>JAODLD010000060.1:33390-54427 GCA_026781065.1 Mormyrops boulengeri | reverse complement strand
TCATGATTAATCGAAATTAATCCACAGCAACCCTGTGATTAATCTGATTAAAAATTTTAATCGTTTGACAGCACTAACTTATTTATTTATTTATTTATTAAGGTGCCCGGCAATCTACTGGAAAAAAAAATGAACTTTAGAATTTTCAGTGTGGTACCCCCTCAAGTTGTTACCCTTGTTCTATAAATAAAAACTTTTTTCAGTTTCAGAATCTTAGGTCAACATTTACTGGTAGCTCAACACAAGTAAAGTTTCTACTATATTGTGATTCTTTATTTTTCCTGTGCTATGGTAAGCAATTACATCTGTTCTGTTACTTATTTAATAAATGACAATATCTGTATAAGTATTCTTTGGATGCCATGTTGTTTTTAACGAAAACAAATGCAAACAAATACTCGAGTTCAATCTTTTATTATAATAAAATTGCTTACAAGTAGTGTATATTGTGGTATGTAACTGTCGATTGTAATGCGCGGCCAAAATGTAAGCATTCTGAACTGTATTTTATTTGTAATCTTGCATGCAGCATTGTAGCAGCTGCTATATAGTTTAAATTGTTTTAAGGAGATGTTTAATGCAAGATTTGTTCCATACCTACAAACGACATTGCAATTTTAAAATTCTTTCAGAATGTTTAATATCCCTTTATGTCCAAATTTACTTTTATTAGCAGATGATTCTGACTTGCTTTTTAACTCACAACAGAAGAGGGTTTTATTGATGGCTTTAACCACCTCAAAAAAGCCATATTGAAGGGGCGGTTTGAGCCTGATATTAACCTGTCAACTGTGTGACATTCCTACACTTTGGATATTTTTTATTCTTGAACGTGCTATACTGTAGCAGAATTCCATAAGGCTACTCCAAGAACGATCAACAACTTGTCAGCTGCTATAACTTTCTTCAAAGGTTCAATATTATAATTCCTTCAGTATAAGCCTTGTGTCTCAGTCATGTGTAAGACAGTGCCTATGACTTGCAGTGTGTATTTGTTGTGCCCCCCGTCTTTTTTTGTAATACTATTTATTTTTCTTTTATTTATTTTTTATCATTTAATTGTTCTTTTTCTTTTTTCACTACTGCTCATGTATTGGTTTTTGCTTCTTTTGTTTCAAGCTTTGTAGTGTTTCGTGTTGAGTGTTACTGTCTTAAAGCAATAAAAATATATTCGCAAAAAAAAACACACATTGCAATTTTAACCTTGATTTAGGTCGTGCTGGCTGGCACATGGATACAGTGTAACACTACAGCGGACAGCCATTCCTTAATTTAGCTATTCCTTATATTGTATTTAACTGGTGCTCCACCAAGTGGTGTGAGATTCATGGCACCTGGGGCAATGCACAGAGCCCGGTGGATGGCTAAGTTGTATTGTGTGAAAATCTGGATGTGCAGTTTAAACTAACAGCTCTGAAGAAACATCATTGAGAGACATGAGCCTGTTCGGCTGCCTGTTGTACACAAAAGCTTGGACTTTGTGTCTTGCTATCAAACTTTTTCAAAGTATTGTTGCTTCAGTTTGTTAACATTTGTCTCTATAGTAATTATAGTCAACTGGAAATAGCTAAACTGATGACAAAATTAAATCTATCCGTATGACGATAAATCTGCTAACTTTAGACATGTTGAGCAACCTTTAAATGTGCATTAAAGATTCTAAAAAAATTACCGTGAGCTCCTGTCAAAGGACATAAATTGAGAGGGTACCATATATATATATATATATATATCTGTGTTTCTATGAAGTGGGCTAAATGTTTCATTTTACATCAAAGCCACTTGTCCAAAACACTTTTATTAAAAGTGTGGTCAAAACAAAAGGGTTTCCTTCCAAATATAGCTATACACTATTAGGAATACAACTCCATCCATCTATCCATCTTCTGCAACTGCTTGTCCTATGCAGGGCCGGGGGGGTCTGGAGCCTATTCTGGAGACTACAGGCTCAAGGCAGGGAACATAGTACAACAGAATGCAACCATAACTATTAAGTATAGACATTTTCATTATTGCAAACAGAAGCCTCAAAATAAAGACAAAAATAAAGTGTTGTGTCACATGGGTCCAGTAAAACACATAACATAAAACCCTTTCACTCCACTATGCCTTCCAATTGCATTTTTAAGTCAGTTTATGACATTGTTCATAAACATGCACCTTCTGTTTTTAGAGTAAAGAAAACTAAAATCTAAATCTAAAACCTATTTGGCAAGTGGCTCTAAAAACAGACGCTTGACAATCACTGAAAGGGCACTTGACTGAAAAGACCCTCATTTTAGATTTTGAAGCACGTCGAAAGACCGCAGGCGCAGATGACACGCAAGGCTAAAACAATGCTGAAAATGATTCAGATCACATAAAATAATGTAATATATAAATAGTGATACATAATATTTGTTAGTGTAGGTGCATACTATATTGTAGAAATTTCCAGCAGGAGACCTGGTTTGTATATGAAGAGAATATTTTACTGTATAATCAGTCTAACAATCAAAGTAAATTAGAAGCGTTATCGTTCAGGCTAGCAGACTTTTACGGGTGGAGGAGGGGGTGCCCAAGCATTATTTATGAATTATCATATTGGGGGTCTGCCTCCCCTAACCTTGCCAAAAAAAATAAATAGAAAAAGACAGTGTTCTTAGTGGGTAGTGCAGAGCTGAGGGTGCACAATAGCTTATTTTGGGGGGACATGACCAACAAATGCCTCCCCATGAGGCTGAATCTGCAGAAGGCCCAAATGAGATTGCAGACAGAGAGGGTAGGGGAAGAGGAAAGAATTAAACAGAAATACTGGAAGGAGGACATGAGGGGTATTAAGTGCATATCCCGATTCATCCAAAAGTTATCAAAAAATAAAACTCAATTGGCCCACTTCCTGCCCAAGCTGAGCCTGGGCTCTGATGTAACCCAGGGGATCAATGAAACCGACCTTTAGCTGAAAGGCAGAATGCCGCCGGCTCCAACTCAATCAGGTTAAAACACAAGACGCCACTCTCAGTTTCTGTGGTGGCTGGGAACATTCCATTTTCAGACCGGGGTGAGGGGGGATATCCTCATCCTGGACAGGAGCACAGAATCTGGAGGGGGGCTGTAGTAATCTCAACCCCTCAGAGAAAACCAGCTTGAGGTTGACTGATCTCACACTTTGTGCGCCCCGTGTCAACACGTGCATGCCTGGTCCCATGTTTGTTTCTGCATGCCTATGGCTGCTTCTACGCCTTTCAGAAGCTATGCATCACCTGCTGCTTAAATGGTGCGATTGGCTTTAATTATATATCTTTAGACTGTAAGAACAGTTTTACTGAATTTAGAGCACATTCCCAGTCATATTTAAACCTGCACAGCATTTTCCATTTCAGCTACAGTAGACACGAGACCACTTCTGCTGTGGCTTCGTGTTTGGCAGGCGCGGTGGCCTCTGACTGACCGTAATCTTCCTACGCTCCCCCGGCGACACAGAGCACACCAGTAGGGCTCTACCACCAATGACAACCCGACATCCGCTCAAACCGAGACAGAAACGGAAATACCACACCTATAAAAACACGTTCACCAACCAGCCAAACACAGTGTTAAAAACAGACTTAACACTGCTTCCCCACAAAAACGAAAAAGGTATTGATGTGAATTTTCACTATCTGCAGGAAAGGGTCATTCATTAACCTGTGAATGTAGAATTTTTCTTTCTTTGTTATTGTTCACCATTGTGTAAATACTTCCCAGATCAGGGTCGATGTTCATTACTGCACGTACTTTTAATGCATCATGCAAAACTTTCACTACATGCACAGCCACAAAACAAACATAAATTAGCAAAAAAAAAACCCACAACAAAATCGTGCTTCGTTCAGGCACTGACTGCTCTCCCATTAAGTTTTACACTCACACACAGGTTTGGTCCCCACACTGTAATATAAACCTAATCCTCACACACACACAGACCTGCATTCATATCTTTATGGGGACCATCCATTCATTGCTATGGGGAAGAACCCTAAATCCAACAATGACAACCTTAACTCCTACCCAGACCTAATCTTAACCATAAGTAACCAAACAAAGTCTTTTGATATTTTTAGTTTTTTTGTTTGCAATCACAGATTTTCATAGAATTGAATTTCCCCTTGTGTGGACCGAAAACCCCACAACGTCAAGATAACAGGTTTTTATCACACTGTGCGGACATTTGGTGCCCACAATGTGATATATACGATATATGACGATGTGTATCGCATGACAAAATAAAAACATTTATCGTTTCATATTATGTTCGTTTATTTTGTGGGGTCGGAAAATACTGTTTAGATGGATGACAGTTTGCAAGGTTACATGCCTCATGGGATGTAGCCCTTGTATGGAAATTATTATTCTTTATTATTTGGTCTTTATTATTTGTAACCTACAGAAGACAATCCACAAATATGAACTATGATACACAAATATTTAACCATCCACAAATATGTATTTTTTTAATTTGCGTTGTCCACAAAAATACAGAGCGATTTTGTACACGTGAAACATGTTTTTGCATCACTTTCTGTCTATTTGTGCACCGTATTACATTTGTGATCGCACTCCTATTTATTTACACATTTTCGTCCAATTTGTTGTAGTGGTATACAGAGCCCCTATGAGGTCTGGGTGGGAAAATGTATGTTGAAATAGTTTTGCGTTCCCTCGCCATACTTTTGTGATCCCACTACACGTGCCCACTTGCTATTTGCTGCAACGTGACAGCATGGATAAACATAAATAATACAGACATGTCCTGTAAAATGTGCTTTAAGAATAAAACTATGGGGGCAATGTACACCATGTAACTTTAATATTATGTGTTTTTATATGTATTTGTTAATAATTGCACTGTGTCTATTCATCGCCAGTGACTTTAAGCAAGACAGCTGGGCTATTGAACGTGAAAGTATACAGATACAAACAAGTATAGGTAAAGTTGGCTTTATATGCAGTTTTCCGGCTGTAATATCTTTCAACAAAAGCAAGCAACACTGCTTGGTTTTCCAGATTTCTTTACGGGCAAATTTTAATTAATATTTCAATGTTTCTGTGTGCACTTCACCTTCAATAGCCCAGGTGTCTTGTTTACAGTAACAGACGGTGCAATTATTAATAAATACGTATAAAAACACATACAGTGTATCAAAGTTACATGGTGTGCATTGTTCCCCATAATTTAATGCTTAAAGCATAATTAACTGGACTTGTCTATCATTTAGGTTTATACTTATTAGTCCATTCATTCTATCTATTCTTATTTTTAGTACAGAAAATTATTAGGCTAAACGGACACAGTACAGTTATTATTAGGCATGGAAAAGTATTACGAGGGACCGCAAAACGATTTCAAAAAATATTTTCTCACCTACACCGTATACTGCAGCTGATCTGTAGAAAAAAAAAAAAATCACAAATACATCACTATCCACAAATACGTCATTTTAATTTTGTGGTGTGTAAAATTATATCCACAAAATTGAGTGATTTGTACACATGAAAAGGGTTTTGCACATTTGTGCATCACTTCCCATCTATTTGTGGATCATGTTACATTTGTGACCTCACTCCTTTTTATTTGTGGATTTTTGTCCAATTCCTAATGAAGCTGATCTGTAGAAAAAAAAAACAGAAATATGAGGTGCAGTGGTGATATATATCGTTATCGGGATATGAGAGATTTTGGTCATATCGCACAGCCCCAATACACATGACCACACACACTCGCCCTTGACAGATATAATGTGTTGATCAGGAATAACACCACTAATAACAGTAATACCCCCCCCCCGGGCCCTTCCCTGACCAGAAGGCAGGATGGCAGGTTGCTGACACTTAGCAGCCTAATTACACTGCATTCGCATTCACACCCCAGCACCACCAATCTGATGTTCAGGCCGTTTTTATCCCCCAGTTCTTTGCTTTAATGAACAGTCGGAGTGATATTGCATTGAACCTTCTGTGGGGCTGTAATTTACTTGTTGTGACGTGGCTCCTTTGACTGTCTACAAAGGGATTGTGCTGTAATTTATCAGCTTAAATACACACCCCTTTAGTAACTCTGTCACCCTTCCCAGTTTAAGCACAATGGACTAAAGATGACAAAAAATAAATGTATGACCCTGTGGTCTCTACACAAAGCGGACAACTCGAAGCCGACAGCAGGTCAGTCGGCAGCTCACACCTACAGAGACCTGTGCGCTACACATATAGACCTGCATCGTCTCTTCTAACGTATTGACCTTAAAGACGTGATCTCCCTTTAAACTACGCACACAGACACTAACATTACCACTTAAATGCAACGCACTAAAGCAGATGCATCTCGTGCACTGAAGGTCTACAGAAATCCAAGAAAAATCAATAAGTACTTAAAAAAATATTAGAGGGGCTTTCATAATTAATTATCCATTTCAGGTTAAGAAAAACAATCTGTGCAAATTATGCCAAAAATTATGCATGAATTCACATGACATGCTGGGGTCAGAAGACTGGGGTGGGGGAGTGCTTTCTGTGGCCAAACTATTTAAAGTGTCTCCAGTGTGAGCTTTCAAAGGTACCAGGTACCAGGTACCGGGTGCCCCCCCCCCCCCAAAGCATATGTCCCTCAGAAAGTCTCTACACGGACCTGCGGAAAACAAACAGACAGTCTGACGCTTTGCCACATAATGATCTATGCTTACAAGCAGACCTTGACGCACACTAACATAAAGACACACTTAAGGGAGTTTTCATGAAAATGCTGAAATACAACATGCATTCACTCACACTGAGTGGTGTCTTGGGGGGAGGGGGGACTGCCCTACTTACAGAACTGCAGACTGAAGCTCAGTACTGCCAACACTGCCGCTACCACCAGCAGCAGAACGAACCGGGTTCGGGCCATCATGGTCCAGGCTGTGCGGTCCAGGTCGGTCAGCCATCCACTCCCTGCCCCGTGAGAGCTCCTGCTCCACACACCTGGACAAGAAACAGCATCAGTCCCGTGTCACTGTGATGCACAACGGAGCGGGTACCTGCCAAGTTATCAGCAGGTTATCAGATTATTGCATAATCTTACTGCAAAGCCATGGTCTCTTCCCGAGATACACAGACCTGCTCCTGCAATCAGAAGGTAACTGCCCTCAGCCAGCAAGGTGTCCTGCTTCTAAATACTATGGTCAGAATTCATCACTAAGCAAAAAACATTTATTTTGATAATCGACTAATCACGTGATCAGGCGATCAACTACTCAGTTGTTGGGGCCAAAACAGGGTTTAAAGAATTTTTTTTTAAATAAAAGCATTTGCATTTAATGTTTTTCTAAGTAAGAGCTGTAATAAAACTTTACACTGTATAGAGATTTTCCACATAAAGTGACACAGAAACAAAGATCCATTGTAGTTAGTTTGCTAATTATTGTATTTTATACCAAAGTGTACCGTGTTTTGACAGCATTTTCAAAAGCAATGCTAATCTTACAAATCTCTCAAAGCCACACTATGCAGTATTATCGTAATACTACCCAAGCCTATACTGACACTTTAAAAATGTCCAAAAACAGCTGTTACCGTTTTGCTACATTCCTTGTATTTGTTGTATTACTAACGTCTTCGCTCTGCTCATCTGGCGGAATATTAATGCTGTATGTATTGATCCGACTGCGACCGTCTGCAATTATGGACAAATGTCGTATGTACACAAGAGTCTGCATGCACAACTGTGTGCTGACCGCAATGGCGCATGGAAAAGTGCAGAATGAACTAGGCTTAACACACTGACATTAGCGTCGCTAGGCGGTGATGTCATTAAACCCAATTTATGCAGCAAACACAAAAACGCAACTCAATAAAATTTGTCGTCAACTATTTTTTATTACCAATTATCATCACCATTATTGATTAGTTGTTGCAGCCCTGAACTCGACAAAAAGACCACCTTGTGGATTGGGAAATAACGGGGTTCATAGAGAGAGAACCTACACCAGGCACTTTGCCAGGGGGTCCCAAAAGAGATGGCGGCCGCCCCGTGACACACGCCCAGGCCTGGCTTTTGGTGGCACGCATGGCAGGCTTTAGGTCTGGCACACCACCTGACATTTCCTCAGCTTGCATAATCCCATGAGTGGCCGTTTCTCTTTACTAGTGAAAGTAATTAGTTGTCATTGTTGACACATCACTGCACAATGAAACGTGTCCTCTGCATTTAACCCATGTGGGGCATAGCAGTGGGCAGCTATTATTTAGTACCTGGGGAGCAGTGCATGGGGGTGGTACCTCGCTCAGGGTACCTCAGTGGTACTTTGATGCTCAGGGATTCAAACCAGCAATCTTTTGATTACATGTGTGCGTCCCTAACCATTGGGCCACCACTAATACAAATAGCATAAAGGAACATTGCAGTGATTACATTTGTTGACACAGCGCTGTGTTGGCATTATAGCCCAGATAGGAAGAACACAGACATAAAAATAACCACTGTTTCAGAGTCTTCATAGTATGGCATAACACGAAACATGCTAAACCTAATAAAAAACAAAAGATCATCTTCTGTGCTTTCAGAAGTACATATTTTTGGTAGAATGAAGTCGGCACATAACCAACTCATAAGGAATTCTCTTTTTTTTTTCCCGGGGCCAAGTTCAAAGATATCAACTCCTTCATCCACCCACCACACAAACAAATACATAAGTAGTTTTAGAATAGAACAGTGCTTAGGGCACACTATACAGTGGATCTGCTATTGTGACCTTTACATGGTTTTTCTTGTCTACACAGGTCTGCTATGAGATGCAGCCATAGAACCAGCCTGCACACATCGCGTGCTGAGCTTGCCGTAAATGTAGGTTGTAGGTTAGAGAGGGATAATTGCTGAAAATAAGAAATGACCTCAGAATAAGCAGTCAGCTTTTTATATGTATGTAACCGTCTCAACAGCCAATGTTTGAGCTGAGAAACAGAGTGGGAGTCAAGAGGCTGCTGATTAGATGATAAGCATCTGTTTACTCAAGCTTGTGGGTCTGTCCCAAGCTGCCCAAATCTCCCTGTAACTGTACATTGGCCAAGCTGAGATGTTCCCCCTGACTGAATTCGTCAAGATCACCTATGTGTTGGGTCATCTGATCCATTTCATTTCTGCCCATCTGGACTCCATCCATCCATCTTCTATAGCCGCTTGTCCTACTCAGGGTCACAGGGAGTCTAGGGTCTATCTATGGGCTATGGGCACAAGGCAGGGAACAACCCAGGATGGGGCACCAACCCATCGCAGGGCACAGTTACACACCATGCACACACATGCACACCTAATTTGGCAACTGCAATATACCTTAGCGTGTTTTTCACTGTGGGGGGAACCTGGAGTACCCAGAGGAAACCTCACGGCGACATGGGGAGAACATGCAATGTCCACACATACAGAGTCGATGCAGAGACTCAAACCAGGTGTGAGATAACAGTAGTAAACCCATCCAAATTTAATGTCCCCATCAGAGAAACAGACCTTTCCTGGACTCATAACCTTCAGCACCATTTTTAAAAAGGTATCTCTGGAGCAGTCATTGGTTTGATGTCCTGCAGCATCCAGAGCTACACAGGACAGAATTTGGTAACAGAAGAGAGTGAAATCTTTTGACTTAATTGTGTTATTTACATTTAGATGATTAGAAAGTGGCCTTTCATGCAGAGCAATCAAAAACAACATTGATGCGGCAGCTGGATTTGTCTGCAACAGGATGGTGGCCAAGCCCTACCTGGGACCTTCAAGGCATGACTCAGTGACTATCACACTGTCCACTGCAGCAAACAAGCCTATTAAACATTGTAGACCAAAGTTCAAACACATATTAGCAGCTCTCTGCTGGCGATGCTGATTATCACGCTTAAGAGGGCCTCAAAAGAAGTGGCATGAAGCCAGGTTAGAGAAACAGTACGGGGAGTCACTCAACTGGGTAAATAAATTAAATTAGGTCCTTTATGGAAGACACCGCACGCAACTATGTGGCCGTCCAGCTGATGCAGCTCGTTCATTCCATATTTCCTTTAACAGTGACAAAGAGACCGCGGCTCTTCCGCACAGCACAGAGGTGGTGGAGTTGCGGTGGGTCCATTGGATGTTTTAAAGCGGATCTCCGCGGTAAGCAGACATCGCGCCTCTGGTGGCTCCGCTTGGCCATTGTGGTGCATCGCATTGCAATTGAATCGCTTTGCGATGCATAGCGGTGGGTTTCGAAAACAACCAAACGGGTCTAAAAGGATTCAATGTTCCCTACATTGCATCCTCACAGCAGAATTATTTTGGGTAAAACACGGACACACCCTTTCAGCCGATCATCTTTACCTCCAGACTAGAAACGATTACAATTCTTATCCCCTTTTTATAACTAATTCATATTAATATCTTCTGCACGTCTAAAACGACCAGGGGAGGAAATAAATTCGTGCACCCATGTGAGAAAATGCCGATAAAACAGCAAACGTCCACTGTTATAACTACCAGCTTCTCTGCTCTGACAACTGTGGCTTTGTGAATGAGACCAGCTCGGAGGCGACTTTCCTCCATAGCTGCTCGGAGCCCAGGGGCTCGATCCCGCTAGATGAGACTCCTCCGTCTGCTGTGCATGCAGTACAACCGAGCCCAGCCCTGAACCGTCTATCTTTGCGATAACACAGACGCCCCCGCTTTATGCAAAGCTAGCAGTCCAACATCACCGGCTACGGGAGACAGCGCGACGCCATCCGAGCTGTGGGCATTTCGACCGACGGTGGCTACATAAAACTGTGCCCGCTACACTTGTGTCGAAAAGACTATTTGCAGAAAAACTACACGTATAAAGCTCACCCGGTCCGGTGGAGGCGCGCACCTAAAGTACCGGCGACACGGGAGCCTCGATCCGCCGCCCGCTTGCGATTGCTTCCTCTAATAAGTGACTAACCGTAGATTTCTTTCCCCCCACTCTCTCCCTCCCTCTCTCTCTCTTTCTCTCTGCCGGCATTATGATAAGCAGACCTTGATGTTCATGAAAACTCTGCATGTGCACCCGGCAGCCAGTAGCGCCACCTTGCGGGTGACTAATGTAAAGACAGCCAGCCACTTCCAGCATCTTGCGGAAGGGAACAGTTTGCTGGTATTATTCAGCAAACTCGGACAATATGTGTAATATAGATATATCATGTGATTTAAGATCTGTCAGAAATAACACCTGCTTCGTCAGAAATATGACCTCTGGTAAGTGTATATCTTCATCTGCGGTAAAATGAAAGACGTATCCTTCTCAACAGAAGGCAGTAAATCGTAAATATGCCTACTGTCTCATGGCTATCCGAAGAAATACGAGTGAAGCAGAGCAGCTAGATGTAATGACGCCTTCGCAACTTTATTACGGACAATCAAGCCGTGGGGAGTCGTGACAATGCGACCAGGGTGAAAAATCATAAAAAGCAACCGATGCTGCCTCCGTGTGGCCCAGACGCGCCTTACACGCCACCTCCGTCTTTAAACGTAATCGTAATTTAAATCTTAATTCATTTAGGGTGAACTAATCGGAAATCCAAGACTGCACATGATACAGACTGGGCGGCGTGACAGTACTGGGCAGACCGTTGTGTTTACCTCTACATTTCAGTATTTTTAACAATAAAATTAATAACAGAGCATCCCATGGCCCTGCATTGTACAAGCTGGAATAGAAAATGAATGTATGGAATAACAGAGCATCACTACGCATGCATTAGTCAGCTGTGGTTATTTTCTGTTGACCTAGTAATCGGTCCCTTTTCCCCTGCCGGCCTCTGTTTAAACACATGCAAATGTCACAATGACTCATCAGTGTGGACTCTAACCCAAAATATTAAACTGATCCATCTGACCTGAGCCTGGCCAAAAAGCACTGAAGTGGAATATTAATTTTAACAAAATGTTTCACATGCTTAGATTCTGGGGCCCAGAAGCAAAATTTATCATGCTCTGACGTGATGGAGGCACACACAATAAACCAACAAAAATAACAACAGCAGTAATTTTGGGGTATGTTAAAACTGAGACAGGTGGGTATAACCTCAGACAAATTTATGGTATGAATGCTCTTTATTAATGAAAGCAAACCTTGATTGAGTAATATGGGATCAGTGTTTAGTAGAAGCCTTCCTTTGATCAACTGGCTGCAGACTTATCCCAAAACAGAACAGTATCATACCACAGGTTTCCTGGGCAGACCAGCTTATCCAGGTGACTAAAATAGTCCACGGATGTGGAATTAATGAGTTGGAAGATACAGGCTTTTCACTGTCACATGGGACAGCACCTACTGCCTGTTCATTTCTTGTGTTTGTCGAACTCTCTCATCCACTCTAAGGTTCATCTTCAAAGGGTTCTGAGTATGAAACCTACAGTAGGACCCAGTGTACTGGAGAAGAGCATAAAGAGAGAAAAAACTAAGGTGAAGGGGAGGCTGCCTTTATGCTGGGCTCATGCTATAGCTGTTGAGGCCAGTTGATAGTTACAAACTAGAAGCAAACAGTAGGATTGCATGTGAGGCCGTTCTCAGCATGCCCTCCTACTGGCCACACCTTCCCACTGGTCATGCCCTCCTACTAGCCACACCCTCCCACTGGTCATGTCCTCCTACTAGCCACACCCTGTCACTGGCCATGCCCTCCTACTGCCCATGTCCTCCCACTGGCCATGCCCTCCTACTGGTCACATCCTCCCACTGGGCATGCCTTCCAACTGGTCACATCCTCCAACTGGTCATGCCCTCCTACTGGTCACTTCCTCCCACTGGGCATGCCCTCCTACTGGTCACATCCTCCCACTGGGCATGCCCTCCTACTGGTCACATCCTCCAACTGGCCATGCCCTCCTACTGGTCACATCCTCCCACTGGCCATGCCCTCCTACTGGTCACATCCTCCCACTGGGCATGCCCTCCTACTGGTCACATCCTCCACCTGGCTATGCCCTCCTACTGGTCACATCCTCCAACTGGCCATGCCCTCCTACTAGCTATACCCTGTCACTGGGCATGCCCTCCTACTGGTCACATCCTCCAACTGGGCATGCCCTCCTACTGGTCACATCCTCCAACTGGCCATGCCCTCCTACTAGCTACACCCTGTCACTGGGCATGCCCTCCTACTAGTCACATCCTCCAACTGGGCATGCCCTCCTACTGGTCACATCCTCCCACTGGGCATGCCCTCCTTCTGGTCACATCCTTCCACTGGGCATGCCCTCCTACTGGCCACATCCTCCCACTGGGCATGCACTCCTACTGGTCACATCCTCCCACTGGGCATGCCTTCCTACTGGTCACATCCTCCCACTGGGCATGCCCTCCTACTGATCACATCCTCCCACTGGGCATGCCTTCCTACTGGTCACATCCTTCCACTGGGCATGCCCTCCTACTGGTCACATCCTCCAACCGGCCATGCCCTCCTACTGGTCACATCCTTCCACTGGCCATGTCCTCCTACTGGTCACATCCTTCCACTGGGCTTGCCCTCCTACTCCTCCTACTAGTCACATCCTCTCACTGGGCATGCCCTCCTACAGGCTACACCCTTGTACTGCCCTTGCTCTGTCTCCTGTCATGGCCCTGCCATTTTTTCCTGGTGTCCCAAAGTCTGCAAATAAAATGGCACTGGAAACTGGAACTCACCTGCCCCTTAATTTACAGTGGCGTTGCTGGTTTTGATGGGGATATCACTGTGTATGGGGGTCTCATGTCTGCTCCACCCTCTGCACCCATCTGATCAAGTCCATATGAGCTGTACACACACTCCTCCATCCCCGTAAAGCTAAATGCACACTTAAGTCTCCGAGCACACTATTACAAAGTGTTTTAGTGTAACACACTGATCTGTTGGGCTGAATCAACAGAATTGCACCCAGGAGTACCAGCATGATTCAAGGAACAAAAGGAGGAGATAATGGACCAGCGCTTAGACACCAACACAGACGACAGCACATGGAAGACTCCAGAAGTGCCCCTAAGGAAGCTGACCACACCCTGGCCCTTTGCTAGATGAGCCCAACTGTTTGAGGCAGGTCTCCGATTGTTGGTGGCTCAATAATACATTTAAATTCTTCTTAGGGCAGCTTCCCACACCGTGGCCGCTACATACCCCCCATCCCCGCCCCTCTATAACATTTGGAAGTATGTCTGTCATATGAACTGGGTGCAAAACGTGCCTTTCATTAGAAGCTATTTCCAAGTCCGGCAGGACGGGAGTCATGGGACCTGGGCAAGAATCTGCAGCCTGTGCGGCCATCATGAGGTGCTTGTTAGCTCATTTCCATCTGTCTTGCTCTTGTGCTGTGGAAAATGATTCTTTTTCTGTTTTTTTTGTGAAAAGTTTGCCTACATGAGATTCCCAAGAGTGGCTGTAACTTACCAGAGTAGGCCAGTCTGCCTTGCACAAGGGGAATTTTCCATAAAACTTTCAAAGAAAGATCCGATTTTTTTTTTTAAATGGAATGAAATATTGCGAAAAGCCTGCTTGCTGTTAATCTGAGGTTTTCGCATACCATCAGTGTGTGCAAACTCTACAAAACAAATTTATACTTGTACACATATGTTTTCCTGAAGGTTCATCTAATTTATGTCAATATTTATGGTTCCCAGACGAATATCAAAGTTAGAAAAAAAAGCCTTTCAGAAGAGTAATATCTAGAGCTTCAACACCTGCTGAGGAAGCTATCAGCTAGCCCAGATACTTGTTAACTTTGGAAGATTCAGATACCAAGGAACTGATGATGGGGCAATTTTTCACTCTTCATTTGATGTCGTGTGGTCAGTGGTCAGTCTTCACACAAGTATTTTGTGATAGAATGAAGTCATGGAGTTCAGGTCACCTATGAATGCTGTCACTCTCACTGAAGAGTCCAGAGTTGTCTCGCTGTGTCAATAACCGCTAAAGCCATAACCTCACGGTGGACAGAGTTTAATGACACCAGAGATATTAATAGCTGACACAAAGGTCCAGCAGATTGAACCATAAAGCACGGTTAGCCCTGCAACTCAGAAGGTGAAGATGCAGGCATTCTCTCACACAGATCTCTGGTGGGAATGAGACGGTACATCTGGAACGTCTCTAAGATCCAGGAGATGATCTTGGGCTTCCTGAAGAAGCAGCAGAGGAAGTACACACCTCTCAAGATTTCCATGACCCCAGTGGAGAGGGTCCGCAGCTACAGGTACCTCGGACTACACATCTCTGAGGACCTGACATGGACAAGCCACAGGTCCACCCTCGTGCAGAAAGCTGAGCAGTGACTGTATTACCTGAGGCAGCTGAGGAAATTGAAAATCTCCTCTGCATTGCAAAACAACCTACAGCGTTGCTGTGGGATCTGTGCTTGGTATGGTGCTGCAGCCCTGAGGACCACAGAGCCCTGCAGTGGGTGATATGATGCACCAAGTGAGGAAGAAAACTGCCCACCCTGCAGGGCATCTACATCCATCGATGTGGGTCCAGGGCATTATGCATCATCAGAGACACTCAGCACCCATGCAATGAACTGTCCCAGTGACTGCACTCAGGTAGGCGCCTCCAGAACCTTATGGCTGGGACAGAGGCTGGGGAGAAGCTTCTGCCCCCAGGCCATTAACAGCACCAAGTGAAATAAGTTAAAACTGCAACCTGAACTTTAATATCATTAAAATATATTTATCCCCATTTTATCATGTTTTTCTCCTATTTCTTATCATTTTTCATCTTTGATATATTTCTAACATTTACCACTATTTTGTTATTTAATTTTGTTATCCCTTGTTATCCTGCTTTACCTTCTTTATTGCACAGTCTGGAATAGCAGCAATTTCATTTCACTGTTGAAGTACCACGACATTCATGCATGTGACAAATAAAAACCTTGAATCTTGAATCAGACACACTTTTTAAGCAGCTTTTTCATGTATATGGTCTCATTGCACAATGTGCAGTCATCTTGGACTGGAGACAGAAACATGGCTGAGATTTTGAGCTCTTTACACACCTGCTGTTGCTGTGGAGGAAGTAAGTGATGGAGGAGTCCATGCAAGCCTGAAAAGACCGATCTGAATGACAATAGTAATGTGAGGTCTGCAAATGACAGGTGTGGTATTATTCCAGCTGAAAGGGGCACATTGTTTTTCATGTCCTGCTTTTATTGACACAAAGTCAGTGTCCATTTTGTTTTTCTAAGTACTTCCTTTGTTGTTACTCTTTCTGTACTTTCTGTGGTTGCTATTGATGATTTCCTTTTGAATCACTAAAATAAAACAGTGTGAAATCATTTTTGGCTGCTTTTCTTGAAAACAATGCATATTTTTACAGCATAATAGCTAATGCCAAACTAAGCATTAAATCCTTGTAATTCTTATGATCTTCATATACAGATGGATAAAATTCAAGGGATTAAGGAGCTCCAACCTTCAGTCTCCCTTACAATAATCTTTTTATTTGGCCCACTACCTATTACCTGCATTTAAACAAAGAAACATGACTGACAAACAGACACACAGACAGACAGACACATACATACAATACATACTTTACTAATGCCTAATTAATTAAATTAATGCGTCCGGTAGCTTAAATACACAAAAGCAAGAGCACGCAGGAAGACCCTGGACACACACGTCGATGTGCGGTACACGGAGTGCATAACTGCATGAGCAGGTGTGCTGATATGCGTGCGTGTGTGTGTGAGTGTGTCTGTGTGTGTCTGTGCGTGTGTGTGTGAGTGTAGAGTTCATATTATGTGCTAAAAATACCCACTGCTGTCAGACCTGCTTGTATTTGCTGATGGCTGATGTTTCAGCAGAGCTACATCTCTGTTTATTTATTTTAGAAAAACCATATCGGTATCATCAAACAGATCTCCTCTCGAAATGTCACTCACGATATTTGCTTTCAAAGTTCAAAATAGCTTTTTTTTTTTCTTTTTTAAGTGAGCCCTGTATTTAGCATGGACGATGTGTGCTTGACACCTGGTGAACATGCACATGAACATGACCAATCTAACAAACGGCGACTGAGACCAGCAGATTAACGAAACATAGCCAAAGGCTTCGATGCAGAGCGTTTAAGGAATGCTAGCGGGAATATCAGCGGTCCTTGGCCCTTGAGGACCAAGCCTTCTCTAAGGGATCTCCAGCTGGTCGATGTGTGCAGCCACGTTGGTGGTCTGACGGTTAGAGGACTGGAACTTGGGCCAAAATTATGCAAGTTTCATTCACTGGAAAAATTTGCTAATCTATTCTTAAGCACTGTACTTACTTAACCTGAATTATTTCACTAAGACAGTCGGCTGACAAGCTACTTAACGTAGTACGAGCTGCATGAAATAGCCTAATAAGCAGAAAGTAATACGACAATGCCCTGCAATCGGTTCATGCCGCACAGGCCTCTGCGAGGAGAAGGCGGAGACTCTCCCCCTCAGCGAGAACCTCCTCTCTGGGAAGGCCAGCACCATGCTCTCCTTATATTGGAGGCACAAGCTCTCGTGCTTTTGATTGGAGGCACAAGCCATGCTGTTCCTACTGGCAGACTGTTAACATGCTAACTGCATTACCAGCATGTTGAATGCGCATTTTCACACGGGACCTCGGAATGCGACTAGACCTAACATTACCCTAGCCACAGCATCCAGGACATATTACATAAGTAAACTCACACGGATAGAATCATTGCCATAATTCCACTCCATCTTGCTCCATTCCAATCTCGTGACAGGTTCTGACTTATCAGGGTCAACAGAACATTTGAATGGCACTGTGTAAAAAGTTAAACACACAGAGAATACTAGGCTTGGGTGTGTGACATTTTTCCTGGGGAACGCAACTGTGACCCACAGAAATAAATACTCATTGTTGCAAGAAAAAACGACAGAGAACCGAAGGAATTTTCAGTCGCAGGAATGTCGATTATCCATTTAAATAGGATACAGAGTCAAAGATGCTAAAACTTTGAGTTCATTATGCAAATAGTCTGAACTGTGGTGCAAGTTTTCCCATTGACACGGGATCTGCGTGAGATTGGCCACAAAAGACCAGCGTGTAGGGAAGTTGGGGTAATGACCGCCTGTTTCGTACAGTCGCGCTGATCCATAATGCGATTAGGACCGGCTGCCCTGCTCACATGATCTCAAATTCATCAGCCTGCAGGCCTAATAAAACCAGGACCAAGAATGATCCATTCTGCTGCTCCACTGAGTAAATCGTACTCCATTCCATGCAGCCACACTGATTGCCATCAAACACAACACCAAAAAGGCATCTCCCGCAGCTGCTCTGCAAACGTGCCATTTATCCAGAACACATGCCAACGATTTCTAAAGCCAGGTAAAATGGTACTTTACCGAGACAGAGGTTTCTGTGTGAATATAGAAGCATCTTTTCCTCAGGAGCTCCTCAGTCATGCTCTGTTTCAAAGGGCTCTATCTCACTTGCATAACTAATATTTGGGCATTTACTTGGAGGCTGGTTAAAAAATAGTAACATCAAAACTCTCTGGTGTCAGGTCCCAACATAACTGAAACAGACACATGTTGCACAATTTGTTAAAAGGTACAAAGAGGGAATAATGTCATATTTTCATTGGAGTTTGATGGCAGTTGGTGATGAAAGAATCACAGTTAGTGACAAGTGTTCTTCGCAGTTTGCGAATTTGTGATAAACATAGTGTAATACATCGATAAACCACAACTCCATGACAATCCTATAATTCCAAAGTTCCACAACTGTTTGTATCATAGACTATGAACCTCTATGACCCCACTGTGAATGGATGCTTTTTGGCAGCAGAGTAGTCCGAGTGGTCTGCAAACAGGCCAACAAGACAATTTTTCAGGACAGGGTGTTATTTTGGAGCAGTAGCTGCTGCTGTGTGTTTACACAGCACCACAGAAGCTGCACCAACACCAAAAACATCTCATAAAGCTTTCTCTGTCTAAGGTGATCTGAGGCTTAACCCAACCAACCAGCATACTATTTAAATGTTCATTTGGCATAGAATGCACTAAAAAGACCATGCCTGCGACAGAGTAAAATACTGAAAAGGATGAGGTGTTTTATTATACATGAAGCTTATAAACCGCTGAATATAGAGCAGGCTTATGATACAGACATCACGCCCCCAACACCTTCACGCACGTGGGTTTTATCCCAGACTACATTGCGCCCACTTGCCTCTCGGCTTCATTCACAGCTCGGTCACGTGACTGAGGCGGAGCCGGTGGTGACGTGCGTTGCCGTACGAGCCAATCGGAGCGTCCGCTCGGCTGCTCGTCATCATAGCATAAACACTGCGAACCGTTGTGAGCGGATTCCGCTGACTGAGTGGCGGGCTGAGGCACCGTGGCTCGGAGCCGTCGGGGGCATGACGCGGTGAGGCAGACGTATATGTCTCTGAGGACTGGCCGTTTCCTATCGCTGCGACCTGCGAGCTGACGCCCAGTTTTAGTTAGCGTGGAGGCGGCGGTTCGTTGCACTGTCTGCCGACCGGGCCCGTTCTCGAGGGCCGCTAGCTTCGCCCCGTCCGACGCTCGCGCCGCCCGGCTGCCGGACGATGAGCCAGGATGAGTCAGAGAGACGCGCTGGTTCATCTCTTCGCCGGAGGGTGAGTACGGCGGACGGCCCCTGGGACTGCGCTTCCCGCGGCGCGGTGTAAAGTGACACCGGCCCTGTCGGAGCAGCACCCCCTCCGCCGTCTCCTCCATCTACGGCTGCACGTCCTTCAGGGGGGGCTGGGTGAGCTGGGCGGTCGTGCGGGGTTCTTAGCTCCCAGGGCTCGTCTCTGTGCCCTGTGTGGTGCCCTAGTACGGCACACGAAGCCGGTGTCGGTCCCTCGGCCTGGCACGGCCCAGCTGGCGGAGCCGCGGAGTTTCCCTGGCGGACGGCCCGACACGTTTCACCGATCACGGTTGGGAGACTGATGACCTCTCAGGGACGGTGGGATGTTTGTACCCGACCCGTGTGCGTGTGACCGTATACTCCTTGGGTGAATAAGGCGGGACGCTGTGTTAAACGCATCGAGCTTATTTTTGATGTACGATTCTCTCGTACAGTGCAACAGTAAGACTATCTAACAAACTGGTGCATGTCAGATCTCAGACACTGTAACCCTGCTGGAAGGAAGCTGCTTGCAGTGTACTGGTGACGGGCTGTTTGAGAAGCGGCGTGACATGTTTAAAGGTCTGACACCATCCATCGCCCGCCCCCACCCTGACCCAGCTGCTGCTTTCCCAGAACTGGGGAGAAACCTGGCCAGTCCGCCACGCCTGCGAGTTCACGGGGCTCAGCCTGCTGGTGGGGGGGGGTCGTGTTGTTGCGTTATTATCACACAGTGTAGTCCCACTTGTCCAGCTCAAGTTTTTCTTGTTAGGGAGAAAGAAGCTGCCCCGTTATTGTCACCTGGTACCATGCGCAAGTTGTTTGCAGGGCCGTTCTGCTGGCTGGACCCAGCTCATTAGCTGCGACGCTGTCGGTTTAGCTCAGTATATTATACTGTTTATGAGGGTAGGGCTGCTGCCTCAGGTGAGCTGCTTTATCATTGTCCCCACTGGTCACGGTTTTTAACCCCTCAAGGTCACCCTTCATGTGCTGTTCTTTATAGTGGCCGTCACTCAGTGAAATTTTGTCCGTGTCTAATATTAGAACTAATGCACAGCAGGGCCCTGGTGTTAGTGTGTCATGGGTCAGGGGTGTGAGTGAGCCTGCAGGAGAATAGGGTGCCTCATCGGTTTCTATGCCGATGCTAATCGACTTTATATGTGGCTCTCCATTTTATCAGAGCATCTGAATTGGTCGGCCTAGTGAATTTTTCATTCGTGTGTGAATCCACAAAGTTTCAGTGTAACGGCATGTCTCCTGGGCGCCCCCCCCCCCCCAATGCCAACTCTCCCCTCTATATGACTCGGTGTATTTCCGGGGTGTGTGAGTGAGTGAGTGAGTGGCTTGTGCTCTCTCACAACCCCGCGGGGCGCCCGGCCGGGCCGGGGCGGGGGGGGGGGGGGGGGGGGGGGGGGGGG
The DNA here is from genome assembly GCA_026781065.1 of Mormyrops boulengeri. Classification (NCBI taxonomy): domain Eukaryota; kingdom Metazoa; phylum Chordata; class Actinopteri; order Osteoglossiformes; family Mormyridae; genus Mormyrops; species Mormyrops boulengeri. Next base: position 33,417 of record JAODLD010000060.1, on the reverse strand, counting down.
GGGGGGGGGGGGGGGGGGGGGCGGGGG
>JAODLD010000060.1:7482-33290 GCA_026781065.1 Mormyrops boulengeri | reverse complement strand
CCCCCCCCCTCCCCTACCCCCCCCCTCCCAGGGGCGCGCCGCTTCGTCTTGGGGCGGCGCGCGCCCCCCCCCCCCGTGGCGCGGCCCCGCCCCGCCCCCCCGCCCCCCCCCCCCCCCCCCAATATCCATGGCTGTATCTAGGTGTGGGGGCACCGTGGGCGCCATCCTGACATGCCCACTGGAGGTGGTGAAGACACGGCTGCAGTCCTCATCTGTCAGGCTCTACATCCCAGAAGTGCATCTGCACACTGTGAATGGGGCGAGCGTGGCCCGGGTGTCCCCAGGGCCTCTTCACTGCCTCAAGTAAGCGAGCCGTACCTGGCTCTTGGTCCCTGTCACGTATGTTCCATATGTACGTGTGTTACATACTGCAGTGTTTTACCTACCACTGGCTTCTCCACCTACACCTGCAAGATATGCTGGGATAGGAAATCGCACCCCAAGGTCTCCTGAGTTTGTTTATAAACATGCAAAGTGCTGTTTCCAAAGTTTGCCGGAAATCGAACACCATGTTTTTTACTCTGTCTTCTGTGATGTTCCTTTGTAATCCGTTTGTTAGAAACTGCATGGATATGACATGAATGGGTGCTTTCCCACGGAAGTTCAGGAACCTTGTTCCTGGTTCTGCGCTGTCTTAGCTGGAATCTGTTGTAATTCTTGGGCACTTCCGTGGTGGGAAAGCAATGCATAACAGTAACTGTGACTTCTATGTGAAATAGTCATGGGAGATGCAAAAAGCCTGCAATTTAACTTCACACACAAAACTACACGTCCACCTTAAAACAATGGAAGATGGACAAGTCATTTTAGTATTTGTTAGTTACTGTGGGGATTGATTTATACAACCCGCAGCATGTTTATAATTCGTTATTAAATCTGACCAGCAGGATTGAAATGTTGCTGCGCAAAACTGGATGTTCCGCTGTATTTCACGGTATTTAGTAACTTTTAAACTTTCAGTGTCCATTTCTGCATTTTTTTTATAGCAACTGAAGTCTCTTAACATAGCAATGCTAAACAGTGTCTGAAAGCCACTCATTGACAGAAAGAGGCCCTTTTTGTAGCATGTGTGGCCCGTCTTGGCAGGAACGGCTTGGAACCCAACCCTGCTCTGTCTGAAAGAATAGCTGCTAGTTTAGACTTGCTGGCTGTTGCGTGTTGCTATAACCACAATCTGCACCTCCCTCCCCACAGGTTAATACTGGAAAAGGAAGGACCTCGTTCCCTCTTCAGGGGACTCGGGCCTAACCTGGTGGGCGTGGCACCATCCAGGTACTAAGAATCTCCGTTGTTATTTTACTGACATGTCACAGGAGTGTATGAGTGCCTTAGCTGTTGTAAAACTCAAGCTGCTGCTGCCAAGTGTGTGACATTAGCAGAAATGCCTTAGAGCCCATAACAAGATCTTTGTGCTATGACATTTACCGTGCTGATTGCATCGCTCATTTTGGCTGCAGTCGTCATTAGGTAAGAGGGACGTGAATTTGCCTGCTGGCACTGGTAACTGGGGCAACAGGTGGTGGTTCAGGCCATGGGCTTATAACCCACGTGTTTCTGGGTCTAGTTGCTGGAAGGCCCATGCTGTAATACCCTTGATAAAGGTCATTGACCTTTTAGATATTCGGCTGTATGAATGGGTAAAGACTGTCACTTCGGGTGAGCCAAAATAAAGTTCTACACAGTTATTATTCAGAAATTTAGCTGCTCTTCCAAAGAAACTGGGACAAGTTGTTGTTGACTTTGAGGCTCAGACAGGGATCCATGACAGATGAGAAAATACATCGTAGCATATATTTTTTTCCCCACCCCCCGGGGAGATATCGCCTGCTGTCGGCATGCAGAGCCTTCGCTGGGATGCGCAGATCCTGGAGCTTTTACACTGCGTGTGAGCATTCTCTTGGCGACGTTCGCTCTCTGGCAGGAAGGAGTCCGCGTGACTGATTGGCCCCGTAGCGGGTTGTGTCCCACCTACCGTTCATGGCAGTGGTCAAGCAGCACTCCTGTCAGTGTGCCCTGCATTTCAGTCATTCGGCGGTGTGGGGACTGCAGCAAAGCGTACCCCGCCAATCCGCCTCTGGTAGTCGTGGCGGCCTGGCGCCGTCTGCTTGGGGCCATCCTGTGTGGCTTTCACGCTCTGGGCACGAGCCCGTTTAGTGATTCCTCCTGCATGTAGGTCAGACAGCTGCCCGCTGTTTCAGGGAGGGGGGGGCATCCATCCATCCATCCGTCTTGTCCAACTACCACTCTGACTGATTAAATAAAGGAATGACGCGAGAGGGTGGTTTTATACCTGAAAAGCACCAGTGTTGTGACACTGCCTGTTACCTAACCCTGCTTTGGCTGGGGGACAGGGGGATAGTTAGGAAATCAGCATTATTTCAAGTGGTAAGTCAATGAGAGCAGATGGGTGCTTGTGAAGGTCCTTTTCCTGCTTGTAGGGGGATGTGGAGCAGCCGCCGTCAAGATAAATGGCGGCTAATGCTAAGTGTGTGTGGAGAGCTTTGTTGATCCTCCTGCTGGCGGGGGGAGCTAGGTAATGCCACCTTGCGCAATGTCGTTTTCAAACCACCTGTGTGCTCAGGGTTGCTCCCCTCCCGCAAACGGATGGCAGGTCACGTCCGGCTGCTTTTATCGAGCCATAATGGCCCTTTTAGTACGGATTCGAGCCGCATTCGGCCGTGATGGAGTTGTGCCCACACGGGGTGGGGTGCTGGCTTCTCTGAAAAATGTACTTCAGTGTATCCAGCTCATGCACTTTATTTTCTCCTGTCCCTGCAATAGTGCAGCCCGTCCTAACCTGCCTGTCTAATTTAGTATTTACATAGGCTCAGGCTAAATGCTTCAAGGCCGGGAGATGCGGCAGAATATTAATCCAATCAGTAACCCAATGGCAGCCCCCCCCAGCCCAACTTCAGGTTCGTTATATTGGTGCAAACAGCAAGTTATTGTTTGGAGGGGGGGCACCACACATCTGTGAGCATGTGCATTGTTTTTCCTACTTATGCATGTGAGTCTAAATTGTATTCCCCCCCCCAACCTGCAGAGCAATATACTTTGCTGCATACTCGGGTGCGAAGGAGAGGCTGAATGGCATACTTGAACCTGACTCCACACAAGTTCACATGTTGTCCGCCGGTCTGGCAGGTAAGGACCGCTCCGTTTGACCAGTTAGGCATACCTGGACAGATTCTGGGGGGGTGATGTCATGCAAGTGTAACCTGTTCAGGTTTACTAATGATGTTACTGGTTAGCCTGAAGCGAACGAGCTTTAACAAACCTCTGCATTACTGTGCTCTACTGCCCTTTGGTTAGTATTTGGTTACTTGTCTTTCCTCTCTAGTCTTTTATGAATATGGCACCTGGCAGTTTGTAATGGCTACGTTTCTGTTCCCACTTGATTCCTTTGTCTGTGTTTTCAAGACATTGTCCAGATTTTGAACGAGGACGCAGTTTTGGGGGTTTTGCTTTGGAGTTTGTGGGATTTTCAGGAAACGAGCAGAAAATACAGGAATCGCTGCAACGCCCACCTGGCCGTGCCGAACGATTCTGAAAAACCTGTCTGTTAGGTGGAGCTTCAGCCAGTCTGGTGCAGAATCCCACCCGTGAGCATGCCGCCCCCCTTTAATTGGGCATCTTGTTAAACTTGTTTGGCTGCTGTAACCCCAGGTCTGTTGACTCCACCTGCCAGCAGCAGAGGAGTCGTGCAGTGTGAATTGGAGCCAGTTTCTTGGCACCTTATCTGTCCCCATAGCGACCCACTACTTGTGCTGTGTTGTCATGTGCGATGGACAGAACATAACACGATCTTATCCTGACTAAAACGGGAAATGTGTGCTGGTTACTGTTTAATGGTCATGTCCATTATACTGTGTAAGATGTTCACCTGTTACCATTTTATAGAGATTTTTGATAGTGCTGTAAATATCCATTTCTTAGACTGCTGGTGAGTATACTTTGACTTCCCTCTGTAGTGTGTATTTCAATTATATATCCTCTGTATGGTTAATTTCTTAATCTTGGACCATGCTTCTTTTTGGGGTGGGGTGGGGGTTAGGAGAACAGGGAATAGGAGGAGAAAAGCCTCCATGAGTGGCCAGCTCTCTGGTTTACATGGTGGTGGTGCTACTGGGGATCAGATGATGATGATGATGATGTCATCATGGCAATTGAGCAATGGCACGGCTGCCTTGTGGTAATCCTGCCCTCTTATGATGCACAGTTTGGACACTTTCCCCTATATGCCCTACCTAGCCTATTAGCTCAGTAATTCTCTGTTGAGAAATGCTAACCTTGTCATTTCAGAAATGTGTTTCTGTCTCAAGCAGGTCTGAACACTTCTGTTGTCTTGATCTTTAGAGTCTCCCGTCCCTGGAGACCTAGGTGGTGTTATGCTTACATGTAGATCCTGCTCCAGACCGACATGCCTGGAAGACCACTTTGTGAAGGGTTATCAAAGGGTACCGAGCAGAGATCAGGTTTGCTTACGTAGCTCCTGCTCTTACCTGATGGCTGTCTGTGGATGTGGGACGACGCGTTTCCCAAACGAGTCCGCAAACGAGCCCTGTGTTTTGGTCGGCTGTATTTCGGGCCTTTCTGCACCTGCAGACCGTCTTCAGTCCATCACGGTCGTGGGGTTAGGGTTAGGGCCTCTGAGCTCTGCGATGGCCTGTGGTCACCCAGTGAGGCAGGGAAATCCTCTACCTCTGTGTATGAGGAAGGGTGTGGGTAAAAGAAGACTAGATCATGTTTGAGATGCCTGTTGAATGACAGTTTTTCCTTAGGGGTTTGGGGGGGGGCGGTGGCGGCAGGGGGGTGCGGCTTTGCCCTCCTCCCCCTGGTATCCAGGGTCCCTTTAAGGTCCATAGGGCTGGTGTGAATGACATGCATGGTCCTAGTTCCATGTGCCATGTGAGAACATGCAAAATACACATGTAAGTCAGTGTCCTCTTTCTACTGTCTGCTGCTTATCCAGAGGTAGACTGACAAGGTTAGCATTTACTTATCTTACCGGCCCTGTCCCTTGTCACACAGCTTGCTGTGGTTATGAAGGGGGGAATAAATATACATTTAATAGTAAATTTATTCACAGCTGTTTTTTTTTTCTTTTAAAACATTCTGGAACATTAGAATCTATTGGTGCTCTTCCACTTCCAAGAGCCAAGCTTTACCTGTCCTGTACCGCAAACTGACGGTTTTCCATTGCAAAGGGTGCGCGCCGTATCCAACCGGTACCTGTGCTGAGATGGTCCTGCTTACTAGCAGGGCCGAAAATGTGACCAGACTGAGCTGGTTGCGTCATCATCGTCTGATTGATTGAAAGCACAGAGATACCAGTCACCTGTGTCTATAAGCATGGATTATCTGAAGGAAAAAAACTGCATAGTCTATATCTTATTCATTATTAGTAGTATTGCACATTGCAATGTATTAATGCATTCCAGATAAGTCAGAACTTGCAAATTTCCAACCTCCTACTTAAAACCTACTATAGAACAGCTGAACAGGATGGATTTGTAATGCAAATTTTCTCAAATGAATGCTGATTCTGCTAGCATTTGATGCTAACATAACGCAGCGATTCTCATAGATGTGCTAGTGGAAATGAGCACACAAAAAGGAAAACTTCCACATAGTAAATCATGATGTGTACTGTGTGGACAGTGTTTATGCATCTCTTTGGGCCCAACAATGCCTTTGCTTAACTGACCCTACTGCAGCAGAATACCGAGGCGAGCTGGAACCGTGCTGGTTTCACGGTACGAGTTGGGTACGGGTCGGTTCCTGTATGCCAGTGGAAAAGCGCCATACATGTTTTTTTTTTTTTTTTTTTCCTCCCCCCAATACTGAATCTCATGTAAATTTGGGGTGGGGTGTGCATGTAGGGACAAACAGGATAACCTGCAGTTGCACATGTGCACCACATGGGGGTGTATGCGAGCAAAGCAGTGTGCGAAGGTGCTCTGCTTTTGCTCACTGTGGTACAGAAAAGCCTGTGTCTATTTTAGGCTCTTACTGTAGCTTTGAGCAGCGTGACGGGTGAGATGCTGCCAGCTCAGGGCTCATACCTGCAGCTTTCTCTCTGCAGCTGTAAGGAGAGGCTTGGCCCTCGTGAGTACATGCAAGCCTTTTCTACTGCTCTTACTGTTACTACTGTTAATATTACTGTCATTATTGGTATCTTGTTTTTAATCCATTCTCAGCCCACACCTTAGGCTCCTGTCACTACTTTTAATCCCGTTTCTTTGGATTTTGAGGCCCCTGAAAGCCATTAAGAGCAGAATACACCTTAGAACCATGGGAGTATTTCCCCACACACTCTTAACCAGATGACACTGGAGTTTTGATATGGAGATACACAGCATTCTGTATTGATGGCCACATACAAACACACACACTATAATCCCACCTGCACACTGGCCGTACACTGATCCCTCACATTCTGCAGACTGATGTTACATGAGTATATTTTTACACACCCTTTATCCTCTGCTGTGGCCACATGATCATGTGAATGCTTTGCACGTGCAATGTGCATGATTGTATGAAATAATACATGCACAGTAGTTTGCCTCAGCTGGTGTCATCTGTGTTGTAAACACATGCGGCCACCATATGCAACACTTGGGCTTTGCACACTCGTACGGTCACACAATGATGAGTTAAGTTATCCTGGCTCTCCCAGTTTACCTGCATGTTTGGTTTTGTGTCGTCCTGTAATTAGTCTGACAACCTGTAAGATGTTCTTGCCAGTCATACTTTGTTCCGTCCACATTCTATAGACACCCGTGTCAAACCATTTCTTGTAGTAGGTGGTTGATTCACTAAGGTGGACAATGGTGCTGAAATTTATAGCCCAAACAGATCCAGTTTCTACCACTTAGGGAAGCCACCACCAGAAAGCATAGTAGTAAAATCTTGCTGAGCTAGATGCTTAAGCAGTCCTGCTGAGATGAGCGCCGGCAGGACGAGTCGGTCCAGTATGGGATCAGGACGCCACTGTCCTTCATGTCTTTGCAGAATTGCATTTTGACAGTAGTAATTTACAGCAGGATAGTTTACATTCTTCCTGCTGTATCCTGGTGCAGCAGCTTTTAATGCATTACACCATTAGCCTGTGTCGCATTCCTGTCTGAAATGTCACATCCCAAACCCTATTTTTGTTAAATAGCTTCCCAGAAGTATAGTTCCCAAACATCCAGCATTGTCACAAACACAGCTTGAATAACGGCGCGCCTCCTAGTGTTTAGTAGTGTGGTGTTACGAATGGTGGAGTGTCCATCCAAATTGGCCCCTTTCTTTTCCCAGGTTTCACCGCCATCACAGCCACCAATCCCATCTGGCTTATCAAAACCCGTCTGCAGCTGGATGCCAGGTAAGGCAGGCCACGCATACCATTGTCGTTGACTGCTAGAAGTTGTGTGCTGTGACTGGCCAGGCTAACTTTTAAGGCAACTGTGCATTTCCTGGTAAATAAAGGGCCATTCTGGAGACCTGGCCCCTTTTCAGCGTGTTGGTCTGTGCAGGACGCTGTCTTGCTTTAGTGGAATTGCCTTTTCATCTCTTTGTCACCACTCCCAGGAACCGGGGGGAGCGGCGCATGAGCGCACTTGACTGCATCCGCCGGGTGTACCGCGCTGACGGCTTGCGCGGCTTCTACCGTGGCATGTCCGCCTCGTACGCCGGCATCTCTGAGACAGTCATCCATTTCGTCATCTACGAGAGCATCAAGAGGCGGCTCCTGGAGGCCAAGGCCACCTCCAACATGGACGACGAGGACGAGTCCGTGAAGGACGCCTCAGACTTTTTGGGACTGATGCTGGCCGCAGCCACGTCGAAGACCTGCGCCACGTCCATCGCCTACCCCCATGGTACTTGTCTCTCGCTTTGTCTCTTAAGGCATCTACAGCAGCCATGTTGCTCACTGTTGTCTCTGTCGGCTTGCCGTTCCATTTATTTATTGTCCCACCCCCTGCCTTGCAGAGGTTATCCGCACCCGGCTGCGAGAAGAAGGCACCAAGTACCGCTCGTTCTTCCAGACGTTGTCCATGGTGGTGAGGGAGGAGGGCTACCGGGCCCTGTACCGTGGCCTCACCACCCACCTGGTGCGCCAGATCCCCAACACGGCCATCATGATGTCCACCTATGAGCTGGTGGTCTACCTGCTGGATGGTTAAGCCCCGCCTTCACTCCCCTGGCCCCGCCCTGCCCAAAGAGACAGAGCGTGCTCCTGGGCTGCCCAACGGGACACCAAAGAAAGGTCAGGCGGCCCAGATACACTGGCACCCGGCGCCCTGCATTCCTAGTGGGGGGGGCAGCGAGCAATGGAGTTTCCCGATGATGGGCAAGGAGGTTACCAACATGTAAAGAAGGCGGGGGTCATGCTGGGACAGCCTGCAAGGCGCACACACCCTGACGGGCAGGAGTTGGACAGAGACGTCGCTTCTTCAGCCTCTGTGTTTAACCTCTCTCTCTCTCTCTCTCTCTCCCCCTCCATTTCTGTCATTTATCTTGCTTTCCTGTCAAGATGCTGTTTCCCCAGTAACGCTGCTTTTGAAGGGGTCTTTTCCGAGAAGGAAACCTATCGGGAAGCGTGGGATGGTTTTTCAAAACGTATGAGTAATACCAGCAATACTAATGATTGAACAACAAAAGAAAATACCCCCAGATTCAGTGCCGTGTGTATATGTTGGGGGTGCTGTGTAGCTCAGTGGGTTAGGCCACTGTTTGCGATCAGCAGGTCACCGGTTTGAATCCCAGGGTCAGCAGAGTGATTTCATCTATGGGTCCTTGAGCAAGATTTGAGAGAAAAGCTTCCATGCTAAGATTAAGGGTTGAGTTTTATACCTGTGAAGATATTTTATTGTACAGTGTTGCTACTTATACATTTCAGTTTCAGTGTTCAGTTTGTAATCCTGGGGGAGAGGAAAGCTGTTAGAAAAGCCTTGGTTGGACAGGTCATCCCATCATGAGACAGGGCCCCCCACTCCCTCCTGAGAGGGTCTGCTGGAAGTCACTCTGAAGTTTGGGATTTTGTTTTGCTACTCGAGGTTGGAGGACCATTTTAGCTTAATGTGTGGCTTAGTGTTTAAGTGAATGTTCCCCCACCAAGGTTAAAGTTCCCCCTCCACACTCGGGGGTGATGTTTGGAGTCATGTGACATGTTTTGTGGTGGGAGGGGTCAGTTCGATTGGTAGGTGTATTAAAGCCTCGCGAATGGGAAGTGGTTCTTGTTGGGCTCCAGACCCTGCCACATGTCAACCTAAGAGCACTTGTGCCGCACATGACGTTGGCATATTTGCCATTCATGAACGCTGCACCCTGTTAATTCAAGCCTCGGTGTGACTATGAACCTTTGAGTGTCTCTGCGTCATTGCAGATGCACATTTGACCCAGGGCTAGCATCAGTTTGGGGATCCTCTTACAGCATTCGGGTGGTTAGGCTGGGGGGGGCACCATCCTTGTCTTTTTCTTCTTGGAATGCAGCATGCAGTAGACCCTCATGAGTCCTGTTAGCAGACAAGTCTCTGCTGATTCCCCCGCCAGAGCTGCTGCGTTCCTCGCCGAATTAAAGTAGATTGGCATGAAGATGCTATAGTCTGATCTTCCGCCGATGTTAGCTGGATTCTTCATTACTTGAATGTGAGGAGGTGACTCCTAAGCCCGGGGCCTCCAGCTGAATGGTAAACTGTTAATCAGCCTTTGAACGATGCAAGTAAGCCTTCCTTTCGTATTTATAATTACTTGAAAAGTGTTTTTGTTGCGTTCCTGCTTACATTATGCAACGAAGAATCGCGCTAGCCGTCGTCTTGCTACCTGAAGTCTGCCTCTCAGTCTCTGTGACTGTATGGTTGAGGTGGGTTTGGGAGTTAGGGCAGGTAACAGGGGGGATGGGGACGGCCTGGCTCTCCCCACCCCCCCACCCCAACCCCCAAGCAATTCCATATGCACTTTTGTGGCCTTCTGGCTTGTAAAACCTTTTTTTTTGTTTTTGTCTTGTGTATTATAAGGAATAGTGTTACAAAATAAATATATAAATGATTCCTGCTGAATATATTAAATAATTCAGTGTACTGACTAGTAAAGGATGTCCATGTGTGAGTATATATGTGCAGCCGACGCATATATATGTTTACGTGTAAATAACATCCACTGATGCTGAGGTCTTCATGGTATGCAAGATTTGCAGTTACGAAGTATTTTAACTGCATTTGTTCGTATCTGAAATGTTTTTAAACTTGCAACATGTTGTCTTGATGTGATGTTTCTGGTTAAGTGTGTGTGCTTCTCATTTCATGATTTTTTTTCTTTTTTTTTTTCTTTTCTATTCTCTCTCCCTCCCATGTTTTGGGTTTATGATGTAATGGCTTCAGTTTCAAACTACTTTGATTATTGTAGTTCCTCTAATTTTTGACCACATTGTGCTTTTTTGTCCCCTTGTTTAGAATGGAATCTGAGCACATCCAGTATTTTTTCTTCTCCCTTGATGTTTACATTCACTACCTGATTGGCAGGCTGTTCTTACTGTCCTCCTTCCCGTTGTATCTTACCGGAGTCCTTACTGTCCACGTTATTTTTCACATGGCCACGTGTACCTGCTTATAAGAGCACTTTCCAAAATCTTTTTAAGCTGTGATCCTAAGGTCATGTGGTTCTTATTTTTGACATTTTAATTTGGTTCAAAATTCCAGTGTATATTCCCTCCCTTGCATTACAACCAAATGTTGTGGGGGTGGGTAGATTCCCACCCCTTTGTACTGTAGGCAGTCAGATTGGTGAATTATAAAGTGTCAGCACCTGTATACATGTAGTCCAGCACTGATCATGTTTCACCTGTGAAGACACTGATCCGCCCCCCCTAAGGTGAATCCCTGGAGCAGCTTTGGAACAGATCCCCACATTTTTAGTGGGGTTATGAAGTCAAGCAACAAATGCTTATTTTGTTGCTAGTGGATGCAGTGGCTCAATTAGGTACAGCTGGCAGTAACCAGTGTTCTGTCAGGTAATACTGGAAGTGTTGGGTGCTGCGTACAGCAGCTGTGAGTCACCACCAGTGAGGATCTCTCTGCAAGTCATCATGATATTTGCATATTTTAAAGAGCATGCAATGCAATGTGTGTGCGTGGGCACACGGTTAAACGCACAGTGTCTGTCTGCGTGACGCCACTCGCTCAGGCCCCAACCATCACAATGTTCCATCAGCGGGAACTCGCGTCCATCCCATGTCTCTCTCAGCAGAGTGGATTCCTGCATCATCAGTGTTGTGTCCCCTTACTGTGAACTGGCAGGGAGTCCCAATGGGTACGCATGCGGTTTACACGCCGGTCGCTCATCTCTTGGGACCGAGCTCTCAGTGCTTTGGCCTCTTGGTGTCCCAGCGCGGTGATGCAGTGCTGCTAAAGATCTTAAGCTGCTGTAACTCTCAACCATGCTGTCTCCTCAGCGCCACCTGGGGGCCACCTGCCCTAGAGCAATGGGAGATATACAAGAAATGAACAGTGCAGCTAATTCCCACACACCACCTTTGTGAAAGGTTTGTACTAGGCTGCCGTGATCTCTGTCTGGCCGGATGACATTACAGCCGTACTCCTTTGTGAAAACAAATTCATAAATGGTTCCTCAGCATGATTGTAGAGGTCAATGAATTTGTTCTTTAACAATATTTGTGTTCTTGTTTCAATTGTTTTGATTTCTCCTGTGTTATTCATTTCAGCATGATGGAAATGTGGCACAATTGGTGTCTGTTATACCATACATAGGGTGACATCAAGACAAAATGAGGAGAGTGGTACCCGGTGTAGAGTCTAATTCACTAACCGCGCTGAGTGCCGTGTTGCCCTAATTTCCTGTAGTTTTCTCACCTATTTCAAGTCTGCGAAGCTGATCCTCTGTTTTATTGACAGTTTTGTTATGAATTACAAAAAAATGGTTTGTGTACCAATACATAGACATAATCGAAGAAATGTTTGATTAAAAATCGTCTGAAAAGTAATACATTCTCATGTTGCCAAAAACCTGAATAAAGAAAACGTATAAATGAATTACTGGGCTTTGAAACCTGCGTGTACGATGCTCTTGGGAAGCGGCTCTGATTTTACCAGCGTTAGAAAACCCGGCAACTTATCAGGTATTTGTGAGTTTTTGCAGTTCTTTTTTTTCGTCACAAGGTGTCAGCAGAGCTTTAGTGTGACCTGTAAGCGGCTCTTTTTTTTTTTTATTAAATGAATTATTTTTTAGTTGTATTTTGTAAAGTCTTGCTTCTTGCAATGACTCTCTCCATTCCTTACCCCGCAATTGAAATATTCATCAGCTGTTTTATATTGGATAAGTCTACATTGTGCTTTTATTTTCATATCAAAAAGTAATGGCATACACTTGGTTATTACTGCATAGGACCCACCTAGCTAGTACCAGGTAGGAACCACTTTTAATTATACCCATGGTATGATTACATAGGACCAGCCAGCAGATGCACTTCATGGGTAGGTTTGCATGCAGAGAAGCCTTTCTGCACATCACTGTTACACTGAGCTGTTACTTTTGTACCTGTGCCCTTACCGTTTTAACCTTTCTAAGTTTTAATGACATTCGCCTCTGACCTTTCTTATTAATATGGTGCTTTCAGGCATAGAATTGCTGCTGACTGGAATTTTTTTGTTTATCGTGCTATTTTTCTGTCAACCCCAGACACTGAGGTGTGTGACAATCCAGGATGCTGGCGCTTCTGAGATACTGGAACCACCACGTCTGGCACCAACAATCACGCCACCACTCTGATGCTGAGCCAAACAGTAACTGAACCTGCTGACCCTGTATGTGTGATAGTGTATCAGTTGAAGCCATGTGACTCACTGTTTGGTGGTGCAGGCTGACTGTTAACAAGCAGGTGTAGCTAATAAACTGGCCACTGAGTGTATATTAGAATTTCGTTTTGGGAATTCTGTGCAAATGCTGAACATTTCAAAATGAAGCCTAGTTACAGCACTGCATAACTTCTGCTGAGCATCGTTTAGAGTCAGCTGCTCAAATATGTGTGTGTGTGTAGAGATACGACATCATGGAAGGCTACAAGGTGAAAATTCAAATTGGGGAAAAAAAAAAAAACCTTTTTGATGTCAGATATGGTGAGCAGCTACATTCACACGCATAGAAGAGAGGGTAGTGGGGGAAAAAACAAGCAGGCGTCTTGTCATGCACGTTTGATGTCAGAGTGACCGATATGAGGGATCAATGCACAGCTGGCCCTTATTAAAATGAGCTTGGTCAGTCTGTACTACCTCGAAGTGCTGATCTTACACACTTGTTCCACAAAGCAGAGGATTGCGGAGATACTGCAGTATGCATCGCCATTAAGGATTCTAGCTTTTTAAATCCTCAATGACTCATAATTCTCTGGGATTTGCTGGGCTTGTTTAAGTAAAGCTATAAAAAAGAAGTCTCTTGAGTACAGAAAAACACAAGTAAGCCCTGCGCATGGTGTAAATACGAAGTTAATCCCTCAGAATGGTTTTCTTCCCACTTGAATGAAAAAAGTGGTGGAACATTCCAGTTACATAAAGCCCGTGGGATTGTGTCTGCAGTTTTAGAAATGATCAGTTATTTTCTTACAAAATGTGGTTATAAGAGGGTGAATCAGTAGCAACCAGCCAGCCATGTCTTATTTGGAGCTACCCCGCAGCAGAGGGTGTATGTTGGCGGCAGACGGTACAGATGAATCTGCTTGTGGATTGAGCCTACACGATCTGCTGCAGCCTTAAACGGTATTAATAGCAGCCTCCGAATGCGTGCCAACGGGAGCGGGGGAATAAGACAGGACCGGAGCACACATATACGCACGGACACCGTTTAACAGGGAGGCTGGGACCGCAGGACAACTTTCCCGTGAGCCGTGTCTCCCCCTGGTTACTGTTTGGCTCGCATCTGTTGGGGAGGACAGGACCTATTGAGAAAAATGTACTGTGATGACCCTGTGATGGATGTAGGGGGGACCTCTTTAAAGAGCAAGGGGAGCGGGGATGCCTGTGGGATATCTAAAGACGTTGTCCAGGGTTGTTGTGTGAGTTTTTTGTGGGTTGTAGATTGCCGGTTGTCTAATTAACAGGGAGGGTTGCCCGGTCAACTGGGGAATTCAGAGCTGGCGTGGGTTACGGCAGACAGTAGCCCTTTGTGAATCGTTCTCCCATTAAAACGCTCTTCTGGTTTCAACCCAGTGTGATTGCGATTTATCCAAGATCGCTACTGTACTTTTCAATCAGCCCATGCTTAGAAACCAATCAAAAGATCATTCAGCCTATCAAGAGCAAAGGACAACGGAGTCCATTATCCCCGGCGAGGTGCAAACATTTAAAAAGTAATTCAGTGACCGGGAGAGATGAGGCCGGGCCATCAAATTTTCGGAGCACGATAAAGGTGGGTGCAAACCAGTTTCTGTTTGCAACTGATACAGGAAATGAAACGCCGATGCTGTTCTGATGAGCTATCGCGGTTTCTGACGCTGTAGGACAACAAAGACACTATCAGAAACCCGGAAGAGCCCCCGCGTCCTCTGTCCCTCAAACCGGTCAGGAAGTCCTCCGAGTAGGCTCCGGTTTCAGGAAGATCGGCTTCACTTCACTTTTGTGTGGCGTGGAAATGGATCCCACTGCTTTTGTGTTTCTCAAAAGACCGCAGTTTAGGCCTATATGTTGAACGAAACGGAGAAGTGTCGCCTATGATGTTTATTAAATCGTAAAACTTACGCTTCTTAAAACCAGATCTGTATAAATCGGTAAAAGCATTTGAAAGCTGGCATTTGTATTGCATGTCCTCCTAATCAGCACAAACTGATTCCATGTTTTATTCAGTGATGACCGCTTATAAATAGCCTAACTTGATTCACCTTCTCAGCTCATTACTTTTGTATGCGCCATTATTTAGGTTAATTAAAATCAAACTGGTGTCTGTGCATTTCAACGCAATTTTACTATATGGGCTTGTTTATTAGGCTTCCCGATTTCTGATTTTTTTTTTTATCAATCAGAAACTTTCATATCATCAACACTACCGTTTTATTATCTTAGATGTTAACAGTGGATATGTCCTGTTCCAGTATGAATTACGCAGTATGATTAAGAAATGCTCCCTAATAATATAAATAACACACATCCTAAGAGCGCCGAGCGCATGTCTGCTTCCCGAGGGGCAGTAAAAGCCGCCGCTGAGCCGCACCATGTGCGCTCCTCCCCGCGCTCGAACAGCTAGCTGCCGGCTGGCATGTGACGGGAGATCGGGGCGACCGGGGACGGACTTTGGGAGCAGAAAGAGCGTCTTTAAAAAGCCTCCATGGGGGCAAATGAGAGAGTCGTGCGGCGAGAGCGGTGACCGGTCTCCCGTAAGAAAAGCGGAGCGCCGGCCCGGGGCGGCTCAGAGAGGAGCGGCTTTTCCTCTACAAGGGAGTTCAGACGCTGCGGAAACCCGGCGCATAAACCCGGCGCCGGCTCCCTTTGTGTCGCTCACAAGCTTTACGGTGAGTAACTACATTGTTTGTTCATATTGTTGCGGTGGGGATGTAGTTGGAGTTCGTACGTCGTGGTCACGGATTTTCCTGCTGACTTTGCTAAACAACTCCTGAGTTGGGGGTTTAATGTTGCGCGCAGTTTGCGTGTCTTTGGTGCAGGCGTCAGTGAAACCATCAGTGTACGTCTTACACCCGGTGGACACAAGCTCGGGGAAATGTTGTAAAGCGTAACCCTGGCGTTAGTGGTACCGGGATTAGCCTGTACATGGCGCAGTAAGGCATGCCTCCTCCATGTTAAGGGTCTGAACGGACGCACCATTAAACCCTGCTCTGGCTCCCTATTACATCCATGTAACGAAACTGCAGAGTGGATTCGAAAATGCCCCGACATTTAGCGTGAATAAGCTGCGAACTGTTTTCAGGCATCTTGCCTTGTCAAATGTCTTAAGTGTAAAAAACGAATCACCCATCAAACTATGTTAATTGGGAGAAAATACGTATACTTTTTATTTTTAATGGTCTGAGTGCACACAGTGTCAGTTTACTAGAAATTAAATGTTTTGCTTCACTTTTCTCCGTGTTTAATAAAAACAGGTGAGCGGACTGCAGTGGACAACTGGTCCACTAGGGGACGATAACGGCAGCTCCGCTGATTAACTGTTGCGGCTGCATGTTGTACTAACGTCGTGCTTGGTGCCCCCCACCCGCTGCTCAGGTGATACATGTGTCTACGGGTGTTTTATTTGAGCAATTAAAAATGCTATTTAGTTAATCTTATTAATGCATGTCCCTTCAGCAGATTTTCACTCCCGGTTATTAATCAAGGTAATTGGTACTCAAGTTAATTGCGATTATGTATATTGGAGGTGTGTGTTCATTACAAGCCTGAACTGACTGGTGGCTTATTTAAAAAGAGTTTACCAATTTACATATAACAATTGTGACTGGTAGAATTTCTAATTGTCGCATTGCAATTGCGTAATGGTGACTTAATGGTTAGGGAAGTGCACTTATAACTGAAAGATTGCAGGTTCGAATCCCTGACCAGCAAGACACCACTGAGGTACCCTGAGCAAGCTACCGCCCCCAAGCACTGCTCCCCAGGCGCTGAATTAGCTGCCCCCTGCTATGTCACGATGTCACATATGGGTTAAATGCAGAGGGCACATTTCATCGTTGTGTGTTGTCAACAATGACCACTGATCACCTAATTCTAATAATCCAAGGTCAGTGTTGCCAGCTGACTTCCAAATAGGTCTTATTAAATCTGGCATCATATTCGGACAAAGTACAATATTTTCTTTCTATTATACGTGCTACTTTTACTTGCTATGTATGTAGCTCTTGGTAAATGTGCGATGGCAGCATGCGTGCCGTGGAGCCGTGCAAATCGGTTTCCGTGACGTCAGAGGCGCGCTCCTAGTGGGTGACGGCTCGCGCCGGGTATCGCTGGCTTCGCCAGCGCTTTTCTCTGATTCGCGCGCACGTGCTCCATGCAGCTTGGCCATGCAAAGCATTTGTGAAATAAAACACCTTTTTCACCTTTTTTCTACCGCGAGGCTTCTCAGGTCCCGTGGGTAGGGTTAGGGTCACAGCCGCCAGGACCTTTCTGCCCTCCCCACTCCTGCCTCTGCTGGTTTTCAGCCTGACCGCTACAGGGAGTCGGGCACAGCACCGGGGGGTGACACTGCCCTTAGCGTGGCATCTCTGGTAGGTCAGTGCGCATGTATACTCTGCCTTGCCAGCAGTGGCTGCCACTTATACACTTTTCCTTCTATAAACTGCAGGAGATGTAGGTCCTGAGAGCTTGCTGGCTGACAGCCCTTCCAAGGTCCTTCTGTAGGAAATGAGTGTGAATTGTGTCAGAACAATTACCGAGGTTTCTCAGCAACCTTGGAGGCTTCCACACCAAGAGCGGGAAAGGCTTCACAGGGCGCATGCTGCCGCTGCCAGGAAATGCGTCCCAGCCTCCTGTTAATTGACACATCAAAGCCTTGTTGTTTTTAGACAAGCTTCTCTGCTTCTTTCTTTGCAGTTTTTCTTGGAAAGTGATTTGCAAGCCCAATAATGTGTTGCGTTCATCCTTGAACCTTGACGAATTAATGGCTGTTCACCACAGTGCCTATACCGCCGTGGCTTTATTTTGTTTCTTTTAAATCTTAACCAAACTGAACCTGACTAAGCCGTTTGGGGTTCTGGAAGGCAGTTTTGTGTAGATCACTTCATCTAGATCTGATTTGAGTTGTTTACTAGACAGTGAGTGTGTTAAATTGTACTTGGCGGTTACCAGACATCTGAATCCATCCCTTTAGTTTGGGGGGGGGGGTGCTGCTGATTTCAGGCCTTTGGAAACTGAAAACGGCACTGAGTGTTTACGTTGCTTTTTGGACCAACGTGTGTGTGTGTGTGTGTGTGTGTGTGTGTGTGTGTGTGCTCCTTTAAGCATACTAATGTAACGCATAAACTCCTTTATGGATGATGAACGTTACCCCAAAAACCTGCATACACACTGGCCCTTTGCGGATAAGATTGCCCACCCCTAGGAAATATCCATACGAAAGGATGCACAATTCATGTGTATGGCCTTTCTGGTCTGATTCATCATCTTTTAAAACCATCATTTTCCACCCGTTCTCTGTAGCTTTGGGAAGGTAATTTAAGTTTATGCCAATCGGATAGTTATCCTCTTCACCGAAAGCTGTTATCCTCTCATCTCATCACCGTGTATCTGAGGGTCATGGTGGCTCATCAGGTCCCACAAGATCCCTCTCCAAGGCTGCAGGCTTTGCCCAGTTGTGTGGGATCCCAAGAGATACCTCAGCCAGCTGGGAGATATGTAATCCCTCCAGCCTGTGGGGCTCCTGCCTACTGTAACGTACCTGCATCATAATAGGGCTGGCCCGCCTCAGCTGACGGTTATCGATCTGAATGAGCAAAAGCTCTATCGCTATTCTAGGTCCATCCAGATCTCCAAAGTTCTCAACCTGTGACAGAGTGACTGGCATCCCTGTGGCGAAACCTCAATATGGCCGCTTTCGTTCGCGACCTTTGCTCGCTTGTTAACCATGGCTCATGACTGTAGGTGATGATGGGGACGTGGACCACAAACATCGTCTGACGGCTGAGCTGCCCATTTTTCATCGTGGGCTTGCCCTGGCTTGCAGGGGTGCAGCTGCCAAATCAATCTGCCTGTCAGTGCTATCCTCCATCCTGCCATCGCTCATAAGCAAGTTCCCTGAGGGAGGAAACCGTTGCATGCCTCAGCGATCCAGAGTTATGTTTACAGGAGCTTGGCTTCCTGCCAGGGTTCAGGTTACAGAAATGTCTGTGGGGAGACGCCTGACAAATTGCAACCCAACAAAGTTCCCCCCCATGTAGAGTACCAAGGAAAACCCGGGTATCCCCCCTGGAATAGGGCACCAGGCCACCTTCTGAATCTGCGCACGTGGAGTCATCACCTCCTCTTCTGTAAGGTGAAGGTCATGCCATGTCAGAGGCACCTTTTTAATGTTGGGTGCCTATGGTGGCCAGAGCTGTGAAGGTTCACTCCTGTCTTGGCTTTTTAGCATTTGTCCCTCTAAGTTTTGGGATTCAGGTCTCTTAACCTTGTCCCCACCTCTGAGTGTTTAGTAGCAGCTGACTTCTGTAAATGGGAAGTAGTTTTCTGCAGTGGAATCTCGTGGCTTAATGTAGTATGTCATTCCATGACAAAGTAGAGCGGTTTAGGTAACTGTGTGGACGTGCTCTCTCCACCAGCCCCATCCTCCTGGCGTACTAGCCCCCCCTCCTGCTCCGTCCACACTTGTCGTCTCCGTTTTTGCTTTGACCAGCTGCATCTGTCAGATGGATGAAATGGTCGCGTTCTTATCTTTGGGTCTCTCGCAGTACCAAGTTGTTCACTTTGTTAACCAAATCAGCCGCCTAACGTTTCCATGCGCTACTTGCAAAACTTGACCCCATTCTTAATCCTGACTTTGTAGCTTGGGATCGTGGCTTCGGACAGAGCCGTGACTTTATCATGATGTACCGCGTGTCCCAGCTGAAGTCCTTCCTCCGTGCGGCACATAAAGCCGACAGCTGCATGCAAAGCCGGCTTTGTGGACGCGACTGATGCAGGTGGACGGACTCAGAGCTCTGACCTTGTGCTTTTAAAGGGGATCCTGATCAAACCTACCAAACCCTTTCCCAATTGATTTAACAAGTCAGACATCAGGGGGGGTGTCAGAGTACTGGTGACAAACATCCCCTGGTGTGAAGGCGTGTGGCCACCGTGACAACCGGTTTGACGGCCAGGTGCTGCAGATTAGGACTTTGGCAGCTGACGTTCTGGCCTGAAGTTTGGGGGGGGCAGCATGCAAAACAGGGGCTTTGTGTCTATATAAAATGAACATTGTAACAGTTTGCTGCTGTGCTGGAGGGGGCTGTGATGTGCAACTGGAAGCTGTGACAAGCGAGGAGAGAGGTGGTGGAGGAGAGAGGAGGAGAGTGCGCTTGCAATGAAATTCAGGACTTCATGCGGAATATTTACATTTGGGATGTTCTGCTCTGGAAAACCACCATTAGTGTTGGGGGGGGGAGGCTTCTTATTTTAGGGGACGTGGCTATGTCTAATTGCAGGTCTTCTGGTGACCCTGCTCAGTGCAGATGCTCTCCATTCGGTCTCCTGTGAAACCACCAGCCTGCATTGTAAAGGCGGAGTTGATTTTCTCGCCGGCGTGTGAACGCTCTCTGACAGAACGGGAGATGCATAGTCACCCCTCTGGAATTATTCTCAAAGTGCAATGGATCCTGGCTCGAGGACTGCATTATTATGAGAGTAAGGGCGCAGAGTAGCCACTGGGGGCAACGTTGGGTTAACATTAGCATGTAGATAATGGACTAAATATGCTATTAGGCAACGTCGCTTGGCGTTTTCATGCGATTTGATGGGGGAGGGGTATGCTTGGGCCTTTCCTTGAACCTTCACTGCCAGAGTGACTCCTTTCTCCGCTGAATGGTCTTTAAATGGATCAGAGTGTTTTTGTATTCAAACTCGCCGTTGAAGCAGAAATCATTGTCTGTCTACTGATGGAGTGCGACGTGCACTGTTGATTGCCCGCCCCCACCCCCCGACGGCCAATTACACAGGTGACGTGTCCCTGCCAGCGCACAGCTCTCTGCCTCCTTACGTAAAGCATCGAAAGTCACTTTACCCAGCATCCCCTTCCGCTGAGTTGCAGCCTTTGTCCTGAATAATGAACAATCTGCAGTTTTATATGCAGAAACTCTTCCTTACTGTCTGGTCAGGTTAGAATCGGCATTTGGGGGGGGTGTGATTTGGCCCACACCGCCCCTTATTTACGTCGATTATACTCGGTGGATGACTCTGCACCGGTGACATTTGGACAGGTGGGTGTGCCCCCCCCCCCCCCCGCAGCAGTAGGGGTTTAGGGTTTTGCCCAGACACCCGGCAGTGATGTGATTGCCCTGTCACTGCAGTGCTGTCCTCCGAGGGCAGCTGGAAAACCGAGCTGGATTAGGGTGACGAGGGGGGTGGTGGGGGTGCTCGACACGCAACCCGAAGGAGGAGTGGTCCCTGAGGCGGCCAGCTATCTCACGGGGCACTTCCCTCTCTATAGTGGCATTTTAGTTTTCCGCTAATCTATCATGCAGATAATGAACTGACCTGTAGTGGGATCACCTTGTACATTAAACCAGCAGTACAGGTTAACCTGGAGCGTGGGGTGGGGGGGCTGTCCTGCAAGCACTGGACCGAAAGCCGTGTGTCTACAGTTAATTAAAAAATAAAGTGATTTAGCTGCAGGGTAAGCACATGCTGGTGTGTGTGTGTGTGTGAGAGAGAGAGAGAGAGAGAGAGAGGGAGGGTTAACCTATCCTTATGGGGACACAGTGTCCCCATGACGTGATACATTTCCATTTTTTTTTTCCACTTATGGGGACTGGTCTCCTGGTTTCCCAATAAGGGAAAACTCTGTTTTATAAAAATTGGTGGCTGTTATGACTAAAAATGCAAGAAGTCTTATGTTTAGCTTGGTTACTTATGGTTATGGTTAGGGCAGGGTGGGGGTTAAGGTTGTCATAGTTAGCATTTTTTCCATAGAAGCAAATGAGCGGTCCCCATAAGTATAGGTATACCTGACTGTGTGTGTGTGTGTGTGTGTGTGTGTGTGTGAGGGGGATTTTCCCCAACCAGTCCTGAGCTTCAGTGGCCAGCCTACACTTGTGGGCCTCGAACTCATGCTCTTCTGGGATCTGAGCCTATTGGTTAATCTCCGTCTGTGTTTCTGAATAAATGGGGCCATGTTGCACTTCAAGGTATGCAGTTTCCTTCCCTAATTAGGAGCCTGTAAGCATAGTATGTTAGTTCGGAAAGCCGACTGGGTTAGCACTCGTCAATTCAGTAGCGCAGTAATGTCACTGACAGGTCCGCCGTTTTCACTGTATGTCTTTAATGAGCTCACAGTGGTGGTCGAGAGTGCCTGGTGTTTAATAGCTGTCAGAAAGTCGCTGTTCCTGTGCCTTCTGGGGCGGGGCGGGGCGGGGCCCTGAGCTGTGCTTTTGGGAACCCTCTGCTTGAGAGGCCGCTTTTATTGACTCCGCTCCCGGTTTTGCTTTCGTTTGCTTTCGTTTGCTTCAGCCGCTCCTCGCCTCGGCGCCTCTCCCTCCCGCTTCGGAGCTTTCCCGTGGATGCTGCAAGAATGTGAGCCTTTGGAGCCGTTCGCAGGGGAATCGCCGCATCCCTCCGTATATTTAAAGCCTCCAAATTGGTGTGAAAGTCTCCGGCACTCTCCTGCCCCGTGTGTCTTGCGGGGATGCAAGAACTCCTCTGGCTTCCTCACATTCAGTTCTGATTCTCGCTCTGTTGTGACGACGGCGGTGTTGAAGCAGGTTTCCGCGGTGTGGCAATGCGCTTCCTGACGTCTGAGTCAGACGTTTCCTGTGCTGCCTGTCTGTGTGGTGCTTTATTATTATTTTTTTGTCTTAAGGTTACTAAAGTGCTCCCCCGCATAGCGCTGAGCATGGGGGTTAGATTGGACTGGGAGGGCAGGAAGAAGGGAGCAGGCAGTGAGACGTCGCCCCCCCAGCTCGGCTCTAACACCCCCACTCGGATCCTTCTCTTGTTGCTTATTGATCTGACTGTGGGTCACCTCAACCTGCTCCGGGTGGGGGGTGGTGAGTGAGACAGGGTGGGCCTGAAATGGGAGGAGGATGTAGTAGGAATGAACAACCTGTCTGCCCCCCCCCCCCATTAATAGAGAGCTCAATCATAGCTGGAAATTGACTCCCTGCAGCTCAGAATTGACTCTCCTTCAAATCTCTACCGTTTCCTATTGGATGTTGTCGGTTGACATGATGACTGAATGTCTTAGGCCAGCTGGTCTAGATTTATCCATCTAAAGGCTATTTTTGGTTTTTCTCTTTCTTAATTGCCCCTAAATGGGGTTTTGTGTGTTTCTCTATCCTTCCACGTTCAGGCATGCGTGTTCACAGCTATAAGCAACATCTGCGGTTTTCTTTGGGTCATGAATAATCCAGACATGTGTTTTGACCCCTAGCTGCTTTCATTACCTGTTAGACAGCTGAATAAATGGAGCTGCTGAGATTCTGCTGTAAGTCCTGGTTCATTTAGGGATTTGGGGCGGTTCTGATTAGGTGACTTTTGGGCCACATGGCAGCGACTGGAGCTTGAAGATGTTCTTTACATGCAGGGACTTTGTGTGTGGGTGGGTGGGTTTGCATAGGTCACATTTGAGGACCAAATTGTCCCCAAAGTGTAGTAAAACCTGAAATTTCCCTCCTTTTCTGGACGTCTCTTGTGGTCCCCATTTGGATAACATCAGTTTTATAAAAAATCTGTGAATGCAATCAAAAAAGTAAAAATGGCAAAAGTCTTGTATTTGGGTTGGTTACTTATGGTTAAGGTTAGGGATGGGTAGAGGTTAAGGGTGTCGTGATTGGGATTAGGGTTTTTCCCATAGAAATGAATGGATGGCCCCCCATGTAGATAGGTAGGTGTGTGTGTGGGTGCTTTATTATCAGTCACGCAGCATGTTTGGTGCTCAGTTGGTTGGGTACATGGATATAGACCATCTTCCTAATGCAGTCAGTGAGTATCCATACGGAGTAACTTGAAGCCACTGAGACCTCGTCTTGGCCCCAGAACGCTGCCTGCTCCTGCTGATTTAGCTTGAGTTACTCTGATGTGTCAATCAAGCCCCAAATGTCTGTGCGAAGTTTTGGCTGATTCTGGGGGCTCCCACTGTAAAAGGGGCTTTTTTTTTTTCCTGTCATGGGGCATGACCAATAGGATGCATGGAAACTTACCGGACAGACCTGAGAGTGATTTACACCCCCCGCCAATTATGCCTTGGAACTGGGATTTTCCTGCCACTTTTTACCTGGGGCGGCCTGGTGTGTGGCCTGTCAAATCTTTATTTCAAGATCACGCTTTGGGGCTGTTCAGGGAGCCCTGAACGAGGCACATCACCTGCATTGTGAGGGAGCGTCAGTTACGGTGCAACAGCCATGTGACGCATTTCCCTGCAGGTGATCCGGCTCGCAGGATCCTCATTGCTGAGGACCCGAGCGGGTGGACCAGGCCGAGGGGACGCCCATGTAACACCTGGCCAGGCAGATGGATGGCTATTTCCAGAGGGTGGGACTGGATTGCGTGTCGGCCTGGGGGGGTCACTATCCAGGATCCGGGGGAGTCGCTATCCGGGATCCGGAGGTGTTTCTTTCTGTGGTGGGTGTGGCGCCCCAACTTTTGGGTATTCATAGATACTTTCCCCTTTTTCTCCTCTGCACCAGAGGTGTAGGCCGTGTGGTTTGTGCATCATTTTCGGTAAAGATCCCTTCAATGTGTAAATACTGTCCTGTGTTTTTATCAGAGGAAGCCCTGGATTACTGAATCCTAAAGCTTTCTGAAACTCGCTTTTAATGCTGTCCAATTTCAAGAATGCAGACATGAGGGTCTGGGCGCGGGCTGCAGACGTGTTGGGAGATGTTTCTCACTTCCCGAGGGCTTAAAATAAAACCTATTGAAACATTAAGTGTGAAAATAGTCGCTATTTATGCGAGTGATGGCAGCAACCCAGGCAAATGCATCTGCAGTCTGCATGTGACCTTCATTCTCCTCCTGAGTACCTGACCGCGACCTCAACCCCCACTGGTTTATTGAAGTACTTAGTGCAATTAGCTCAGTTCTATCTCTAGGTTCTGTTCTGGGGCCCGGCGGAGGAACCCAAGCCGGCCTGCTCCTATGTGCGTAATGGGATCTGTGGTGTCGCTGAATATTTCAGCAGGATGTCCCACGAGGGCCTATGGGGCTGCAGGTGCAGGCATTGGGTTCCATACCTGTGGTGGGGGGTAGCTTTGAGTCAAGGTGCTCCCAGCGACCAGCCCAGCATCTTCGGGGTGTTCCCAGCTTCCCCAAATAGCTGGGCTCTTTTCCCAAGTGCCCCCCACTGCAGATGGGGAGGTGTGAGTCACTGTGGCTGTGTTGGCATAGATGTGTAAACTGCACAGTGGTGGTGGTGGTGGTGGTGGTTGGGGCGGCGGCATCCAGGATCCTGGGGGCGGTGAGGCTCCAGGACATTTGGGTCGGAAGTCACTGCTGGATTGCGTGATGGACTGTAATATTCATGGTGTTGACTGGAATTCCCCACGGCATGGGCGTACAGACCACTGCTGGTGGGAGGTGTGGCCCCACAGCTCCCCCCTACCCCTTTCTCTATCGATCTGCGGAGCAGCAGGTCCATCCTGATTTAATCCCTGCCGCGAGGGTCATTAGCTGGGTCTGGTTACAGGATGTATTTACAGAGTAGAGAAATGGAGCTGGGGTCCAAATGGGAGGGTCTGCTGTACAAAGCTTAAGGCTAACCGCTATTGCTAACTGCTAACCCATAACTGTTAATCCATATCTCTGATCTCTAACCGCTAACGGTAATGCTAACTCTTAACAGCGTGTCAGACTCTGCTGTGAAGTGAGTGAATGGAGGAATGTGACCCAAACACTCAGTTCCCCGTCAGCTGTGACCCTCAGTCTGCAGGCTTTTTTTTTGAGGTTTAATCTTGAGTCTGAAGAGGAAAAGGCACAATAAGGCCCTCGTATGGGAGTTGGCCGGGCTGGGGGGGGCAGGTTCTGCTGAGCGTGAGGGTCATACGGCTGTTTGTCACAGGCTTAAAGGAGAGCGGGGGGGGGGGGGCATTTCCCCCATTTTGGCACTGAACCCCGGGGGGGGCCGTTTGTCGCTTTCGCTGATGGCAGGTTGTAATTTGGGGGGGGGGTTTAAACCCCGGAAGCAGTTATTTT
>JAODLD010000059.1:146223-163215 GCA_026781065.1 Mormyrops boulengeri | reverse complement strand
TGTGTGTGTGTGTGTGTGTGTGTGTGTGTGTGTGTGTGTGTGTGTGTGTGTGTGTGTGTGTGTGTGTGTGTGTGCCTTACAATGGGTTGGCACCCTATCCTGGCTTATTCCCTGTCTTGCATCCATACTTTCTGAAATAGGCTCTGGACCACCCACTGCACTGAACTGGACAAGCGGGTATCGAAAATGGATGGATTGTTCACTGGATGTTTTTGGACTGTAGGAAGAAATTCATATGAACCCAAGTAGAACATGCAAACTTTACACTACAGACCTGGGGTGCGAATCAAACCTACAACCTTGCCGGTCATTCCAGCAACCCTGTCAGTACAGCAATATTTAAAGTTTCAGTGCATTGACTTATATTGATGACATAGACTATGTGGCCAAAAAGTATGTGGATGCCAGCTTGTCCAAACCAAAACCCAAAAAGTTGGGATACTTTGCTGCTGCAATAACCTCTGTTTTTCTGGGAAGGCTTACCAAAAGTTGTTGGAACATTGCTGGTAGGATTTGCCGCCATTCAGGTTGGGTATTGGTGCTGGGTGATCAGCTCCCTTTCTGTGAGCTTGTGCAGCCAACCACACGGTAACTGAACATGCTCACAGACTGTTTGCCCTTCACTGTCACTTGCAGTTGACCTGGGCAGCTCTAGCTGGGCAGAAATCTGACAAAATTACTTGGGCATCCTGTGATGGTGCTAAGTTGAGAGTCACTCTTATGTATGACTATCCATTCTTGTTGCTATATGATTATATGGTTGTGTGCTTAATTATAGACCTGTGTCTGCAGTAAGTGTGGCTTTTAATTAGCCAAAACCTCTGATTAAGGGGAGTGTCCAGATACTTTTGGTCATATAGCATATACTTGAAATTCAATGTACAATGTCTTTATTCACTGTTCAGCCCCCCCCCCTCCACCCCCCACGACCATTAGT
Source organism: Mormyrops boulengeri (assembly GCA_026781065.1). Lineage (NCBI taxonomy): Eukaryota > Metazoa > Chordata > Actinopteri > Osteoglossiformes > Mormyridae > Mormyrops > Mormyrops boulengeri. Next base: position 162,278 of record JAODLD010000059.1, on the reverse strand, counting down.
CTCCTTGACAGTGCCACCACTTGCACCCTGCAGAAACAGTTCCATTATCTTACCCACTATTATCTGCGTTTGTACCGTATTTGAACTTGTCACAGCCAATTGATGTGCAGTAATTGATACCCAGGCCCAAGCAGACCGCCAGGACGTCCCGCTTCCGTCACCGAAATTACAACTGTCATTTCCCATCACGCTCTGCGCCCCTCAAGCTACCTGGATGCCGATATTTTGTGATCTCGTCACTTTGTGTGGCCCCCTGTAATGGAGTCGGTCGAAAAAAACATACACAACAAAAGCATCGGTTAACGAGCGGAGTGGCCAGACGTCAGTCAGTCTGCGGGAAGCTCTGGCAGCCCACAACTATCGAGTGCTTTCAGCCCCACACACGGACGCTTGTGCACTGCTAATGCCCTGTTCTTTTTTAATCTCTGGTAGCCATTACCTCCCCTGCTACAGCATGTTCACAATTCATGCCAGTGGTCATATGATTCCATTTTATTAATTGAAATATTTTATTATTTTCTTAAGATGGCCATTCAGCTTGGCATTTCTCATCAAGGATGTAGTTTTTTTTTTCTTAAATTCATCTTATTTGTTTTCATCTACCACCGGCGTTTACCGCCTCTCAAACCGCGCATTTGCCCCCTGTTGGCCACGAATGGCCACTAGATTGGGGGGGGCAGAGGGCCCCATGTTGACTTTTTGGGCCCCTGAAGTAATAAACCCACCCCCATACAGGACACCAGGCCGAGGACATCGGGATGGGATCTCGGACCACAGCAGGACACACTGTTGTGAAGGGTGCTATAGACAATAAATTGAACAGAATTGAATTGAATCATTTACAGACAGCAGCCTGCCTGGCTGCGTGTTTTCGGACTGTGGGTGGAAGTTGGAGTACCTGGAAGAAACCCACAGGAACTTGGGGATAACAGATCCACTTAGTATCCCATTTATAATTCATTGTAACTGCTTGCATGTATTTATCTATTTATGTTGCTACATGTTTCTGGATTCGAGGCCCCCATCTGCGTGACCCTCCAGTGTCTGGCAGTGCAGGGGCGTCACACACGAGTGGAAAGTGTAATCCAGGATGTAACCAGCGTAATTGTGTTGTACAGGATGACAGAAAGCCAGCCCAGCATTTAGGTTGAGTGGCTGGACAGCCACGATGCTGTCTTTATGATCCCACCAGGTCTGTTTTTTTTTGGGGGGGGGGCAATAATAAAGCCTTCAGCACCTCAGCATCATGAGGGGGGCTTTTGCATGGGGGTGAGGATTTCCTCTCTGAGGTAACCGGGATGAGCGATTCCGGGATCCACCATACAGACCGTGCAGTCGGCGGCCCCTCGGGGTACGCGGGTGGGCGGTCGGGCAGGAGCCCCCGGGAACCCCCCCCCCCAGCAGCAGGGCTGCACACGCACTCTCTCTGCCTGCCAGCTCCGGCCCCTCCCTGCCCTGCTGTGGCGTTCCTCCATTGTCTCAGCCATGCGGCCGTGACCCGCCGCCTAGCGGGGGGTGTTCCTATTTATAATCATCTGTTTCCTCCACCCCCCCCCACACTGTTGCTGAGCCCCCCCTCTTCCTCCCAGTCAGGCTGTTGTTTCATTCGTCGTTTCTTCCTCCATGTCCTGTTTATGACTCAGCCCCTTTGACTGGGAGCTGATCCTCAGGGGGGCTTTGTAAGTTCCTCGTCTAATTATCCAGGTCGTTTCAGGGGTGGGAGTGGGGGGAGGGGGGGTAGTCTGCAAATCACGTCTGCTTATCTTCTCCAGCAAATTAATTCTTCTCCCAGGCACAATGGCAGGAGGGGGAACGTGGCACAGGTGTCATAACAGTTTGGCGTTTTTTTTTCCAAAACTTTTATTTGGACTCTAAAGAACCTTAAATTCGGGAGACGCCATGTTTTCGCTGCCATCTTTAATCACACAAATGTTCGCAACTATTTCCACTGCTTTGCAAATCCACAGAGCGGTATGTGGCAGAGCAGCTAATGAAAGACACAGACCTGTACTGGATATCTGTGATCAAGCATATTCTCATGTCTTGAAGAAAAATACACATTTAATCCGTTAATATTTGGATTAAAAAAATAACAACAAAGCTTGTCTGTCTCGACAATGTAACGGAAATCAAATAAGGTACTAGAGGCTTCCTCCAAATTATTATTCATATATTCTTCTTTGTAACCTTCAACTATGAAAACATGACAGGAAATGACGAGGGCAGCTGCAGGGAGGCATGAAAACACGTTTTTAAAAAGGAGCCCTCCAGAGACGCCTTCTGACAATAGATCAAAATGCGGCCCAAACAATGAACCCGAATCGCCGGCAACATTCCGGGCCTCGTCCAGGTGTTTGTCACCGTGTGAGAAAATGTGCTCAGCTTGATTGCCTGGCCCTTTAAAAGTTCGGGCCAAGGTTAAGGCCCACCTGGATTCAGAAAGCCTCGTCTGGCCAGGGGTGGGAGTGTGCTTCAGGCACCGCTAATCTTCGTAATGTTTATCAGACAGGAACATCTGTTGTTCTCGGGTACCCAGATGTTTCCTAACCTGCTTCTGGTCGCTGAGGAGGCCGCGCGTGCAAGTCCGCTCGCCCGATGTAGGTGCTGGATGGATTCTATTAGCATTGTTTGTCCGAGCCTTTGTCATGCCGACGGTAGCCTAGCAATAAACCCAAACAACCCCAAAATGCCATCACTGAAGGACAGAGGGGGAAATCTGTTGTGTTTACAGACGTGTGGAGTTTAGACTACCAAAACTGAATTCTATTCACTTATTTTATTTAGAATGGAAAGCACAAAGTTAACAATACCGTACAATTCATATTTTATTATAGAGTGGTCCACAGAAGGAAATTTTCATTTACTTATTGTTAGCGTCTCTTTGTATAAAACTCGGATGGTTGAGCAGGGTCATTCTTCAAATTGGAAATAATGAAGAAATGCAACAAAACTAACTGGATGTTTGAGAGGCAACTTGTCAACGTGGGTGAGCTGATTGTATCCTGCTTGTTAAATCCCAAAACGATATCCTCTAACCTGTCCAATGAGCTTGTTTCGGGTGTGATGTCACAGCGGCAGAGTGGGGAGGGGCATCTCATCCAGGTAGTTCCTGAAGCAGGACTTGCCCTTGCGAAAGGTTCAGTAACCTACGAGGAGCCTCCGTGCACCTGGGGTCCTTATTCTCATCAGGCATGGGCCACCCTCAACCTCAAGCTTCTCTCTTCTGCATCTGAGTAGGCTAGAACGCCTGGTCAGTAGGGTATCACATATGACCCCTGAATCCACCCCCCGCCCCCCACTACCAGCACCATACATGATGAAACTCTCCATCTTTAAGCTCCTCCCTCCGCAACGCCGCCTTGCATTGGCTCAGCGAATTCTGACCCCCATACCGACAGCCACCTGAGACATTTGATGTCCACAGCACCCTCCGAGATGTTTTCTCACATGTTCCTCTGTGTTCTGGCACTGGGCCTGGCCTTAGCGTCCCATTCGCACTGCGAGACTCACACGCTTGGACCGAAGAAGCGTGCCGGCCCTCTTCTTCGCAGTTGGCACACTGCAGAAGTTGTCTTCTTGCAATCTGCAGCACAGGTCCTGCGGTTTCACAGCACCAGCAAAAAACGAGAAAGAAAACACGCAAGATCTCTTCACACCCACGCACACAACCGCCACTTAAATCGGCGTTTGGGCTGAACCTTTGCATAACGTCACTCAAAACCGATGAGGGGGCTTCAGATAAAACACATTTTACAAGAATTACTGCTTTGAGTATGCGATTTTTCCAGGTCGCACTGCTCTGATGGCACCGCTGATGTGTCGAGCATTGCATCGTGGTTCTTCATTCAAAAATGTAAATATCTTAATGCATCCTATCTGGTTTCTGGGTTTTCAATTTTCACATTCACATTGAGGTTTAGATGGTGTGTTAGATTCACCGCCTTTCACATTGTTTTGGGGGTGAGGGACTTGCCTTCTTAACACAGAAACAGGACATCTGGGTAAAAAATTACTAGTAACTCATAAACCGATTTTTTTTGTGAAATAGATATTTTAGTAACAGAACTCTTGTACTCGTGTTTTTATTCTACTCCATGACTGTAGTTTCAGTCTGAGTCACACCCAGTTCGTCTACCTCTCCTGACTCATTATGGTCAACATAATTTGAAAAGTGATTCGTGAAAAATGGTTGGACACATGGAGAGGTGGGGAAGCAGATAAGGCATCTACGAACGTCAGCTGTGGTAATCTGATAGTTACCGGCCACTATCAGCTAGCATCGTGGCCATGTAACATCCCTTTAAAAAGATGGTGGCTTAACTCTAGCTAATATATCCAAAAATATTTCTCTCTGCTTATAGGACGATTTAGGCCGCTCAATTATCCGTTCATTCTCATAATTTCTTATGCGGTAAGGGGTCATGGTGAGCCTAGAATCACACCGCACCAAGTTGGGATGAACTGCACTCATCAATTCCAATCCAAATCAGAAAAAGGAACTGGAATTGGAATTTAAATCTCCCTGAAGTTCGAATTCAATTCAGACTGTTCTCCTCTTTTTTTCCAGTCCCAACTCCAGTTCCATTTCCTGATTTGGATTGGACTACTAAGGGTCTATGAATGGCTTATAATCAGGTTATTATTTAGGTTGTACCACTTTCTAAATCATTAATTATAAGTTATATATTAAGTTATAACACAGTTTTCTTTCTTAAGAAGAGTTGCTACCATTTATAAGTGGCAAAAGTGAGCATTATTGTAACATGGGACTCATTTATTTTATGTAGCAGATGACTGAGTGAAAAGTGGCAAATAACATGCTAATTTCAAATCGCCATGAAGTGTAGTATTTATATTCATATAAGAGAATCTCTGCCGCTATGCAGCTACAGATTTCATGCCACTGGTGCTCATCTGGGCATGTAAGCAGAAGGCAGGAACTTAGTGAAAGTGAAATGTAATTTGAGGATTGATTGATGTGCTGGGGAGCCTGACAACTGCCTGGAGTAAGTTAGAGAAACGTTAGAGGACCCAGTCAGTCACACTTTCATGGTCACAGAGCGAGAAAAAAATCACAGATTAATTTTTAGTGGCGTATATCCGAAAGCAGCCAGTCTCACAGGGCAATTCATGATGGATGCATGATGGTTTGTTCTCAAAGCCAAATACTGTAGGATCAGAGATTTCCTCCTTAAGAAGAAGCCTCAACCAGATGATCCTGGAATCTCCAAAACTGATAAAATTGTCAGAACGTATCATTCGTTCCAGACTGTCTGGCAGGCTTTTAAACATATTAATTTATATATATATATACACACACACACACGCACACACACACACACACACACACACGCACAAACACACACACACTGAGCAGTAGGTTACTTCCAGGCTCAAAATTTCTAAGTCTGCAGTTCACAAGAATAAGGTGAAGAAGGAGATACTGGGTGCAACAAGAAACCAGCCAGGTAAAGGGTTGAAGCAACTTTCGAATGCCAGAGATTATCATTAAGTTATCCGACAGTTTCTCATGAATCGGAGGATGACATCAAGTGACCTTCAAAATGAATGGGAAACATTAAGTGCAGGTGTGAAGTGCACTGCTAGGACAGTTTGTCTGGCTCCTTGAAGCAGGACTGAAGTCCCATAAAGCAAGGAGGAAGCCCTTCATTAATGAGAAACAGGGGAGAGCCAGGCTGCAGTTTGCAAAAAAGGCACACCCATAAATTTGGAAATGAGTGAAAAAAATTGTGCTGTGGTCTCTTAATATATATTAGGTTGTATATATCTACAAATATTAGGTTCTATGTATATAAATATAAACATATATGGTTTTAAACTTGTGGTTGCTTTTGTCATTGTGCACATTTTCAATAAAGGCACTGGCTTCCTGTGAAGTAAAGAAACATGTAAGATTAGACAGTCTATATTTGGCCGCCAGATTCACAAAGGTTTAGAGGAAGTTCGGCCTTAATGAGGTTCATCCTGCAGGTTTCCTGTCAGGCTGACCCTCACTACGGTGTGCTTCATACAGCCACTGGGTTTACTCACTCTGCCTCACTCAGCCTGACCCACAACGGGCAGAATACTGACACATATAACTGAGATTCCAATAACATATAAACTAAGGTCCCCATTAACCTAGCTCTCTTTTTTCTTCAATAATAGTCTCTATGTGTTTGTTCCTGATAGCTCATTTGGGTTTTTTGTGTTTCTTTTTCTGTAGTTCTTTAAAATGTAGAATCTATCATGTGACACAGCTACTTTAGTTTTGAACTGACCATTTTATCAAAGGGAGAGGCATCGATTTTCTCGTCCCCCCACCCCCCACTGCTCCTAGGCAAACTTCACTGCCTAATTTCACTTTATCTCAGTTTGCAAAGTGAATGCCCCTTTAGTGCCCTACACGGCCATCTTTGTCGCCGAATGGATTAACTGTCGCTGCATACTTCCACATGGTGCTGTTACCAACATCGGTGTGAAAAGGGTTAAAGTAGCTGGACAGAAATTCTATCCTTGGGGAGAGGGGGGTTTGAAATCAGGTGCCCATCTGGGTCCAATTGTACCTGAGAGCAGACGAAAATAGCCCCTTGGTGATGGCCCATGGCTAAAGTTGCCCAACCTCACATCAAAGCCACGGTCGCTACAGCACTCAGAGGCCTGGGTCGGGGGCCGGCTGCAGAAGCAGCCTGGGCTTTTCACACTCTGATCCTTAAATTACGCCTGGGATTTGAACTTTAGCATTAGCATGCTCCGTCCTGCAGATAAGATGCGTCCATTAGACATGTTGAAAGGATATGTTTCTAATTTGACTTGTGCCAACACCACAACCGCTCCCCCCCACCTATCCCGCTAGCTCCCACCTTTCCATGTCTGGCCACGCTGTCTGTTGACATCTGATTAATTTGCCGTTAGAGTGGAGGGTGCAGCGAGGATCAATAAATCATTTTTTATGCATCCGCAAATAAATGGAAAACATGTCCACCGCTAAAAATACATCAATTCTTCTTAAAGGCTGTTTCAGAGCATTAACATCTTCCTGGCCATGTAGTGTTTATGTAATTTATAAACTGTTTTTATATTTAGACCCCAGGTGCTGTATTCCATGTTTCCATTCTTTTCCGGTATTCCCGATGATCGACCCCGACCAGGTGATTTGCATTCTCCATCAGCAGTCCGGTCAAGCAGTGTCTGCCAAGAAGAACGAAGAAGACGGGCAGATGACAGCTCGCATGAGATGACACGTCTCCAGATGCTGCGGGAATCGCATGACAAATTGCGTTTTTTATTGGTCTCGTGTCACGTTATTTACTCGCGCATTACATCTATTCCCGGCCTTTATTGAAACCGTTCCTTCTGAAAATCGTCCGTCGAAGGCACAACGATTCAGTCTCCATGGATTCCTGCTGCCTGACTGAAACCACGGTGCCCCAGGTCTCTTGAGCATGTGGCGAATTCCCACAATAACATCTGTGTTTTGGTGCTGGCCTGCGTGCTGCTTTCTCTCATTCTACATGACGTTATGTGACTAATCCACATTCTGCTCTCATCAATAAGAACTCTTGTGTTTGCATCTCAATGGAGATGAGCTATCTATCTATCTATCTATCCATCCATCCATCCATCCTAATCCAGGTAATCTGTGTGAAGGCCTGCAAGGTTGCGGTTGGCCAGACCTTGAATGACACTGGATTAACCCAGGCAGTGAGCCTTCAAGACTCAAATTTAACCCAAAAAAATAAATACACAAGGAGCACAGAACTGGACTCTGAATTTCAATCCTGGAGCCATGAATCAAGAATGAAACCTACACTAATATACCACCCAGTACACATTAACACATTGCATGTTTGCCAAATATGAGATAATTGGGCCAAGGATGTTCTCCAGAGCTCATACATGAAATGTGGCAAGCAATCTTATGGTTAAGAAATGGAGCTTATCCCAGCTGTAACGTTCCATGAACTTTGGCCAACGTTCTGTAAAGGTCTTCTTAAAGTTGGCTTAGAACGTTCTTACTGTAACATTAATGGAATGTTATTTCCACGTTTTGCATTTTAACAAAGGTTTTGTCAATGTTAGCATGATAATATTATTATCTGAAAATCCATCCATCCATCCATCCATCCATTTTCCAAGCTGCGTATCCTTCTGGGTCGCAGGGGGGTCCAGAGCCTATCCCGGAAGCTACAGGCACAATATCTGAAAATCATTTTAACATAATTAATGTTGGAAAATATAGTTTTTTAATAAAAATATTATTTTATAAAAGGCCTATATGGGTATACTGTGAACATGCCTTCCAACCTCAAACCCATGATCACTGACGTGCACAGTAACCAATTTGTTCACTGCCGAACTCCGTCCTTCATTTGCTTTCATTTTATTAGTCTTAGTTGTTGTGGTCTCTAAAGGAGACGTGTTGCTGTTGTTCCTGTTCTGAGGGTATTAAACCTAATTCCCCAAGAAACAGTCCCTAGCTAGGGTGGCTCAGTTTGTGGCCCTATTGCCTCACACCCCTAGGGTTGTGGGGTTGAGCCCCACCTCTATTCTTGTGCAGAGTTTGCACATTCACCAGCATCAAACAGATTTCCTCCCACAGTCCAAAGAGGTAAATTGGTATTTATGAAATGGTCGATTTTTGTGTGTGTTACTTGTGCCGTAATATGTACTGACATTGCAGCCTTGTGCCCCATGATGGCTGGGGTAGGTCCCAAGCACCTCTACAGCCCTGACAAGTATAAGCAGATGGATGGATGGGTGGAAATGCCGACCTGATTCTTCACAAGCTGAGAATTTATTCAGCCACGTACTGATTTCTAGGCTTTCAGATTTTCCCACAACCTCTTGTGGAAATTTCCAGTGAGCTGTTAGGTAATCTGCTTCAGATATTTCCACACAAGCAGCAACTTTATCAATTTAATGGTTAATGCACATAACACTAGCCATGACAATGCATAATAAAATAATATGTGGGAAGATGGTATGGGTCAAGCGTGGAATCAGTGTTTCAGACAGCCGCTTAGCAGGCCGGGACACTGTTCTATAAGTGCCTCTCGGCAGAGGTGTCTTCGGCGCTGTCGTTACACGCTGATAAAGGTGGTTTCCTGTCGATGCTCCAGTTCCCTGTGCAGATTGTGAAAGTGCAATCACAGCAAAAACAGAGCACAGGCTTCTAGAGTAGAGTGTTTGGTCAAAATCGAGGTTACTTCCTCCACCCGGCTAAGGGTGTCCAACTTAACGCACCCCCCAGTTCAGAGTTGAGTGACTGGCCGCCGTCGACCCCGCGGTCATTGACCCCAAGGAGCCGTTTCCTTCTCTTTGCACTCCTTATCTCTTTTGGTGTTGCCCACTCACTCACGACTGCTGCAAGGGAAGGGGGTGTTTGCGGTCTAAAAGTGCTTTTGCTTTATCTCTATTTATATATATAAATATTTTTGGTTTGTGGGAGTGTGTGGGGTAAAGCCAAAAAGCGTGTTCTATTGGCAGCTCTGCCACTTTTCCTCTCTTAGACAGGAAGAACCTGAATTGCGAGGTCTTCAAAAAAAAGGTTCATTTTTTTAATTGATTTGTTCACAGTTTAATGATTTTCATACCGGCTGTATGTTTGATTGTCTTACTACAGTACACTTAAACAAAAAGGTCTTCCTATGTAATATATAAACTGTATTCATTTGTATTTGCCTATATAGATAATGTGGATAAAATAGATCAAGTTCGTAAAATATCAAACTTTGGTTTGGTCAAACAACAAAAACAATCTTCTGACCACTCATCTGCATGAAGGTTGCAGGGAGGCCTGTAGCCTATCCCACAAGGCCAGGACACAGTTTTGGTGGTGTGCCAGTCCACAGTGCACACACATACATACTACAGCCGATTTGGAGATTATACCACCTGCGTGTCTTTGGACTGGGGGAGAAAACCAAAGTATCTGGAAGAAATCCCCAGGACACAGGGAGAACAGCAAACTCACACACACATACAGCGGAGAATGCAGATGAACATTTTTTTTAACAGTCTGCACAAGAACCTTCCCGTCTTCCAGCCCGGAGAGGGGCAGTGACTGTATTGGTCACACCTCGACTGACATTACTGCAGGCGCAAACCTGTGAATTATTTATGACCCCAGCCCTCTCATCCAATGTAATAAAAAACAACTGAACCAAACCTCAATGTTGCATGCTGGGTAAAATAAATTTCTTTGTTTAGCATATAGCTGGTAGCATGCAACTGCTTTGTCAGTGAAAGACCATGTATTATAGAAGTGTGCACCATACTGTTATCAAAACCCATATATCAATAACTGTAACTTATTAATATATTTTATGTAACAACAGTGCTTGTTTTTAAAAGTGGTAGATACTATGTATTTAGTATTAGATATTAATTTAGTGCATTGCTACACTACCAGTCAGACGTCTTTGTACACACTGAGATCATCTAAATTTGCATGTTACTCATTTAAGATTTTCTAAAAATACACTCAGTATTCATTGCTAACAAATAAACTTGCAGTTTGTTCACCATTTGAGTACCTTTATTAGCAAGAAAATATCATATCGTTGATTCATCAGCACAGAAAATTCAAGGCATTCAAGACAAGGACAGCCTAGAATGTGACTGTGCCATCAGCACACAACCAGTTAATAAGATGTCAGATATGCACTATAAGATATGTCATATACTCTTTTGATGTTATAAAGGAAACTTGTTTTATTTGACTTATATTTTCATTTATAGGTGTTCGCTCAACTTTCCAGTACTTAACAAGAATAAAATCTGCAGTTTATTAAATAAATGGAAAAGTGGCAAAAACCTGTAGTGTGCAAAAACTTTTAACTGGCAGTGTATCGATTTAGTTATGTATTCACTTAAAAAGGCATAATCACAGATGCTATTTTTGTAGCAGGATTTCACTCTGGGTCATTTCAGGTCAGTCTCGACTCACTCCTCGCCGGTTTCCCTCCCCGCCAAGGGCACATTTATCGGTTTCGCTATCACCTGTCGGCATTTCGTTAATTTTTCTCCAGCTCTCCCTCAGTGTTTTCTTTGTGCCGCCCCTGGCCCCCACGCCTCCCGCCGACGGCCATTCCCAGTTGCACATCTGCTTTGCGCGGCCCAAATGTGAGAATTGGGGGCCCGCGGCTTTCCCAGCGACCTGGCCTTGGAGACCACTGGGGACAGGGGCCTGCGTGGCCCTGATGTGGGAAAAGTCTGGGAGAGTTTCCTACTGAGTGCCGTCAGACGCCCCATTAAAGATAGTCCATGTTTTCTCTCACTGTGTTGGCCTGGTCAGGGGGGTGGGTGCAAGGGGCCGGGGAGTACTACTTGTTATACTTCACACGAGAGACAAAACAATAGTGCCCACAGCATGTGCTCTGTGACTCGCTCTACGGCTAAAGTGTTTCCCACTGCTTGGATGTGATTTTGCTGCCCCATCATGCCATGGTTTCCTGTCTAAATGTTTGTCAGGGGGACAACAGCAACAGCTCCGATTATTCTTGATCAGCTAACGGAGATGTAAATATTTTCTGCAGTTTCAGATGCCTCTGCACAGTGTCTCCATGCGGTCAGGACGTGTCCTAGGAAGCGTCTTTTTAACTTTCTAATCCACATTTTCCATCCGTCGTCAGGATGGGTATCTCTCAGAACCCTTAAACTCCCACGGAGAGCCTTTGTCGTTCCCCTGTTCCGCAGAGACCTCTCCTCGCTCACTGTAGACCCACCCAGTGCGTCTAGCCGCGATAATAGCATAGCTTTGGTCACAGTGAACACACCATGACGCATGTCTCAGCCTGAGCGACGCCACTGTTTGTTCAACATCGTTAGATACATCCGACTGGGACGCGGACCTTGTTCACGGCGCACTATCCATCTGTCATGTGTCCAGCATGGCATACAGGAAACAAAAAGATCGCTCTTCTCCTTCATGTCCTCCTTTGTCTCAGGCTCCAGTGATATGACGCGTTACATTCATCTTTTTCCTGCTATCTCCCTTTTTCGTTGACTCAATGGGGTGGTGCCCAGCTGGCAGTGGTATCCACGCTCTGGTTTATATTAGATGTGAGTCACTTCACATTTTTTGTTTATATCACCCCTGTCTCACATGCTGTGAACAGGGTTGAGGGAATTTTCCCTCCAGCTTTTTTTTTTCCTTCCAACTCATGCTTTGGTGAAACAGTTGTGGGATACACGCAAAGAGTCCTCCCTTGGGGGGAGCGGGGTGCATGTGCGATGGGTGGGATGCTCGGATATAGATGGGGCGAAATGTCACTCGCTAATTGGGCCCCTGGCGTCATGTGACTTTCTCACACAGTTTATAGGAAGCTGACGAGTCGGAGTGACTTATGGATGATGCAGCCGTGTCCTTGTGGTCAGGGATTAAAAAAACATCCACAACTCTGATGGCCAGAAATAACATTCAGAACTTTTTTGGGAGGGTGGAGGTATGATTTTTCCATTTTGTCAGGGTTGGGGTCTAATAATAATAATAATAATAATTAAAGTAACAAAGTTCAAAAGATAAACTTTTAATATCACAAAAAAATCTGACTGACATTCTCAGAACCTTTTAAAATGGTTGTTCATTGCCAGCTGAACTTGCGTTTTGCCTGTATGCCGACACATTAGCTACATATTTGTGGCGAAACCCAGTGACATTTTATCTCAAGCTTGCATCTTAAGAAAAGCCAAACAGAAAGAACAGTTTTATCTATCGGGGTTACAGTGTTTTAGAAGTACAAGCAAATGAACTTTTCACTGAATAATGCTCTGCACTCGTCAAGCCTCTTTTTGGATGATAGCGATCTTGAGGTTACAGAACCATTTGCCCAGTACAGGGGGCCAACGGGTAACCGGCGGGCAGAACACTTCCTGGAGGAGACCCTGTCGCTCCTGCAGCATTGTGGGAAATGCCCAGCTATGTCTCAGACACTCCGACTGAGCCGGGAATGTTCTCTGGTGTAATTTCATGCCCAAAAAGTTTACGACTCGAGGCAGCCCTTAAGATATTTACTGTGTTATTACAAGAGAATGAGTTCATTCATGTCGTGTACGCCGCTTTCGCACAAACCCCAAGCAGATTTGTTTCTTTCCCACAAGACCTTAACCTCTCCGATGCCAAAGGGGCTAGATTACTTTACTTGTTGCACTACTTGGAAGCTGTCAGAGGAAAAATGGGTGTCCTCCCAGGGATGCTATCTGCAGGAGCTTTCGGGTGTTTCCAATCAAAATCTCAACATGGAACTTTCTGGAAATGGGGAAACAGGAGCCTCTTTCACGCTGAAGCCGAAGCTCAAGAATGCCAATGCTGAAGCAGTGAGAGAATGAAAGTAAACTGGAGTTTCCCTTCAGTACTAACCATCGACCACAGTCAGAACCTTGATAAGTGAGATAAACTCATTTCCTCCGAGATATACTCTCATGATTCTCTTTTTGCAATAGTTTGCACAAATATATATCTTCATATAATATAAATAAATATTTATAAAAGTATTATTTCGACAACATGCTGAACTAAAAGTTTTTTTTTATTTATAAAATTCCTCTGGTTTCCAGCTCATAATGGGCTGGGTCACAGGAAAGTGGAGCAAAAAGATTAGTAGGTGTTTCACAAAAACATATTTTTCAGTTTCTTTTTAGGGCTTTAGTAACTGTTGAATTAATTGAATTGAATTGAATTCTGACGCTAAAATTTGCAGAGCTTGCAAGAGCTTGAACCTCATGAAGGCTTTCAAAAGATCATGGGACCTCTGGTACAATAAGAATAATGGTTTGGGGATGGAATAACTGGTGCTATCTATATAATTTTTAACACACCACACGCACTTTCTGTGTTTATCTCATCCCTTCCCAATGCTGATTATGACAGCCCTGCATTTTGAGCTCACTCACCATGCTACTTCTGTGGCTGTCGAGGTCAGTGGTCCAACCACAGCTCTAACCCAAATACGTCCCTGTCTACGGTCCTCATTAACTGTGCCTGTGGCCCATAGACACGCGACACGATGGTCAGTCCGATCCCTGCCTCGAAGGAGTATGAAAATTATAAGGAAAAGAGCTAAAAATGTTGCCAGTTTGTTATGGTTTTCATTTCCTGACATCTGTTGGCATCTACAGCTATTTGCAGGCAGAACTGTTTTTAAAAGTAGCTGGTTTAGCACTTTTCTCCAAGAAAGTTGCATTTCATACAGATGCATGGGTTACGTACCGAAACATACATCCATCTAAACATCTTCCATATCATTTATCCAGTAAAAGGTCACGGTGAACCTGAAGTCTATCCCTGGAAGGACAGAGCACAAAGCAGGAAACACCTTGAATAGGAGGCCAGTTCAATGTATTTTTGCTAAAAAATCTGAAACAATCTGGTAGCTCTCTGGAAAAAGTCAGTGGGGCTTTGTGACCAAAATGTCAAGGAACAATATTATAACTACTGTAACTACCGCTAATAATATCACTGTACCCCATATTCTACACATCGGTTATCTTGTGAAAGATCTTCTTCTGTGTGGCTGCTGCAGTCTCTGCTGTTTTCCACATGCACGTGTAAGCCAGAGGATCGTCTGGAAGTTCTTGCCTTCCGATGAACCCGGTTCCCCAAGCTGTCATTCTTCCAGAGTGGCTGGAAAGAGTAGATTTATGGAGGAGCCAGTGTCAGGTTTATCCAGCAGAGGCCGACGCACTACTGGGCAGTAAATCAAGAAAACGGGAATGGGAACAGGCCCGAAAGATCAACTGTCATCAAGGGGTGAAGGTCAACAGTGTGAAGGTATAGATCAAGTGGCCCGAACTTGCATTTTTCTGTTTATGGGTGAAGTCAAATGCATCAGAGAGTTTGGTGCAGCTTAAAGGTCTACTTGATGATTTCACAGCTGTACATAGCATGGTAGTTCAGTGGGTAGCAGTGTTACTTCACTCCTCCCGTGCTGGGAGTTGAATCCGGCCTCCGCTCTGTTTGCGTGTTCTTTCTGTCATGCAGGTTCTTCCAGTAACCTGGATTCCATCTACAATCTGAAGACATGCAGTTCAGCCAACTGCCCATGGCACATCATCACACGTGGCGTCCTGTCTTGGGCCCTGGGATATGCTCCAAGCCACCCCATCACCCGGATCAGGACACCTGATCCCGAGATGTATGAGTCATTTCATTCATACATTCCCCAGAACTACACATTCAGATTAGCGTCACGGTGATTCTTGGAGCCTGTCTCAGAAGACCTACAATGCAAATCTGGGTACGTTGGCCATCAAAGGGCGCTCACACACTGAACCATGGATTTGGCATCTTCAATTCAAGTCTAACCGCCATTCCTGATTGGCAAATTGAGAATATGCAAACTTCACACACAGAGCTGAGACTGAAATTGATCTAACAGCCTCAGAAATATGACGTCATGCTACCCGCTGTACCACCCTGATTTAATGATTCTTAGCATAATAACAATAAAATACAGTAACACAATATCACACCCTCTCCAGATCTTGCCTCTGACATCCTGGATTCTTCTGGGACCCAACGCGTAGCTGCCAAAGAGGACATATGTGTCAGAGGCGATGAGAACGGGACCAAACTCCGCCCTCGTCTGTTTTTGTTAGCTCCCAGAGACCGGCGGTGCATTTTTCAGAACATTTTGCGGAAAATACCTGTTATTACAAGCAGGTTTTCGTGTTTATTGACACAGACCAGTTGAAAGTCATGTAAGAAGAGCTAAATCAAGGGCCACACAAGAAAGTAAAACAGTGGAGTAACTGGGAAATAAAAAAAAACTAAAATGCTTGCAAAAAGAAAAAAAAAGAAAAAAAAAATACATGATAGGAGGGAAAGTTGGGACGGAGAGTGAGAAGGGTGAAGCCAAGAGACTTGGCAGAACGGTCGACCGAAGACCGGCTTTCTCAGGGAGGGGAGAAAGGGGGGGGCGCCTTGCCGAAATGGTATCAGGCCCTGTTAGCATGGGTTTACTTTTTCTCCAGTCACGCCCCGGCGGGGGGGGGGGGGGGGGGGGGGGGGGGGGGGGGGGGGGGGGGGGGGGGGGGGGGGGGGGGGGGGGGGG
>JAODLD010000059.1:121664-146123 GCA_026781065.1 Mormyrops boulengeri | reverse complement strand
CCCACTCTTATCTCCTATGTCTTTCCCCAGATTCTCTCCATTCCCGCTTCTTCCGGAAAAACACCGTCGTTAGGATCCCCCGTTCTCAGCTCCATATTTATTTTTGGCATCGCTTCACTGCTTTGGCGTGGAGTTACATACGTCAGATGATTCGAGAGCCATCGCAAAAAAAACCTGAATGAACGGTGCAGCGAGGTTTTGCCTCTTGTTCATGCTTCTCCGTTTGTTAGTATCAGAGCATGAATAAAGTCCGTTTATCGCTTGTAACTGAAATGGTTTCAAGGACGAACCACGACTTGAATCATTATGCATTGTTCAGACTTTGCCGCAAAGTACACAAGATATTGGTCGGATATAATCACGTCGGTATCCATGTTTCTTATTGGCGAGTAAGTCAATAAAATTGTTCCTTGTTTGACACACAACCCAAGTTCTCTGGGCTGTATAGAGTAAATTGGGTCAGTTTTTTGAACATACTGTTAGCAAAGTTGCAAACAAAGCAAGAAAGAGGACTTTGACGGGGTAGCGCACTTTGAGGGGGCTGTGTGAAATATGGAGTGGGGGGAGACAGGCCGGGTACTATGATTGGAAGCAGATGTTGGACGGAGCAAAGGCAGACGGGCTTGTTTCTGAAAATTCTCAGGATTCAACCTTCCTTTCTGGGCCCTGGCTCTCACAGCCAATCCGAGGCTGGCTCTGCCTGGTCTGAGAGGCTCACGGGCAATCTGATTGGTTCCAGGGAAAGAAACGTGGGCGCGGAGAGCAGATGTCCTGGGAATGCTGGCGAATCCCATCCGGCCTGCAGCTGAAAAGAAGCGAAAACATTAAATGCGGCAACTGGGCAGTAACCAAAACCTGTTCTTATCCAGCTGCACAGTCACACACAGTCACACACAGACACACACACACACACACTGTCCACTTGTACAAACAGAAGCACACATGCATGGAATCACATTTACAGTCAGAAGTAAGAAAAATTACTGATTCATAGTGTAAGAGACTGGGGGTAATGGAATAAAATGGTTCAATTATAATCTCATAAACAATTCACTTCCATTTCATTCACTTAATCAGTTCCTTGTCAATATTTAGCAGTTGTGATTTACCTGTCTTACACTTGACATTAAGAGGGCTGCTCATTTAATGGTATTATTTCCATAATAACAGTAACAACAATAAACAATATTATCAATGTGTCACTATACTATACTGCAATTTACTGTGCTACAATATTAGTCACTGGAAAGGTTTGAATCAAAAAAAGAAAATTAACATTTAGCCTACCTGCTAACATATTTAAACACAAGGGATCTTTGAGTGCTATTTTCAATACAGATATTGTCAAAAACAGGAATGGGCTCTTTTGAGAGAAAAAAAAATTCGTATCCTTTTCTTAGCATCTAAGTGCAGTTGGCACCTTCACTTTAAGTGTGACCTGTTTAACTGCGGCACTGCGTTTTCTTCTGCAACAACCTATTTTTTGAGCAGAAGGTAAATAAAGTAAGATAAATAAAATTTAAACCACCACCAGACTGCGTACTGGGCACCCTTGGCACAGTTACTGTCGTCCATTGATGTTGGTTGCAAATTAGCGTTAGCGCTGGCTCACTCAGGGAAGCTCAGTGTATTGCTATTGGTTTAAGCACGAAGCATGAAAACTTGGTCAACAAAAGCAGAGATGCCTGCTGGCTTTCTTTGGTGGCTGCTCCCCCAAATGCCCCCTGCGCTTCTCCTTAGAGTGGAAGCTCACGTCTCCCTGTGCCCTGGTGATTAGCGGACCCCGCTGTGGCAGCGATCAGTCATTGTTACAAATGGAGGGCCCTCATTAGCATCTGAAACCACCTCATTTCCTGTCCAGAATACGGGCCACCGTCCGACCTATCCCCCTCATGAATACGGCCTGGCCCGCACAGGAAGCTCTCATTCCTGGGGAGACACCGGCGGGCGTGTGTCCACAGCCCCCGAACACCGGTGCCCCACACGGGGCAGCCCATGTTATTGCTAAATGTGACAGCTGTAATAAAAATGCAAATGGTGACCTAAGCTGAGAGGCCTCTTCCCTGACCCCTGCAAACCTCCATAATATAGTCAACACCCGTCCCCGACATCTTAGTCTGTGGCAAGAGGGGAAACACATTAGCAAGAAACAAAAGGTGAGGGAAGCTCAGATGCTGGAGTGAGTAAATAAAATAAAATAGTTTAATAGCATGTTTTCTGAGAAGGCCATAAAGTGCACACCTTTCTATTTGCCTGCTCACGTTGCTGTTTATCGTCCCTGTTGTTATCACTTGCGCTGGGTTCCCTACAGTGGCAGAAACTGGGAAATCATTTTCCCAGTTACTATCATGGGAATGTTATTTATAAAGTACCAGTGGCAGTATAGTTACATAGTTAACCATTTTAAAGAAATTTCTGCTCAGTGTTAACTGACGAGACTAGATTTTGCCGCACAGTACCGTGAGACACAAATACAACATGTTCCACGATGGTGTTGTCGGACAAAAATGCATAGTTTTAGCCAGGGTGTCAAGGATCCCTACAGAACTAAAAAAGACAATGATTGGCCACAGCTGTCATAAACAGGAACGTGCTAAAAGCAGAGCCGCGTAAGAATTTAAGCCATTTTCTGTGCTGTGTAATTCCACTCTCAAATGCGGTGCACCCAATATCATGTCAAGGCTTCTCACATCAGACAGCATTGCTCTTTAACTACAAGCCAATATGTTTCTTAATGCTAATCATTCACATTTAAGTTTCACTACATTTTTGTTATTATTAAATCCAAATGTGTCTCACTGAACCAATTTAAAGAAGCATATCGCTTTAAGACAATGGCCAAATTAAATAACATTTCATATTAGTTGTATGTATTATGTTTGGAAGTCCATGGAAGAGGTAAGATGTTATTGCCTCCACAGATTATAACATGTACCCCAATATGCTGCAATCATTATAATAATAAATATCAGATTTGATTTCATTTCATTTTAAAATAATATATAATATATATAATTTAACCGTTCAGCAGACAAAGACTGTCTGACTCAAGGGTAACAGGTGCAGAAACCCAATGGTTGTTGTACCTCAGAAAATACTTTTTAACACCGATGTAGTAAATATACACCCTACGTGTGGCTGAAACTGAGAGAGGTGTATGTTCATTCGAACAAGAAAATGAGCATCTTTTAGGGAAGTAAACCAATTTTCCAGAAACATCAAAGGACAACACATGAATTTCAGGTGCCAGTTCTTTGCAGGTCAGCTTCCTGCATTTTATCCTTACAATATTACTGCAACATGAACCAGAAGCGCTTTCAGCAGGCCTTCAGAGCCTCGAGGATCTGAACACTGCACATCATGCTGAGGTCAACCTCGCCCCTAACATCACGTCCCTCCTGATTTCTTAAATAAGACCGTTCCCACATTTATTTATGCTCAGGCAATCTGAGAGACAGCCGAGTCCACTAAGTAAATATTTGGGTGGGAAGCTGACAGAGGGACAGTCTCCTGGAGGGGTGCTCACAGGCCTTACTCCACCAACATCTGCGTGCCCCCTCCAGGTGAGCCTCCTCTCTCTCTCTTTCTTTGTGTGCTCCTCTCTCTTTTTCAACAGCAATGGAAACTTTTTTTGGTGAGATAAAAATAGCCAGTAAAATCCCCATCTACTTGTCGGTCTGTAGATTTTTTTTCCATAACAGACATGCAACCTCTGTGTCTGTAGTGTGTGAAGGTGTCATTGAACCCGGGACAGTATCAGGCCGGGCAGCAGTGGACCCTCCTCTCTGGGAAGCAAGGACAAGAGGGAGAAAAGGGGGCATGACAATCCAAACCCTCCTGCCCAGAGCTGAGCTTAGCACCCTGGGTTCAAAAGGGTCCCTGGCCACTAAAAGCTGCAACTGAGTGTGCACAAGGAAATCAGCGAGAGGTGTGAGGGAGTCACACCTGATAAGACACCTCCTTGAATTTTATTTTGGGTGTCGCCCTGCAATGGCTGCCAGCCATGAGCTGAAAGCTGGCGTCTGAGAAACGTCCACTGAGGGTGCATCGCAGAGGGTGACCCAGTTCTGCTTGGTACAAGTGAAGACCAAATTTCCAAAACTCATTCAAGTCCACGGGATACATTTCCAAGAAGATGAGTTTTGGAAATTTAACTAAAGTTCTTTGTTGGATTACATGGGGACTGACTGAGTTTTGGGTGGCAGTATTGTAACATATGAGGAAGCCTGACTTTCTGATTTTCTTTGCTGATTCTCCTAGACTCCTAAAAATTCCTCTAACGTTCTCCTAAATACTATACTGGAATAAAATAGTTTCTTCTTCTTCTGCTAATTATTATTATTGTTGTGACAGAAACAGCTGAGAGTTGTTATTTAGTCCAGGGCAATCAAAGGCAGAATCGAGAGGCTGGGATGTTGTCGAGGTCACAGAACGGAGGGTCATGTAAGCCAGGGAAGTTGGTCCAACACTGAAGACAAAGGACCAGAGTCGGGAGATCAGAGGGATCTGGGAAAACCAGGAGCTGACGGGAACACAGCAGGCAGGTCGGGTCAGGACTATGGGAGACAAGCAAGAAACGCTCAGTATAGGAACACATGGAGGAAGTGAAAGGTAGCTCTGGATTTAAAAAGGCTGGAGAGCACAAAGTCTTCCATCTCCCTTCTCCAGTCAGGCCACCAGTATCACTGGGCCAGGAGGCACATAGTGTCTGAGACCCCGGGGTGCCCCAAGCTGAGGGAGGTATGTACCCATTGCATAGTGGCCAATGGAATGGCAGAGGGAACATAGACCTTTCTGGGGGGCAGCTGGCTGTGACAGGCTCGTAGCGCTGGGTCTCTTGCATCGAGTCGTCTTGATGAGTGACAGGACTGAGAAAACAAGAGTCAAGTAAAACAGGGACTGGTTCATCGCTTTCGACTGAAGGAGAAAACTGATGA
The DNA here is from genome assembly GCA_026781065.1 of Mormyrops boulengeri. Taxonomy (NCBI): domain Eukaryota; kingdom Metazoa; phylum Chordata; class Actinopteri; order Osteoglossiformes; family Mormyridae; genus Mormyrops; species Mormyrops boulengeri. Next base: position 141,186 of record JAODLD010000059.1, on the reverse strand, counting down.
GAGAGGCCAACCGCCTTGGTGTTCTTCACCCTGGGGAGGGCTGACACTTTGAAGTTAAAGCAGGTAAAGAAGAGTACTCACCGAACCTGTCGCAGGGTGCAGATTTGAGATATTTGATGTTGTGATGGTCGGTGGGCAGAACCCTCTAACCAGTGCTAACGCTCCTCCAGTGCCGACTTGATGGCAAACAGCTCTCCATTGCTGATGTTGTGCTTTCTCTCTGCAGTGGTCAGCTTCCCGGAAAAGAACCCGCACGGATGCAACTTCCCACTTCCACTCCAGCGTTGAGAGAGCATGACTCCCACTCCACCTCCAGCTCGGATACGGATCAGGATGTAGGCGCTACGGAGATGAAGCTTGGGACAGATCTTGGCATAAGGGACCTTCTAAAGGGGCCGAGGGGAGCAGAGGAAAGGGCTCGCGGTGCTTATGGGTAATAGCATTTAGAGCTCGATAGTCAATGCGTGGGCGGAGACCTTCGTCCTTATTTTTTGAAAAAGCTCCTATCAATATGAATGGCCCTTTTGCACAAAGACAGTTTTCCAGCTCCGCGCGAAGCACAGTCAATCCTGTTGCTAAGATAAAAGGTTACATTTATGAAGAGAAAAACGAAAGTTCAGTGCTTAGGTGGATCGAGAAGCTGCACATTCATCAGGAGACCCTGCTTCAGAAGGTCGTGCTTTTTATGCCCCAGAAACTGATCTGTGTGACAAAATTACAGGTCAGAGATATTTTAATCATTATCCCTGTGTCTTTAGTTTCTACCAAATCATTTCAAATTCCAGTTTATTTATACAGTCTTTCCTGGTCTGATTACCTTTATTTGACAATATACACGCAAACATGAGAGAGAAGTCAAAATTAGCAGCTCCCATCTGAGCAAAAATGCACCCAAATACTAAATATATCAATACCTTTTATTTACTACTAATTGCAAAGTAATGAACTCTCATCGCTGTTAAGCAGCCCAGTCTTACATGGTCCATATACTCATTTTCACACCTAATATGGGGGGAAATACAATGTCATCATAGTAGCTGGCGGTGGACAGACGGGCAGTTTAACATCAGGCCATCTGAAAGTTCAAGGTCTGAGAGGTCGGAAAATGGAATCCCATCAGTTTTTGGCCCTGAGACCCTGGGGAGCTGAAATAAGCTTCAGCTTCAGAGACTGAGAAAGAGATCAAGATGTCTCTCCTCTGTCTGACTGCAGTACTGCCTGAAATGCACCTCGACTTCATATCAAATTCGGCGTCCTTACAGTCTTGTCTCCATGGGTGGCTTTGTGTCCTTATCTCTAGCTTTTTGTTCCATGGTGAACTTATTTGTCTAAATGTTGTTTGGAATTGGCACTAAAGGCAGTTTGTTACACCTTAAACTAACATGCGATATATATACCGTATTACAGAATTTTTTGTAAATCATGTGGCAGCGTTGCGCAAAAGCATTCTTACTGATTGCATCATCGCGTGAATGGTCATTGTTGCTTAATGATGCTTATTTACTTGCAGTATCTGCCAGATAAATAAATGGAAACTCGGGAAACCAACCAATAAGAATCTAAAAAATATGGTTGGCTAGGTACTTAAAAAATAAAAGAGAAAATAATAAGCCTTTTGGGGGTGTTATATAAATACTCAAAATCCTGTCAAAATTTTGCGTGGAGATGTTTAGATTTCATATCTCTGTGCTGTTGATAATTTGAACGGGCCGCAGTTTTTAGATTGTTAGTGTTTTTTTTTACTTTTGCTGAAGCTTCAACGAGTACAAATGCTGTCCATTCCTGCATGTTTAGAGGCAGTGTTAGTCAGAGATATAAATCAATACCCGGAAGGCTAAATCAGATTCTATAGTGAAGATCCTCCTCCCTTGTGTTGGAGCAGGCACTGCCATTCCTTCAGCTGTGCTTACGAAGCAGTGCTTCATCGTCTTTTGTTATATGCCTTTCTGTAAAGGCTGGATTGTTCATCATGTGCTACCATGACGACAATGTGACATCCTAATTTTACCTGTAGTATACTCATATTTAAAGTGTATTCATATTTTTATTCACTTAATGACGTTAATGAGGCTTTGTGATCAGACAATCTTAGCTCTTTCTAAAAATCATATCCTACATAAATAATGACACACTATAAGACTAAATAGGTTCATATAATCACCCCAAAGACATACCAGGGCTGGACAATGAAACTGAAACACCTGGTGTGAATAGCGTTTGAGGTTTCACACCTATATATGCACGATGATTGCACATACCATTGGTAACAGCAGAAGTTGAATTAGCAGAGCAATAGCACAGCTATACGTAAAAAAATTGCAATCCATGCAACATAATGGGAGAAATATCAGAGTACAATAAGAGGAAGGTGCGTGTCTCGTTGGTGCATCTGTGAGTAGGACAGCAAGTCTCTGTGGTGTATCCAGGGTAACGTCGGCACCCCACCATGAAGGACGGACCACATCAAACAGGAGTAACTGTGGATATAAGAGGAAGATGTCTGTATTCAACAAACATAAAGCCACAGCTGCCCAACGCACTGCAGAATGAAAAAGCACCAGGAGGGACAATGTGAAACATGTATTGTTCTCTGTTCACTGTCTTTGCCACATCTGGAAGAGTTACGGTGTGGAGAAGCGCCAAAGAGGTTTATCACCCGGACTTGTTACATAGGTAGAGTGCAGGATCAGTGATGATTTGGACTGCAATATCGTGATATTCCCTAGACTCACTACTTCTTTTAGATGGGCATATCACTGCCGAGGACTTCCAAACCGTTCTGGAGGATCATGTTCACCCAGTGGTTCAAACATTGTAACCTGAAGGTGGTGCTGTGTATCAGGATGATAATGCACCGGTACACACTGGTGACAGAGTGGTTTAATGAACATGAGAGTGAAGCTGAACATCTCCCATGGTCACCAGATCTGAGTATTTTCCTCCACCAGCCTCACATAGTGACCCGGCCACTGTTCTGCAAGGGGAATGGTTCAGAATCCCTCTGGCCACTGTGCAGGGCTTGTATCTGTCATTCCCAAAACAAACTGATGCTCCGTTGGCTGCAAAAGGAGACCCCACCCCATACTAATGTGATTATTGTGGCAAAACCAGGTGTTTCAATTTCATTGTCCAACCCCTGTATTTGTGTCTCTGACTTTAATCAAGTTAATAGGAAACACCTTTTTAATACAAGGATTAAATATATAAATTGCAAAATATGGAAATTAAAAATACCAAAGGAATATACCGCACAATTACATTTTGTAAATGATAATACTTTGTTTTACATTTGATAGTCTACATAATGCATAATGTATATTTTTCATTTTGCTTCAAATTACATTTATGTACAAGTCTGGACAGTTTCTAGAATATTCTCTGTATGCCCATATATGGGATATTACATATTATTTTGGAGGCCAGATGAGGTTTTGTAATACAAGTGTGTTTCTCATGGTGACAAAACAGAAATTAAAGGGAAAATGCTGACAAAATATTTATGTTCTCATTACTATTTATAAATCTGTTTTTTTTTTTTTAGTAGCTCACAAGAAAAACATGACCACAGCCCCTCCCGGCAAGCTATTCTCAGTCGACCTGTTTTTTGCTGCATTGCATTTTGGGAAACCCTGGGATGAGCTGGGTTACATTATGGTTAACGTGATCTTACTATAGAGGTCCCATAATGAAACAAAAATTTCCCTGTCAGGAATAACTGGAAGGGGTCAGTTGCGGATCGGACTAGTGAATTAGCAGCGTCTTTGTTTTGCCTGCCGCCGGGGTGTGGAGGGGAGGGGATCTCGGCAAAGAAGACACCGAAAGCCCAGGCGGGAGATAGGCCTCTGTGTTTTTATTTAGACATGTGGAATTTATTGAAGCCTAGGACTGCAAGCGGATGAATGAGCCACTATGACTGTATCCCTGCTGACGCCACCCGCTCCCTAACCATCGGAATGTGATTGGATGAAAACACTGGGGGAGGGATTGAGAGGGTGGGAGATCGGGGCAGGTCCAGGTTACCCCCGCAGCCCAGGCAGCTCTCCAGAGAGAAACGGGAACAATGGATTTGCACGACGTCAGAATGGGTCATCACGTTCCACACATTTTGTTATTAAATCACCTTCCAGCTCAGGTGGAAAAAAATCGGCATCACAATATCTCGATTCTGGGAAAGGTGGGGGGATTCTGGATGAGTGAGATCCACGCCTGTGACAGTCTTGTCATTAAACAAAGAAAAATCATTGAAACCACTGAATCATTGAAATTTAATTCCATTAGGTTAAATGCGTATGAATGGGTTGATGATACCATTTCAAGTGTATTCTCTGTTTCAACCTTCTAAACACTTACCCTGAGTGTCATAAGCAACATAGGGCAGGGTACACCCTGAAAGTCATGCATTTAACGTTTAACTCCCAAAAAATAAAATAACCACTTACCCTTTAAGTCCTCTTTGGTCTACTTCAAACAACACCGAAAGAACTGAAGTCCTTTTAAAAAATAAATGATGATAACAAGCAGTACTTCAAGCACAGCATCCCAGCACAAGTGAGCTGACAGCAGAGCCTCTCCTTGAATCTCTGTTAGCACTTTAACAGTAATGCTGTTTGGTGAGGAAGTGAGCCCTCTGTCTGGAGTTAACAACCTCCTGTGTCCATCTCACACCGCTGAAAATATGGGGTCTTATGTATCAATGTCTGCATATGTCCTAAGTGAACATCTGGCATGTTCATCCTTGCACATGGATCTTAATACCTTCTGTTGTACAAATGCTTTACCAGTGTTCATAGAGTGGGCATGGAATGGAGCTAAGTGCTTATTAAACTTTAACAAATCACATTAATCAGAGGCATGAATAAATGATGTTGTGGATCATAATCTTACAATGGTTAGCAACCGTGTAAATTCATCTCTCTTGGTTTCCAACGGCATTCAAAGGGCACCAGGTCCCTATCGATGCTGTTTACAGGTCAGGTATCAAAATGGCAGGAATGTGGCCTGCTATGGTGGGGAGATCTTTGGAGATCAGTACTCATTTTGACACTTCAGCCGTTCCTCCCCGGGCAAACAAGAAAATGAAAACACCACGCAGGACAGTTCAGCATTTTCTCACATATATTTCTGTAACATAACAATTTAGTACAATAAGAAATAGACGCTACAGTTTATAAAAAACCTTCCAGCAGAAATCAATGATGGGCCAGCATCAGCCTTTTCTTACATAACAGCTCTTCAATATTTTGTTCATTTTTTTATGTATATAAAAAAGAAAAATCGCTACATTTATTTAGTCCCGCCGCGACCTTCATTTCCTGTTAAAGCACCAGCTGTCTGCATCTTATATTTCAAAGTTTATAAAATATAAATTATTTGAAAAATATTCAAATGTTTGTGAAACAATACTTAAAAAAGATCTCAATAACATAAAAAATACAGAAACACTATAAAATATACAAAAAACAGGAACAACAGTAACATCGACGACAAAAATTCCTTACGGAATACTCGGTGGTATGCATTTAAATACCACGGATTATAAGTGTGTGTCTGGATGAGTGTGTGTGTGTTTATGCGCGTTTGTAAATGTCAAAATAAAGTCCATTTAACATGATCCGTGCAACACGTGATTACAATATACATAACACTGATGGTACACGATATGATTTTCTCACTGATAAGATCTTGTAGCCAGACAAGCTACATCCTATAACGCAGATGATTCTGTAAAAAGACAAAGCTGTGGATGGCACAGTGAAAGCAGTTATCCAGAAGGCCAAACCTCCACACCAGTGTGTTTCATCTAAAGATGCCCACATATAACATTCTTTGGAATGACAGAATGAACAAAAGCATATAAGGAATGAAATGACTGCATGTTTATCCTAGCTCACACCAGACAAACTTTTTTAGTTTTCCGAATTTCAGTATGTACATTCGGCAACATGTGTGTGTAAATGGAAGATGTCGGGATCCATCCATAAACAGGGGTACCGCTAAAGACTCCTGCCCTCCCCCCCCCACACACATTCTTTATGGCACCCCAGTTCATAAAACACAACCGGATCCAACTTGTAAATGTGGAAGTAAAGCTGTTTAATCTCACCCATGGCAACAAGTATAAATGGATTGTCTGGCAGGAAAATTTAAGGCCTATCATTTATTTGGATAAAATCGGGAAAAAGACCATCCTTCACGTACATAATTCCAGCCCCTGTTTATGAGAGAGTGGATGTACATGACCGTTTCTGACATTTTGTTCCCTATTACCAGCATTATCTGTTTTGTTTGCTTTTGAATTGAGCTCCTCCTAATAGATCATATGAAATACAATCTGTACAAACAGACAACTGCAATGGTATTATAAGCACAAGTAACATTCTGCCATTGTAAACAATAACATTTTTATTTTAAGATGATATTTTAAGACTGGCTTTTCCCATACAGCCTTCATACAGTGATATTCCCATTGAGCGGAATCCTGACATGCCTTTGTTTGACATTATCCGGGAGGGCAACCAGGTCTTGAAATGTCTTGTTTAAATTCAACTGCTTTGAATTAATACATAAACATGTCAGTAATGCATCATCCAAACTCAATAGAATAATGTTTGGCCGAAAAAAAAATCTGACGTATCTCTCACAAATCTGATAAAACAATGCCGTTTTATACTTCAGACTGGCTAGCAACCTCCTCAATATCGACCATGATGCATTCCCCTTCAAAAACGTCCTCGTAGCTCAAGTGTCCCTTCATACCACTGTTTCTTTAACGCTTATTAGTGGAATCAGTTAGCTACAACAAAACAGAAGGGTGAACGCTTGGAATTTTCATTCCTCCAAATGCAGTCCTTACAACCCCAATGCCCAAATATGTATCCAGACTGTAGGGCCCTTTTCCATCCACCTATTTATGAAGCGAAGCAGACCAGCAAATACCTCGTAATTCGCCCTGACTCCTTCTCTGACGCCTACAGTCTCTCAAAATATAGAGCAGCTCTTTTCAGTATCCCCTTTTCAACCCATTCTGTCTGTTTACCTTCTCATTCCAGTAAAAACCCTAGGGTTACAATGGCCAGTCTTGCTCATTACGACTTTGGACAACTTAACAGTGTAAGATGAGAGACGCTTATTCTTTTCCCAAGGTTATTGAATTTCTAATATAGACTGTAATACAGTACATTCAACCTACGTTCTCAGTCCTTCCTCTGTAACAAATACCTCAAGTAAATGGCTCGCAATTCAATTAAGGCCCTGATTCAATTAAACGAGCAGGGTTTCCCTTCGCTTTTCTCTCGACTTTTAAGATTTGTCACTTTTCATGTTATTTTTCCAACATCATTTGCTGATTTCAGCAACTGGTTTGTTGCAAAAAAACTAACTGCCGCGGCTAAAATGATGAAAATGTAAATGCAGGTAGAATTAGGAATATTATGCTCTATTTCACTGCACAATCACACCTCTGGTAGCAAAATAAAAAAAATTAACAAACATGAGCTTCGCCATCCACGTTTTGCAACTGTATGACATGATGAGGCTGTTAAACCGGGCTGTTTTGTGACACAGAGCCCCTGACCTCTGACCCATGTCAACAGTATTTCAACCCTCACATAACCTGAAGGCCCGAGGATGCGTGTGGAAGGCGTTAAAAAGGCCAACAAGGAAGTGACTACAAGCTACTTTGCAGTCAGTGCTGTGTGTGTGAGTGCATGTGTTTTAACGCTGAGGGAATATGTATGCAACACAAAGGCAACAGCCGCAGTCAAGAGGCAAAACGGCCACTTTCAGTTGTGGGAACTGGCCTCTCTTAGAATGACTAAGCATGTTTTCAACACATATGAAAATGTCAGTGTCAACAGAAGCAAAACTCAATTGTCAGATTATCCCTCCATACAGGGCCAGAATTGACACACATTTATAATTTTACAATTTCCTACCTCCATAAACATAAGATCTTCTGGGGGAAATGCTAGTACACACCGACATAACATGGAAATCATCAAGACAGGAGTTAAAGAAAATAATACTGGCACAAACTTCTAGTAAAAAAAAAAAAAAAAAAAAAAAAAAAAAAAAAAATAAACAATTTTTGGATAACGGCTGAGACTCTGCCCATTTTCTGTGTGCAGAGAGGCAGAGAGGCTGCAGGTAGGTATATATCATATACTTTATATAGTTCCTCTGAAATTTTGGCAACAGTTATCGTGGCAGGAACCTTTTCATCCCGGACCTGTCCATCTCGCCATCTTCCACTTTTTTTCCTGCTCCCTTTTATGTCAGTTGCTTGTGCTATTAAGCAGAATTGTCATCTTTTTTAACCGATAGCTGTCCGTTTACCTCGAGCCACGATGCGATCTCTTATTTACACGCATATGCATTTATATGTGTCTACAATCTATGTGTCTATAAATATATGTACGAATATTGTTTTCATACACGTGGTCCTGGGTGAATGAGGCTAAGGCGCGGTACGTTACCACGCCAGGGCCTTTTTGCGCGACGTCGTTGTCGCAAAGAGCCCAAACAGTAAAACTGGCTGGAGCTATGCGTTAAAAAAGACTTTGAATTGGTCCCAGCACGCCCACCAGTCTGCACATAAATCCTTCTAGCACCCGGTATCTACCCCCCCTTCCCGCACCCGGCGGATCTTCCCAGCCCCTCCTCACTCGTCCGTGTCAGGCTTAACATCCAACATGGCGTGTAGCTCCTCAGGCGCGTATCCCAGCAGGCTCTTCAAGTCGCAGACGAAACGGTAGACATAGCGCTTGCCCGACGTCTTGTGGATGATGTTCTTGTCATAGTAGTAGCGCAGACCCCGACTCAGCTTCTCGTAGTTCATCTTGGGCTTGTTTTTCCTTTTCCCCCATCTCCGGGCCACCTGTGAGAATGACCGACACTTCATCACACACCGCCAGCAGAGACAGAGAGGAGGCCTGCGCCGCGGCCGAGGTGCAAGACACACCAACACAGTCTCTAACATCTGAGGTATCATTTATAGCTATGTGGAAAAGGAGGGAAAAATGGTAACCAAAAATTTCAGGGCCTTTTTGTTCCCTGTGCGGCAAGACCATCAGTCAGTCTGATTTTATTTACACAAACAAATTGTGCTAAAGTTCTTCGGAACGCGTCTTTCAAAAGCAATTTAAAAATGGAGAATTTGCACATCATTAGCTAATACAGGGCAGACGGATTTTCATCCCTGAAGTCTATCAAGGAAAACAATCAAGAACTAATGCTAAATAAGAATACTTCTAAATGTGCAAATCATAAATAATCAATATGATTGTAACGGATGTGGACATACCTTATTAATGCTCAACTGGATTAGCAATAAAATGTAACTTCATGGAAACTACATGATAATTCTGTAGGTCGTTCTATAGAAGGTGTGGGATTGACATTTGTCTAGTTAACAAACGACATCTTCAAAGCATAAACGTTCTCATTTGGGGCCCCACCCTGCTTATCGCCGACACTCGGCCTCTCACCTCGTCCGGGTCAGAAAGCTTGAACTCCCATCCGTCTCCCGTCCAGCTGATGAAGGTCTGGCACGACTTGTCCGTGAGGAGCTCCAGGAGAAACTGCCACAGCTGAATGGGTCCGCTGCCTGCGCGACAGAAGTGGAATGATGGATCAGAACCATCGCTTACCACTGGGAACCTTTGGCTGGCTACCCAAGAGCGAAACTTCCAAAGTGCAGTCATGCGTTCAGTGCAGCAACTAAAAACACGACTGTGATTCATTACCGATCCTTTCATGGCGCAGTAGCTCATAACTAGCTAATAACCAGTAAAACAATGGAACATTTCCACTCAGACCCACTTATAAATACAATATGTGCTAGATGTCAACAAATACATATGCATTCTTTAAAAATTGTTATGCAGTAGCTTTTTGGCTCTTTATTACATGTCATCTCTATAGTCTAATGGGTATTTAATTTATTTATAGACTTTTTTCTAGTTTCGTTCATGCGGATAATGTAACTCTGTCCTTAAACAGCAATGTCTTCTTCAGAGAGTGAATCCGGCGGATGCCTGAAATGAGGACTGATAAATCAGTAACAGGGCCCTCTCTCCGTAAGCATCTTGCTGCTGGCCCTCCATGATGCCTTGGTACGGGTCTGGCTAGCATCCCCATTGTTCTGGGATGTCCCCTTTCACCAGAACTATCCCTCCCACTCTCACAGGGAAACTGGGTAATCAGGTGCTTCTGCGTTTACATGGCCGCTGATATTTTCATTCTTTCATTCATTAATTCATTCATTCATTTTGCAGATACTTTTATCCAAAGTGGCATAAAGAGAAAACACTTTCAGAGAGTCCCTGGAGCAATTGGGGGTCAATGGGCGTAGTTAAGGGCCCAATGGTGAAATCACTTTGCCGGCCGAAGAACCACAGACTGTCACCGTGGCGGCGTGAGAGCAAGTTATTTAACCCATGCTATCCAAGATAATTTGAGGATAAGTCATCGTGTTTTGTGTGAGACTGGTTGCAGCTTCTCCATTGGCTTCGATGCATATAAATCCCAGTGGTGGTTTTCTCTGCTTACCACAGGTGACAACTGTAGAGGCAAACCGTCACCTTGTTAGCAGAAAACAAATTGTACCTCTGAGGTATGCAGAGCCATGATGCATCGTCTACACTTTGCAAATGCCTTGCAGAAGTATTGGAGGGTTTAATGCATGATCTACACAGAACACCAGGGTTGATTTTAGCAGGCTGTCATCCAAATTATGCTAGCGATAATCCTGAGATGCAGTGGCCTACCTCGTCATAATCAGGAAACAGATACTCTAATCAGAACCCGAGCTAAACAGTAAGGAATATATTCAGTGGAGTCTTTCAAGATAAACCATGAGATTTCTTGCACAGTTTTGAAATTTCCTCTACTGCAGTTTTGCTGTGCCGCCCATGTCTTCTGATATGGTGATTTTATCTGTACCCTAACTGGCCTTGTTTTGCACCACCTCACCCCTAAATCACAATCCGATGCAACAGCTCAGCAGCGACTAGCCTAATCTATTAAAGGCCTGTCCAGAATTACCACTTCAAAGGTCCTCCACCGAAGCGCAATATGAAGAAAGAGAACGAGATCATAGGGTCAGGTTTGTGCTTGCCACAGCATTTTATGTCCCGCTTATTTTTCCTGGGTTTGCTCGCCTCGTAAAGGTTTAAAAAGCACGTTCCTGAAACAGGCGAGATCAGGACCCTGGGCTGACACGGAGGCAGCCGTCGTTCATTTTCTGCTGCCCTGTCTCCTGGCTGGCAAACCTCACAACGGTGTTTCAGCAGACGCTGGCAGCAGGCTTGCGAATGGAAAAAGAAAAAAATAAGGCACGGCGCATGTTTCTCCCGGGGCAGGTGGTTTGCGAAGCCGTTAACCTAACCAGACCAGCAGCGAGGTTGTGAAAGTACACCGGTTCAGGCAGTTTTAGGCCGTTCCTCTTAGAGGTGACAAACAAGAAAACCTCACGGCAAAGGCAATGGCTCGGCTATCTCTCACCTTTCTTATCGCCCTACGATCTTGACGAGAGACATACTTATGCCTAAGTTTGCGGTGCAGCAACAGGAAACGGAGGCTTATGCTTTCATAAACAGTTATTCTGATTATTATACAAATGTATACGTGTATGTCCCGCATTCAGATGGCTTATTGTTGGGAAAACGATGTCGCATGTTTAAGTTTGGTGACATACACAGTCATTTTTGGCTGGATAACAATTTACTCTATAAAACTACACTAACACTTTCCCAGAGTGCTTGTTTCATGCTGCTTTCCTGACACTAAATGTCTGGTACTAAACAATTTACCATGAGGTTCACTTCCAGTGCTGCCCACACGCTTAATGCTTATATTAATCAAATCTTGGCTACTTCTCTTATATAAACTATCACTGAAGTCATTCAAGATTTCTGACAAATGTAATCATCTGTTATCCTAAGTGGAAGATCTGCATTATTTTTTTATACTGTGTTTTAGGCTGATTTTGAGGGTGTTCCGTCATGCAAAGGCATTGCAATGTAAATAATGTGTCCTGCAGAAATTACTTTATTACTTTTCTCATTTATTACATAACTGTTTGGGATACCATGGTAACACAATCAAGAAGTCCCAACATTGTAATTATATCTTTATTATTGAATTCTAAGCAAACCGTGATGGCGATATAAGCGTCCAAAACTATAGGACACCATGATCGGCTTTGATAGCTCCAACTTAATTGTAGTTTCTTGTAAGAAACCAGTCAAAGTGTGGTTCTGTGCAGTTGTTTTTTTTTACTTTTTCATCTTTACTGAGCATTGTGAGTTACTCTGCCTACTTTGTCTTATCTGATGCTAATACCTCACTGTAGACTCCATAGGTTGGTGAAACAAACAAGACAGAGCAGCAGAGCAGCCAGCAGAAAGTGAAAGATACAATGAAATCTGAATCAAACGCAGTCAATGACGCAAATGCAAAAATGGCAAATCGCCCTCATCTGCACCGAATAACTTTGTGACTGAATATTATGATGATTAGTGACAGTCCTTAGTGAAAGTCCTCCGGAATTTTAGGGCACCAGGCCTTCTGCTGAGAAAGTCATCCCTTTCACCCGTCGCCACCCTCTCCCCTTTCAACCTCTCCTATGACACTCTACACCCACCTTCCTGCCCCACCAGGAAACACCGAGGGTCTCAGCCTCGGTTTCTAGCTCTGAGACGTTCTTGGGTGCTACACTGAAACCAAAGGGATGCCAACAGAAGTGAAACAGCCCAAGTCACAGAGTCTCTGTTATTCAGGAAATTCTAATGTTATTGTCCTGCTATATAACACATAAACAAAAAAAAGTATTCTTCCCTTAAAGTATGTGGTCAAATGCCCACAAATATGGTGCATGCACCTGAAAACTCAGTTGCCACCTCAGAATAAGCTCAGACGAAGTAGTTTGTGAACACATCTAACGGTATTAGCATAGTTAACATAATAGTGCTAAACATTTTCATCCACCTCACTAATTTGAAAACCTTTTGAAAAGGTTCAAATGTGCTAAAATGTGTTCACTTTGCTGGGCAGTGCAGAGCATAATACGGCCTTCATGTAGAAACCAACAAGGAAAATATGTAAAATGTCTTATGTCAAGCTGACAAGCAAATGGTTGCGAGTTTTCAGATAGTAATCGAGTCCCTCTCCTTTATGCTACAATCTACTATGCAGGTTGAAAGAGGTCCTCTGAGATAAATTTACCCTCGAGTGCAAAATGTACAGGCAGGTATCATTTAGGGCTGCTCCAGGGTTGCCAAGACAACTTGAAAAATAGGTCGAGATGTGGGGGAGATAAAACCAGCATTCGAAAACTCTTCAGGGTGAAGCAGAGCGAGGAAAAGACACGGCAAAGTTTTGTTTGTTTCCTGTAATCTACCTGGTTCTGACTTCAGCAGATTAATCTTGCTGTTTTTTCTTATAAAAAGATAATCTGATGTAAGTTCCCCCACTGAGGAGAAAGACGTGGTGGCAGATGTCTAAAGCAACAGTATCATGTGTGTGTTATCAAATGCGACCACTGCCTGGGTGTGTCCTGCTTCTCTAGAAACCTGCACCTTAACACTGTATCATTTAATAATATGACTCTTTAAAGAAGGGACTCCTTAGCATTCTGTAGAACTTAAACCACATTGCTGTGTTGTCTGTGAAGTTTTTGACCGGCAAGAAAAAACCTCATTAATAGGAAAAGTTATTTTTAAGGTAAGAGAAGATTTTGTAGTAAAGAAGCTTGAATGAAACATGAGCAACGGACAGGGCGCACCTGTGTATCCAGCGAGGGCGGCGGCAGGGATAACAGGCTTGTCTTTGTTGAGGTCGGAGCGCTCCCTCACATAGTCCTTGAAGGTTCCTTTGGGCTTGTGTAGCGCCGCGGGGTATTCCTCCACCACCTCGAAGCTGTCGTACGACGGTACACGCTGCAGGCTGCCAAAAGACGACTGGCTACTCCAGGATTGTGTGAGCCGGTCACAACTCTCCAGACTGTCCATGCTCTCGAAGGAGTCCTGGCCACCAAGTTTCCCTGTGGGGGGGGGTCACAAAGCCATACATGAGAGGTATCCATCAACCCAAGCCACCGACAACCCCGAGAAAAGGGTGCAGTTAAAAATGGCGGGACTCCTCAAACAGCACTTATTCACTTCACACAGCTGCTGGTGTTTGCAATCAATATTTTAATTCCACTCTGAATATTACTTAATATTAAACACCGGCGTCATTCTTGCAAAAAGACATTAATGAAATTAATTTACATCAAAATCCAGAAATGACCAAATACATTCTATTCTTCATCCACATCTATAATGTATTGTAAACTTGTATATTTCCAGCATTTTATTTCATTCATCTTTTAAGTCAAATGATTGGGCTACTTTGTGTTTTTTTTTTAACCTTTGCAGTTGCAGTGGAACAAGGACCAAGCTGGAGACAATTTTTCCACAGAGGGGGAGTGAGCAAGCAACCCAGCCCGGTGTCCTAAACCAGCAACTGTCATGCAAAGACTTTGTTGGTTCTAACTGGACAGACTACAGGACAAATCACTTCCATTGGGCCAATCAAAGATAAAAAACGGAATTTCTACCAAGTTCTATTTAAGGCATTAGAACAACAGCATGGCAAAAGTGAATACAAATGCTAGTCTGACGATTCCACAGTCATCTCCATCATTCACTACAAATAAACACTGGGCGAGCTTCGCAGTGAACAGTCCAGTTATTTTTATTTAGGCACTGCCTTTTTCAAATTAGAGCAACTCAACGCTTATCTGTGGGATGGGATCCATACAAAAGACAAGCCTTTTGGAATTTTTCTTTTTGCGCTGTTATTTTTGTTTTGTATGAAGAAATTAAATGAGTGTAAGAAAAGAGCACAGCAGAAAACTGGACCACGTTGTCGCAGTCGTCTCTACGCCCTCCACGTTTCCTGAGAACTTGAAAGCTGCACATCAGGCAGACTTGGTGAAGGCGCTCTTAAAGGTTACCGCGCCTTTGCCGCTTTACATAAAGGCCCGAGCCCAGCGTGTGGCTTAGCGAGCTTCTCACTTTGACACAAACAATTCAGTTTTCCCCGCACAGTCAAACGGCCGAAGCGGTTTTACCCCAACCGCAACCAAACCAAAGAGCCTCTTTCTCTCTTATGGCTCACAGTGCTTCCGCGATGTGGCACGCCAAAGACGCAGGCGTGGTACCCATCGAGCGGGACGGCCGTGATCTCACGGGGCCTGCTGCTGGCGAGACAGTTTTTGCCTTGCAGCTGACTGTAGCAGCATCTGAGCCTAAATTCTTATAAAAGGCCTCACTTCTGTTTAGTTTATGGCAAAATGAAAGTACACGTAATCTTGTGGGCTAGGGGAAATAGTCAGCTGTAGACTTGGCTGATGTATGGAAAACATCTTGTGGTCAACACTGTTCACCTCATTGTGCCCAAGTTCTCTCTCCTCATTGGTCGGTTGGATATACTTTTTTTTTTTATAAAAACCCACGGAAACTCATAACACCAAGTAGAGTTCAAGTCCTGCTGACACAAACTTCAGTTCTCTGTTAATTCTGCAGCCTCAGCATTCAGACTCACGTCAATATGGAGCCTAGGGCGCAGATAGTGATTGGGGGGCTGGTGGAAGGGGGCGGGACT
The DNA here is from genome assembly GCA_026781065.1 of Mormyrops boulengeri. Taxonomy (NCBI): domain Eukaryota; kingdom Metazoa; phylum Chordata; class Actinopteri; order Osteoglossiformes; family Mormyridae; genus Mormyrops; species Mormyrops boulengeri. The sequence continues at coordinate 125,538 of JAODLD010000059.1, read as the reverse complement.
TACCTCTACTGAGACGGCCCACGCACATGTTGTCCGGGGAGATGACTTCCTGCTTGATGGACACGTAATCCCCCGGCTGCTGGCTGAGTGGGGCATCCCGCAGGATGACACTGGGGTACTCGCTTTCATACTTGAGCGTCAGCAGGTCCTCGGAACTGATGGAGTGCAGCGTCTGGTACGACTCTGTGATGAATCCAGGCTCCGAGTATTCTGAGGGGGGAACGCACTGTGGGTGCTCACTGCCATAATCTTGAAGGAAAGAGTGGGGCAGGGGGAGCGGGAAGGGTGCCAGTGATCTTACTCACAGTAATTTTCGTGGAAGACAATGTGTCAAATGAGCTCTTGAAGAACTAGGCAACTATAGCAAAAGCCAACAGGGCCTCATTTATTAATACTTATCAGTACTGGAGAATTGTGTCCCAGAAACACAGATACAATAGTGTGTAGCTTAAAGTCATACTTACTGACAAAGTAATCTGAGGTATAGCGAGATTCCTGGAAGGAGGTTAGGCTGTTGATGGGAAAATGCTTCACATCTACATCAAGACAAAAATGTTAACTGTTAAGCAACCAGTTGTTTTCTGTTCTCTATGAATCTTTGATTACTGATAAAATGACTGCACTGAATCTGGCAATAACAAATATGCAGAAACAGGACGATCGCACAAAGGCTGGCCTGCAAAATAAACCTTGGCCTCAAGCCAACGGCGGCAGCGATCGTGCAGCGAGACCCACGGAACGGCGATGGGCGCCGTACCTTTTTGAAGCATCTCTAAATGCTCCCAAAGGATGTCCCCGACGAAATCCGGTGCCAGGTCCAGGAAGCGCTCCTTTCCCAGGGCACATAGGCTTGCACCGCTCATGCAGAACTTGTGGAAGTCCACATTCTTTAGGCTGAATTCATTCATGATCCACATCAGCCACTCACGCACGTTGGTATCTGTCCACTGCCAGGGGTCTGAGGGAGGCAGGAGACGGATGAACGTGGGACCGGCAGAGGTGTAGCATTTTGCATGCTAATGAAGCCATTTTGGAAAAGATTACAAGACTGCAGGGCACCTGACTACTGTTACTGTAGCTGTTAGTGTTGATGCACATCTGCATTCGTGTATGTATGGGTGCTGGAAGGAGGAGCAACCATAAAACTGGACCCTAAACAAGTTTATGTATCATCTGTGCAACTCCTGCTAGCTGCTAATATTTTTTCTATTTTATGCATATACAGTACTGTGCAAAAATCTTAAGAAGTAGAAGAAAATGATCTTTAAATCATCTATATGTTGGTGTAAAATTATGATGGTATGTCTGTCAAAGCGTGTCAGCTTAGCCATTTCAATTGTATTAATTAATACATCATTGAGTTATTTGACTAATTAAGGTAATTAATTGAGCTGGTGGAGAATTTTAACAAATATAAGGAATGACTGAGGTACCCTTGAGGAGAGGTTTGGGAATCAAAGTAGTGTTTGTCTAGCTATCCAATCACATACCAGTAACTTTCAGAGAACAGAAGAAAATCTTGTTTTTTGTTGTGTTACTCTTAATGTGCATATTTTTTCATGTGAGTTTTCTTCTGAGCAAATATACCCTTATTTCCCAGATAAATAGCCTTGAACGTTTTCTTTTATCACCTTTTTCACAGTACTGTATATGTTATTGAAAAGTTGAATAAAAATAAGTGGCACAGCCTGATACTCTTAAATTATTTCCCACCTCAGCACAAAAATCCCCTTAAGAAATAAGGGCATTTTAAAGATTCCCTAAAATCAACAAGCATCCAAATTCCAGGAGTGTCTTTAATTTACTTTATCGTCACAACCAAGTAAGTCAAAAACCAGGTTAGTTTACACAGGAAATTATCAGCAAGCATGTCATAATGGACACGTCATAATGGACACGTCATGCGTGTGACAGCACTCGAGGCGGCCCTGGCTTTTCACACCTTTTGGTATTCCAAGACGCTGCTGCTCCTTGGTGAAGCCGCTGAAGGTCGCTTTCAAAGCCTGGGACATCATCTCCTTGCTCCCTGGGGTGAGCAGAGGAACATCGCCGCATTCAAGATCTGTCCGACAAGGGAAAGAGTCTCCTGTCAAACAGTATGCAATTCCATATTTGAGGAAATCATCATAACCCGGAAGCAGCTTCTTAATTAGTCTCTCGAGTAAATCGGAATTCTTTACGGTTGCAAATGCAAAAAAAAAAAAGTGAATTCACCTTGAAGACGCCATTGTGTCCAGAGACGGTTCGGCCTTGCTTATTTGTTTTGGGTTTGACAATACATGTTGTCAGGCCACCATGAGCATGCAGGGTAGTCTGACATCTGACCCGGTAAAACCCTAACCTCAAAGGCCAGTGCTGGACTGAAGACACATCATGTGTGGGTCAGAAATGGGGGAGGGGAAGGGCAGATACTTATCGGTGAACTGCAGTGGCCCTACCGCCCTGGTTACCATGTTCCTCCCACAGACAGAGGGGATACTGTAGCCCAAGCACTACAAGGGTGAAACGACTGGGGTCAGGGGTCTCGGAGGGGAGGGGGTGCATGGCAATGATGTCACCTCCAGTGATGCCAAGCTTCGGCCTTTGTGACACACAGTCCACTGTTCTCTCCCGTTAAGACACTGGGCACCCAGTAGAAGACAGAGACCCCTTTGATGGGTTAAACAGGGCCTGGTGGTTTCCGTAGATTCAATTAGCTTTGCTGGTCTACATGGAAACCGATGAGCATGTATGGGGTGCATGGTAAAGAACCCCCAGGGTGTGGAGGGGGGGCCATTACAATGTATTGACCAAGGGCTGAAATACCCATTTCAGACCGCAAAAAAAAAGGCAAAGAGAGAGAGACAGAGATCATTGGCTTCCTCGAGTGAATGAAGCTAAGTCTCCGAGCCTCATTGATGAACTCATGCTCCGTTCCTCCAGCTGGAAGCAGCGGTGGGGCCGTATCCACTTTCACTTCAGAAGGATGCTAATGCTACCACTAAGCAGGCCGGGAAACGGCTATCATGGGAGGCTTTGAGTAACCGGAGCGACTCCAGGAAGCAGGCGCGGAAGGAAAAAGCGCTTAGAGATCCGCCGTAAAAAGCTCAGGAACGCGGCAGGTGGGAAACTCCTCCCTCACTGGCGGAAAGAGGGGCACCTCGGAGAGGCCGTTGAGACTGCTAGGGATCTTATAGTTTGCATACATTTTAACCAGCACCCTGTCTTGAAACACCAACAGCTGTCTCACGTCTACCCTCCTGCTGTAAGCCAACCCCAGTGGCGGAGTTCATTGACTCGGCCCCTGGATATCGGCACGTCGCATTAAGCAGGCGACGCAAATGGATGGGCCTGAAAATGCTCAGCAGCGTGATTTGATTATCCCGAGATGTTCCTCTCGTTCCATTTAGAAAGTCTTAATTGCGCATTAGGGCTCTCGTTTTATTGGTTTTGCGTCGAGCATCTCCGCGATACAAAGGGACCCATTTTCACATTACCATCTCAAGCATATCTTTTGTCCGGCTCCTTACGCTGAAAAACGAATCTGGAGCCTTCCGCTCTCAAAAGCGAGGATGCTGGGAGTATACCACTCTGTTTTTATTAAGCCAGAAATCTGTAAATGAAATAGCTTCCTAGCCAGAAATAAATAAATGAAATGTAACAGAACTTAACCTAAGCTAAAAGATTGCACATATGTGCTTTTGAGATCAAACAAAACATATATATCTCATAAGGAACTAGAGAGCTGTGGCAGACAAGCCTACGATGTGGCCTGGGGTGCGTCTATGGGTTCAGCTGGAGAGACAGAAATCCAGGTCGCCCGGCGCGGGGGGGGGGGGGGGGGGGGGGGGGGGGGGGGGGGGGGGGGGGGGGGGGGGGGGGGGGGGGGGGGGGG
>JAODLD010000059.1:106494-118099 GCA_026781065.1 Mormyrops boulengeri | reverse complement strand
CAGTGATTGTTTTGTGTGTTTTTGTTTCCTAGTTTAGCTCCCCTCTCTCTGCTCTGTTCCCTCCCGCGCCCCCCCCCCCCCCCCCCGCCTCCAGCCCTGACCACCATTGCAACACACAGTTTCCTGACTGCAAGGCCAAAGCGGACAGCACACAGGGCATCCAGCCCTCCTGGTCACGTAGACTAAAGACGCCGCCCATCCCACAGACAAATGTCACCCCCCCCCAACACACCCTTTTTGAGTCGTGTACCATGCATTCCTGTGAGGGGTGGGAGTTTTACATTTTTGAAAACACATCTACCCCCATTGTCCCCTGTTTGTGACACAGCAGAGACATCCTACGTTCCTCTCCTGCCATCCGCATCTCATACTTTCCGGACAACGCATAGAAACGAACCTCACTGCTCTCACACGGATAAACACTGACGCCGAAGTGGCTGTGACCAAGTTTTACGTGCCAGAGTGCTGCTTTTTACCTCCTCATTTTAGCATGTAAACATTTCCAGCCGGAGGTACCGGCAACGTCGTCGTTTATGAGAAAATGAAAGAATTACTTTTCTTTCTGGCGGTCATCGTAAATGATGTCACAGTCACGTGACCGGCAGCACATCTCCTTGGCCTCCTCCGGACGCCCTCTTCGTCGTCAGGGAGGGGAAGCTCGCCCGTGAGCTAGGAGTGGATCCTGTTAAAAATCTGCTGATGTGGAAAAGGAGCTGGGAGTGGGGTGATGACTCCAGCTGTATGCATTCCCCAACACGACCCCCCCCCTTTTGAGCAACATGTGCGTCCCATTTAAATGTGCGTCACCGGCGCCCAGCTTTCCGTCACGAGGGGCTACTGGGCGGGCGGGAGGACGCCATCGCCTCCTCCTTCATCTGGTACCCACAATGCACTGGAGCAAAAAGGGACCACCTGTGATCCGCGAATGACAGAACTGGGCCCAAAGTGTTTACAATCATTCAGCGGGTAGGGTGGATGTGGAAGGCGTGGCGGGTGCAGCGGTATGGATTGTCAAGCCAGTGGCTGCTGTTCTTGGGGCCATGTCAAGATCGTCATCCTAATCGCAAAACCAGCGCAGTCGCTGATTGGGAAAACAGGCGTTCCGGAGAAAGGGAGGAGAGCGGGGTGGCACGGAGTCAGCACTGGGGTTTCCCGGAGGCCAACGAATCCCGAACGTCGACAGAGACCCCGGAAAGAAACGCTCGACTGGCCCGTTAGGAGGGAGGAATCAACCCAGGCACAGAGCTGCCATTTTCTAGGGAAAAAAACAGACCCAGGTGGTGCAGAGGGGGCGAAGGCGGGGCGGGTTTGCAGAGGGGGGGGGGACAGCGGGTGGCAGCGGGGGGCGGGGCACGGAATGATGCCAGCTACAGGGCGTGACTCACCGGCGCATTGCATGCCATAAGAGCCGTGACTCAGTAATTAGCCACACCGGACGGCCCAGAGGAGACACGTCAGATGCCACTTTAAGGGCTGAGGTGACGTGAGACAGGCTGATGTGGACCACAGGGTAGAGGGACAGGGTGGGGGGCTGGGGAAGCAGTTAAATTTAAAACCCTCCCCGTCTGCTATTCTCCGGCGAGCGGCATGCTATTTCTGTTGTTGTTTCTGTGTTTTTTAAGAGGCTTCTGGGGGCCGTCTCCGCATCCAGGAAGGCGATTTTGGGAAACGCAGCCAGGCCCTCGAGACGCGTACAAGCTAATCGCTTCCGGCGTGAGAGCAGGAAGGCCGCGCTGTGCTCGGGGCCCCCGAATCATGCCCTCGCTCCCAGACGCGAGCGCATAAGCCGCCTCCGTTTTCCCCACACACGGATATAGCTGAAGGTAACATTTCCTTTTATGACTAACCTTTAAAAGGCGCTATAAAACTGAACAGTCACCGAGCAGACATGCCAAATGGGAATACGGCCTTGCATGTCCACAGCTGGGTCGCCAGGCAGCACGTACACACATGCCCCGCCCCCCTCAGGTATCCAGGGGGGCAAACTAGTCACCGCTCCCCAAACCTCTCCTGAGCAGTGTGTAATACACGCATGTACTTCAGGACATTAAAATACCATGGGGGGGGGGGGGGGGTGCTCAGAATGAGGCCTCCTACAGGACAGTCAGGAGAAAGCAGTGTGGAAGGTGCTGATCTCAGGGGGGGAAAAAATCAATAAAACTCACTGCATGGTTCAACTGCATTACCTCTGAAACTCTTGATACTAAAAACTACTCAGCCTACAACCTATTTTTTTCCTTCCCCTTGGGGGGGGTTGCAGGCCACATCTGAGAAACCAGAAAGGTCCAGTCCTGTTTACTCAGCTGCACGTATCCATGTGAAATCAAACGAGAATCAAACGAAAGCTGCACTTTTTTTCCCAGGGAGTGACAGAGCAGCACACTTCGAACAGCACGCTCGACCCGAAACCGTACACCCGGGCCAGCCGGGCTTCCACCAAACTGGGTCCACGTTTTGTCAGTTCTGTTCTGGTGCTTTAGTCGGATACCTTTGCCCCTCCCCCATGTGCCCCCCACCCCCCTGAAAAGATTCCTTACAGTCACTCAACCCTGTCAGTCCCTGAAGAGTCCTCCACTAACTAAACACGGAGGGTCTCCACCACTGAGGTGGGACCTGAGTGCACGACACATCGGCATGTGTCATCGCTCTCAGCTTCTTATGTCCACAGCTATGTTAGACGCTGCTGGAAGGTGCTGGAAGGTCCATCTCACTTGATTACTTTGCATGGTCACCAATCCCATTTCTGCTATCTGCCCCAAAAATCTGACATGTATTAAAAAGACAAACATCATTCTACCTAGTTTTATATATGTTTTAAAACTCTGGTATCAGGTATTTCACACAAGTCTCTTATTGTTCAGGGCATATATCTGACTTTACTTTTAGATTTACATCTGCACTGTACATGAGCTGTGCACTGCAAGCTGTGTATCTAGGACTGTCAGTTTGCAAGTGCTGCAGCTGTACGACCCAGCTTAGCTAAACTCGAAACAACTGGCCTTCAAAGACTAAAGAGACATGGCAAAGGCTTGAAACGCCTTTTCTCACTGCGCCTTCTGAAAACGGAGTACGCGCTGCGGTTTTAACGGACGCGGGCGCGCTAAGACGTTAACCTCTGAAAAGTATCTGTAATCTGACTGATCTATTGGACAGTTCTCAATCCAGGTCACCTGACGTTAAACTCTCTAAAATTTAAATCTCTATTTTTTTTTCCTGCAGGCAAATTCTGTAATATTCCAGTCTCCTGTGACACTATTGTGTTTTTTAAACTGTTTTTTTCTGCCCATGCCTCAGTATGTCATGTTAAGAAACCTTACGTATTTATATTCCATTCTGTTTATCAGCACTCTCCGCATTATGACCGAGATCGAAATTGCATATTAGTGCATTACCCATCAAAATGACAATAAAGGTACTTTGTCTTTTGACTTGACAGTACTGCCATCCTTTTATAACACACTCTGGGAAGTTGCCGGCTAACCCACTCCCCCTGCCCCCGCCCCACCCTCTATCATCTACATCCCTTCTGGAGCTCATGAAGAATACTATAAAACAGATCAGTTAGCAAACCATCACTGGAACCCTGACAAGACATGAATTTGAGCTGTAGAAGTGGGTGGGCCTAGATCGCTCGAGAGAATGTCGGCATTGTGTCACGCATGTACGCACCTGCGTTTCCATACTACTGCGTGTGAGTAAATGTGCATGTCTGCTCAGCGGCCGCATGCCAAGTACTAGAAATCAGCCCCTAGCAGACAGCCCTTGCACCAGTTCCCCTGCGTGTACATGACACGGGTATTAAATGCTCTGCTAATTTTGCATATGTACTGACATCTCGAGAAAATGAAAGGGACCTAGCAGAAGATGCTCAGGAACCTCTGACTGAAAGGCATTCTTCATTAGAGACATAATTATTTAAAGAGACGCACATGTGCACCAATGTGGCGTTCATGTTTCCCTATTCATATACCACAAGTCTAAGCTTGAGCATAACTGAAGAAACCACAGATAAACCCATATTACACACTGGACCACGCGACAGAATCGTGCTGAAGTACAGAGGTGGACACGTTCCAGGAATGATTGTGCAAAATGGGATTTTTAGCCAACCCCACCAGTATGGGCACCAGCACATTCGTGCGTGTGTGTGTGTGTGTGTGTGTGTGCGCTCAGTCATCTTCAACCGCATGCTTCCCTAGATATCCTCTATGCTTAGCTGGAGCATACAGCCACACACACTGCCTGCACGCTGGACGCCATCGTCCGTGCTAGCCCATGCATGGTTTTACAATGTTAGCTACATGCTTTCTACCACGTCTTGCCCACTCCCCTTCCTGTCATTGTCGCTGAATCCCCACCCAGGGCAAAATTGTCTAGAACTGAAAGGGTTACAATAAGTAAATAAATAAGGATTTGATTGTGGGCAAACCCATCTTACCCCACTGACCTGAGGCAGCATTGGTCACGCTTACGCTAGCCGAACAGGGCCAGTTCCCAACCGCTGGCCCATCCTGCCCGCACTGGAGTGGGTGGGGAGGGACTTGGACCCAAAGTTGCACACTCATCGCCCCTTTTGGACTCTGGTTACCCATAGAGACACCAGCCCAAACCTTATAAATGGCCGGACAGAATACTGGTGAAACTGCCCCCCCCCCCCCCACACACACACACACACTTTGTTATTACTCCTATCTGTAGAAAGGGAGGGGCGGCCAGCAAAGCCGCCAGGCAGAGAGTGTGAAATTAATGATGCTCCAATTCCCCCACTTGTCTCATATTCGGAATCACACATTCACTTCATAAAGGTATCGATCATATTTACAAAGCGGCCCACCTGAGCTGAAGTTGAAATGCTCCACATCTCGAACACCTACCCACTGTTCAAAGGCACAACCAATTACACCCTAAGGGCAAACCTAGGGTTAAAGGGCCGTCAGCGGCAGCCTGCCTAGTGCAATCAGATGCACTCTTCCTCCCTGGCTGCCAAGTGCATGCACTAGACGGCCACCATGGCGAGACAATCCACATTGTTTTCTTTCAGCACCGTTGAAAAGGAGAGCTTGTCTTACACATCTCCCCGATAAGTGGAGCCGAGCGGTTCTTAAAGCGACAGCTGCGTGTCAGAAGTTACCTGACTTTACCGCGTTCGGCTAACTCATGTCAAAGTCGGCATTTACGCTTGACAAGCAAATAAATAAAGCCTTTTATACAGTTCATTCTGGAATCGAATACAGATTGAAAAGGGAAAAAAAAGAACACAAATATTTTCAAATTGCAATGGGAAGCAATAAAATTATTTGAAATAAACCAATAAAGAGCACATAATAAAATCCGTGCAAGAGTGCAATCCGGCATATTTGCAGGATTATAAATATGCTGACGTCTGTGCGTTTTTTCACTTTGTTACAAATGTACACAGTAAAAATCGCAAGCCATCCACAGCGCCGACCGGGCTGCTTATTCCCGTCCGTCGCTCCGGGTAAGTTTCACGCCGGACGGTACGAGCTACTCGGGACAGCAGTGGATCGGTACCGGGTCCGAGCGAAACATCGTACAAACGCCATGCATTTCCCATGCCCAAACATTAAAAACGGCATGGCCGAAATAAAAACACTGCGATGCCTTTGCAAATCTGAAAAAGCCGCTTGTCCCGTTTAGGATCGCATGTAAGCGCCGGATCGCCGCAGAGAAACGAGAAACTAGCGTCATGTTAACGCGTTTTAATCTCCTTATTACTCATGCGATGCGTAGTACTCACCATCAACTTTTTCAGACTTTATAATAGTTAATGTCGGTTTCATATCGACAGCTGCCGTCATGACTGTATGCTTAAAATGTCCTCTTTCCTTTACAAGAGTCCTGATATATTTTTAAAAAAAATAAAATGTCGTCTTCTCTTGCGATCCAGAAATAATTAATTTTTTTATGTTCTTGCGGTTGCACTCTTGTCCCGTTTCCTCCCACCTCACTGTCTTTTTTGGTCCCCTGGATAGCCTTAATGTCTTGGTGCAGCCTACTCTTTCGGTCTCCCTCTATCGCGCTCTCTCTCTTTCTCTTTCCCTCTCTCTTTTTCACTTACACACTCACTCATTCCCTTCCTTCCTCTGCTTCTACCAGGGCGTTTCTGTCTGTCTCAGTAAAGAGGCTGGTCCCGTCTCTGTACATCTATGTCGTCGTAAATGGGCGGCGTTAGAGGGACTTCTACATTCATTTGCCGTGTTCCAGGTTCACTACGTCAACTAAAACGAGGAATGGGGTAATTGTTTCTGAGAAGTTCTCGTACTATTTGTATTTGTTGTTAAAAGTTCAGCGGGTATTGAGGTTTTTTTGCGTAAAACTTGGGCAATCATTTTGAAACCGAAGCAGTGGACAACGTATTATGATGAAATAAATGGCTGAATTTGACGTCATGTGCATGCCAAAAAAGTTTTACCTGCAGACCATACCGCACACGAATTAGTTTTGTTAGCTTAAGTTAGTCATGGCTTACTGTTCTATCCCATATTATCGATTTTTCCTTGCCTGAGTAGAAGATAATGCACATCATCCAGACTAGGGGGAGTCATTTAGCAGGGAGGTGAGACAGAAATGAGACAGAAGATAAATTTGAGCCCCTAGCAATCTACCCTAGGTGCCTGGTTCCTCATAACCTGTACCCCATTCTCATAAACACCTCTGTGCATTTCCTGTTCATGTTGTATTGAGGTGGGAAGGTGCTGGCTAGGGGTTGAGGTGGGACTGGATTCAGAAGTTTACAGTGAGAGGGTTGAGTGACCCAGGTTGTAACAGGGCAATGCCACAATGAGGGATGGCTAGCAATTAGGTTGTTCATCTGTCATCGCCAGATTGAATCGACGGGTAGTCATCAGGCTCAGTAACGAAAGTCAGATTTTAATAAAAATCTCGGTCCCGTTTTATTTATTTCTTTATTTATTCATTCATTCATTCATTCATTTTTAGAAGGTGAATCGAATTAGGCATACGCAGCATGCCGCTTTGATAATCAAATCGGACCGATTGGCCCCACACAAGGAGCAGGTTCTACCATTGTAAACTGGCAAACATTACCAGAGCAGGGGGGTTGGATAAGAGTGTGGGAAACAGGCACTCTCACTGGCCACCTACAGACAATGCAGGCCCTAAGCAAATTAACTGTCATAGCAACAGATTGTTCCGATCACATGCCGGCTAGTTCGCGTGCCAGAATGGCAGCCGCACACCTCGGGATCTTTAGTGCCGCTCGAAACAAAAAAAGCTTGTTTTGGGTTGACTATTCAACCGCTGTTTTCGAACTTACAGTAAATGGGCCGGCCAGCAGGATCATCCCCGTGGGCAGGGCAGTCAATACAGGGCTGAATAATATAACATGCCTCGCTTGCCATGCGGATCCAGTTGCATTGATCATGTATGGATTTTTCTTTTCCCACTGAAGTATCCCTGAGACGTCCATTAGCTGACCCAGGTAGCGTTACACGAGATAGATGTCACTGGCCGTGAGCATCCTGTGAGCTCTGGTGTAGCTAAGCAGCCAGGTCTTTGCATTGGGCCGTCAAGAGAAGGGGCGGGGAAGACTGGATGTCTGTGGGGGGGCTCACACTTCACTCCCTCCCCCTGACTCTCTCTCACTGCTCCTCTTTGTTTTACTCTTAATGAGCTCCTTGTATCTACTCTTAAAAGGAGAGCTTGAGCCCTTCTGTGCCTGGGGGGCAGCCATTAGCGCTAATAGCATTCCTGGCTGATACGGGGGCTCCCTAAGTGGTTGGCGCTGTCCAGGAGACGGCTGCTCGTAACGTCTGTGGTTTACAGCGCCGTTCCACCCGGCACGACCGCAGCTCCTGTTAAGCGATTAAACTTCAGCCCGCTGCCGCCGCCACCGTCGCTCAGAGCGTGCTCAGTAAGGGGCTTCGCAGGAAACGCTCCGTTGCCACAACACAGCCCCCCACTGCCCTGCCCACAAAAGCAGCGTTGGCCAATAAACGAGCAAGGAGACCAGGGCGGCTGTTGGAATCTCGAAAGTCACATTTCGAAACGGTCCTTGCTTATAACATCATTAAAAACTGGGCATAAGATTTCCAGACTGATCAGACTAGGTGTGTGGCTACAAATATCTGTGTTACCTAAGCAATCCAGTTTAAAAACCATAAATGCAAAAACACTTCATAGTTTGAGAAAGTACATGATTCATAATAGTAATATCCATTTATGTGAATTTACTGTGGATGGTGAGAAAAGTGTGTAAAGTCAAACGGTCTTCCAAATCCCATCTTCTAGCATCCAGATCCAGGAACGCTGGCTTATTTTCAATTCTAAAATTCATTCATAAATTTGCACTCGAGAGAGGCCTTAACTAAATTTCTTGGAACACATTTTTTGCCCAGTTACAGAGCATACATAACTCTGGCCTGTCATACTTCTCTGACAAAATATAAACTTCTCTTTTGGCAAAGATGATCTGGGCTTTTTTTGTTAACCTCGGAGTGCTCTGTGAAAATGTTCCCCTATAGTGTGGGAATGGGATTGATGTAAAAAACATGTTGGAGAACACAGCAGCGTTACCGCAGCTGACTCGACTCTGAATGATACCGGGAAGAAGTGCACAGCGCCAGCACAGATGTATGCTCCCCGGCCAGAGCCCCCCCTTTATCGCCTGTGGACCACCAGTCCCAGGACTGAGGCCTTCAAGCCCCCCACAAAGCTGAAGGTTCATTTAGCGACCTGACAAAGCGACTTCCTGTTGAAGTCCAAGGACTGCCAGGTTATGCAAAACAAACATTAGAAAACCAGATCAAATCGATGCTACTGTCTGCTAAGCTAGCAAAGCTAGCTATCGTTAGCATTGCTGATAACTTGTGGTACACAGTACTTGGAGTCAGTACCCTGATATTTTTAGAGTTGCTGTGAAGTTCTAATGAGTTCTTTTGATAGCTGCTACTGGTTCAAATTTGACAAGTTATCTTTTTAGAATTAATTTGTATCCCATTGACCCGGTTAAAGTTTAGCACAGTCGCTTGACTTTATTGATGTGGATAATGACCTCACCAAATAAGCCATGATGGTCATGTAGTTTATTTAATTTTGCCTCAGCTTAATATTTTCCTTTTAGGATGTGAGGATATGTTTGCACTTCTTCCCTGGCTTCCACACTCGAGTGTGATGGCTTGCAGTCGACCATGAAATAGCTGCCGGGGATGGGTCATCCGCCAAGTAGATCGCATTAGTCACAGAAGTCATTTATTCTCCTGTTACCGCCTGCACTTTGCATCAATCGCATCGGGGTCTCATTCAGATCGACTAAGACCTTAATTCCCGCAATAACACAAATAACTTCTCTGTCCGCCACATCTGGAATTAGCTCCTGTGGCAAAAAATCCAATCGCTGTGAGGTCAATCCCCAGACTTGCTTGTAGTTACTGCCTCGGGGGCAGAGGGGGGCATTCTTTGGCAGGCTCTGTGTTAGTACTGATGCTTCTTGGAGTTTACTGATTGGTTGCCCCCCCCATCGGACCCCCTGCATGACTCTGACAATGTACCTCTTGTGGACCCACACGGCTAATCCTGCTGGCTGGGGTTGCCATCATGTCCCTATGTCTGTGGAGGTCCCCCCCAACACCACCCCAAAGATCACAGGACAGCAGTGGAGACCCCGGCGGACAAAGACGGAGGGGGCGGGCAGGCGGGGGGGACGAGGGTGTCAAACAAAGAGCTGGCTCTTTCCAAACAATTAGCCGCGCTAAAAGGACATCACTCCACTCCATTAGTGCCACCACGTGCCACCCGTCGCTCCTTTGTGTGGCTAATTCAATTAGCCCCCTGCCTCTTGGATCTCGCCCATGCCCCTGTCGCCCATTCCTACCCCTCCACATTCCCTCCCAGCGTGTGTTCGCATCCCAGGCCAGACAAAAGTCACTCCTTAGGCGGTCGCCGTTCTCCATAATGCCTCGGCCTGTCCCCGATCCACCTCCCGAAAGACCTCTGGACTGGGCTTTAAGGCTGCCCCCTTTACTTCCGCTGACTTCATGTAGATGTTGACAGGGGTGTCGCTAGAGGTTTTGGGTCCCACAAAACCGTTTTATATTAGAAACAGCCAGTAGCATTAAGTAAAGCATTTATTTCAAGTAGTACGTTGAATAATAGGTTGAAATCCAAATTATTCAATGGTCAATAAGTTGAAACCCAAATTATAGTGCTAAACGAGCTGTTCTGACTTAAAAAGTTCACAGACAAGCAGCCACACTGGGTGCTGTTTACGTTGTAACACCTTTGCAAAAACATAAAAAACCAAACATTTGTGTTTCATATCCCTTTGGGAGCCAGTGCCTATGGCTGCTAATAAAAGCAAAATGGCAAGAGCAGAAGTGAATGAGTCAGTGAAAAGAACAAGTCTGTGAAGAAGACATGTGCAGATACGTGACACGGCCGGCAGTAGAAATGCAAACTCCTCAGACTTTTCACTACATATGAGGTCACTGGGGTCACGAGCTTGGTTAACTTGGTTAACCTATTAGAGCTATTTGTAATATTTAGTAATTTGTTGTATATTGTATTATTTAATATTGGTATTTTAACTTACTTTCTTACTGTCCTGGAGCAACTGTGACCACATAATTTCCACAGGGATTAATAAAGTATTCTGAATCTGAATCTGAATTTTGTTATGAAACACATCAAATTTTTCGAGAATCAAGCAAGACTTTCTGTGAATGCTGTATGTTAATATATCGCAGGCAAGAGTCTTTTTAAAGACAGATCTTGGGCTAACTAGTTGTCTAAGAAATAACCTGGTTACAGTCTTGTAACTAGAGGACAATTTTTTGGCCTATGAGCACAGGTCACACAACAAACTAGCCATGACTAACCGGTCCCAAAAGATATTGTGCACAATATGAAGGGGTAATCTTAGATGTCATGGGGGGCAAAAAACATAGGAAGAAAGTACAGAGTCATCAAAAAAGCAAGATGGGTAAATTTGGATTATAATGTTTGGAGGAAGTTAACCAAGCTTGTGACCCCAGTGACCTCATATGTAGTGACAAGTCGGAAGAGTTTGCATTAAGTCCCAGCCTTGCACATTGACTGGCATATAGAGCACTGTGACCTGTGTGCTGCTTTCCCCAGCAGATCACAAATGCCTGTCACCAGCGAACAAAGAACAACGGTGAACGCTGTCGCGACAGCACCGCCTTTATAAACCCTTTATGACATCTTAAGCGTGTGACCTTGGGGAGCACCGCTGCTGTGTGGCAAACACGACATGGGGACGTGGCCAGGGAGGACGGGTTTATTGGTCTGGGTGGGGATAGGATTAACACGTACAAGAGAAAAGAAGAGAATCCTTTGGGAAGGAAGAAACAGAACAGGACACAATAACTAGCAAGTAATGTGGGGAACCAGTTACAGTGAGAACCAATCAGCTTGTAGAACTCTGGTCACATGCCCGAGCCAGCCATAGGCCACACCCCTTCCACAGTAACCTTGGCTAACTGAGCACCAGAGAGTCTTTGATAGGCAGAGGCTAACACACAGGCTGCCCACAACAATTACTCAAATCTAGTTCCCCTTCATGTTACCTTATACATCTGTAAAAGTCAGCTTTATCTTGGCTCTC
>JAODLD010000059.1:92689-104233 GCA_026781065.1 Mormyrops boulengeri | reverse complement strand
ACTGTCATTTTCTGGATTTCTGGGCTCCTTCCCTCACAGAGGTTTTCGGCGACAGCCTACCTCTGGAGTATAATACAAACGTGTGTGTGTGTGTGTGTGTCGCTCTTTTCCTACGCCCCACACAGCTCAGGATGCCCAGCCGTCGCCCTTTGTTTTAGCCTTTAGTGTCACCTGACAATCTAACAGCTGGAAAGGCTTGTCACTCGATTCCCACACTTGGCGCTTCGTGTACCTCCTGGCCAGACACGACCTTCATCCACCCATCCATCCATTTTCTGTAACTGCTTTTTCAGGGTCGCAGGGGGTCCAGAGCCTATCCCCAAGACTACAGGAGCAAGCAAGGCAGGGAACAATCCAAGATGGGACGCCAACCCATTGCTTCAAGAACTTTGTGTCCAGCACTTTTAAATGTTGTGTCCCACCCCCGCCAGTGCTGACCCAGGCCTGACAAATCAGCAGCTGCTGTTCTATGGTTCTAAAGTTAAAGTGACATCTGAAAACTGTACCAGGTGAACGTAACAGATAACATGGTTAAATGAACCCCCCCACCACCACCACCACACACCCAGCTTGGATCCCTCCCTGCCTCCAACACCGGCCCGTTACCTGTAGGGCAGAAGTCGTGTCCGTTGGGCACTTCCTGTAGCGTCACTTCCTGTGGGTAGGCGGGCCGCAGGGGGTGGTACTGCTGCGGGTGACAGGCACCGATCATGGGGCCTTGCTGGCCCAGGTCCGCTCCTCCGCTCTGCCTCTGCAAAGGCCGCGAAGTAGCAGTCAGAAAGGGTGACAGCCACGTGATGTTTTCACATTTTAAAGAAGCATTACTGGTCAAACTGGCACTCCGTCCAACATGTACCCAGTCTGCTGTATACTGCATAGTATAGGCTCCGCCCCCCCAACCCTGACCAGCATATGTAGATGGATGGATCACTGGCCAAATATTCTTGGAATTTCAAAATATTTACATATATATGTATGTACTTTTAAAAAATGTAGATATTTAAATGTCTCTTTAGGGCAGTCACATTTCCTGACGGAGACTGAACTGGCTACACACCATTAATGTATACTTATGACAAGATACACAACTTTTTATTAATAATGAAGAGGTAGAGAAAGGCTGGATCTCTCTTGCCAGGAGGCCAGCACGTACTCATCACCCTTTGGCCCGTGGGGAGAAGGACCCTCTGCACCAGCGAATGCCGGCCCTCTCGCCTGAATCCCAGCCGAATCTCCCTCAGTGGAGCGAAGCCAATTTATTGCCGTTTGTGTGCAAAGAAAGGCCTCTAAAGGCAACTAAAGGCACCAGCAGTGCAGTCGTATCGTTTTCTATTACGTTCCAAAGTACACCCTACAACTGAATTATTCGAGCTTCCTAAAGACAACTCTGTAAATAAATTCAAGACAATAAGCATGACGCAAGATACAGTGCGTGTCTGAATGAAAGTTAGCAGGTAAAACCATGACTAATGAATGTAAATGTTCTTGCCCTATCGGGAAACAATGAGAGGTTTTACTTTACGATCGAACCCCGTTTCCCATAATTCCTCATGACTAACCTATGTAACATAACACACTCTCTTCATCTGGCTGTCAAAGTCTCGGTTGCACCTGTGAGACCCGACAAACAACAATTCGCAAGCAAGTCCAAAATCTCAAAGCCGCTTCTCCTTACACCTCTGAAATGCAAATATGTAAACACTGGGCTGAAGTTTCGGAGGATGAGGAGGCGTGTCCAAATGGCAACACGTGTGACATCTGCAGACGCAAGCAGACTTTCCAGGTCATATTTCATTTTTTAATCAGACTGGCATCAAAAGATCAACCGCACTTTACATCCAATCACACACCCATCCTTCTTCCAAATGCTTATCTGAACAAGGATATAACAACAACAATATTATTATTATTATTATTATTGGCCAACACTTTTATCCAAAAAACTGTTCTTACAGTCGGATATTTCACGGAAATTATTCAGAACTACCACATTAAAATGGTGTTTATTGTAAGTCACGCAACAAAAGAATGAATGAATGGTCAAATGCATGATCAAAGGCATGAATGAACGAATGAATGAACAGAAAATTTCCTGGTGATGAATTTGACTTCTAAGAATAGGTCTCCTACTATACGCAGGCTGGGAAAACCATACTCAGATAAGAATGGACTTTTTACGAGCCGTCTGTCCTGAATGAGGATCAAAGGAGTAAGACGCAGGCCATTTTAGCATCCATTAATGGGAATGGCAGCGGCTGCGCGGTGGCTGCGTGGCGGCTGCGCGGATGTCCCCCGGTGGAGGCAGAAGCCAAGCAGCTACACGGCGTCCTGCTGCCATCTGTCTCCAGACCCTGTTAAGGTCAGGCTGCCCTGCATCTGGGTGACACGCTGATAGGGCCGCTTGTTAAAGTGAAGCTGGGATTATCAGCGGCCTGTCAGCCTTCTAGGACCTGTTAACGTGGCAGGGATCCGCCGCTTATCTACGCACCCGTGTCAGCTCACAGGCTGGTGCTGTGCCTCTTCTGGGGGGGTACAGTGGACAGGGGTAGGGCTCAGCCTGCTAGATCCTAAGCCCGGTACTGTTTTTCTACTGTCCATGTCCTTTGTTCAATTGTCAAGCTAAAAATCATATGGTAGCACTACGCAGTTATCTGTTATCTGCCTTGCTGGAGCACTAAACGCTCTGCTGACTGAAATGTGTCATATGGCACGGCCAGAGCTGTCAGTGTCTCACTGGCCACAGTGGCCATCACCCAGACTTGAGCACTTGTGGTGCACAGATTACTAGACTATGACGATCACCTTCCCTTTAAAATCATTTTCTTAAAGGAGATCAAACTGGCTGAATTAGCCTCATATATTAAGTTCAGGTTGAAGTTACTCTGGAATCGATTAATGCTGCCTTCCACCACAGGCATATCTCTAAGTGTAGTTTAGCTATGTCCCTGCAAACAGAACGGAGTAATCGCTCCTTTTCTCATTTCTCAAGTCATTTTGTGTCACCAGAATGGAAAAGTGGGAGCTTTGGCTGCTTGTGGCTCAGTCCTGATTTGTTGTGTATAGTGGGGTGTGTGTGGACGGGAAACACAACATTATCCCCTAACTCAATTCATGTAAATTTAAAGGGGAATAGGTCCCACGCTCACCTTCTGACCAGGCTAGTCACGTATACAGTAATCTCCATATTAAAGGCACTGAAAGGTGCCCAGCCAATTATGTGTACCAGGGTGTGATTCGGGGCAGTTTCCATGGCAATTAGCATGTGACCTCCCCTCACATATGTAATGGGCCTGCATTCTGCATACAAATGAAAACATTTCTGCAGAGCCGTGTTCTGTCGCATCTCTGATGCAAATCGCGCCGCTCGCCGCTCCTGTAATCACCAGACCTCTCTTTGTTACCTCGCCACCTTCTTATTTTGTTGTTTGTGCATTTGAACTCCTTACCTTTCTGACCCCTAAAAGAACAAGTTTTTTTTTTTTCCCCCCAGCACAGACCTAATGTAACTTTCCAGTGATCAGGATGCAGTCCTCTACTGATATTATTTGAATGGTTTTGAGGTTTGGTTTGTAGCTGGGAGAACACCCGCAACACCGTGCTGCCTGGGATAGACTCCAGGCCCTCCCCCCCAACAACCTCCCCCATGATGAGTGAGTTTCTCGTGTCAGCTAGATTTGATTCTGAAGTTCCTAAAGATTTAATTTATTAATACTTTTGTCTGACTCCTGGATTATGTTTTCACTAAGAAACAATCCATCCAATGTGATAGTGACAGGCTAGATCAGGCAGGCCACACATCACAAGTGGTTTGATCCTGAAATACCATCTTTCAGTCTTTTATTTTCTGTTCCGGAGACCCCATGGCCTCTTTCCCACTTAATCATTATCGCCTCCTGATGGTCAAACTAGAGCTGGAGATATATATTTAAATATGTAGCTAACACTGGTGTCACTTTAGTACACACTTGGAATACACTTTAATGAACGAGTTCTTAAAGATCCTCAAAGACTGACCAGTTTAAGTTAAGAATGGCCCTACTCTAACCCAGCATGTTTTATCACATCCAGATGGGGATTAACACCCTGTTCCAGCATACAGGTTTGCTTCCTCACATGGAGACTGGGGCCATACCATGAAGGTCCAGCACCACCACCTACTGCCTACTCTGAAGACTCCTAACCAGTGGATTTTGATATTTAATCACATTTGGGGTCTTACCCAACGTTCAGACACTCCCTGTAATAAGATTCCTCAGTGAAAGTGTCCCACAGCTAAACTCACTCACTTCTTTTGCATAAGTAGTGTTTGGCGACTGGTCAATCTTACAGCAGGCACTTTGAGTTTTTGAGGAAGGACCCGCAACAGAGGAACCCTGTACTCAGAAGAGGAAAAAACCTGCTCAGAGTTCAGAAGATGTCCAGTGGGGTGTGTTGGTGCCGTTTAACATCTGCACACACGCGCAGGAGCTAAACAGAGGTGATTTACGGTGTTATTGAGGGGTTAGGGTTAGGGCGGGGGTCTTACCGTCAAGGCCAAGCGGTCACAGGGGTTAGCGGCAGGGTATGCGGAAACTGGATCCACGTAGTAACTCATTCTGTGGTCTGTCAGGCGCGGGGAGACATAAGAGCGCTACATGAAGTGGAGCACAGACTCCTATTAGTCAGAGCTGTTTATTCCGAGGGCTTTCGGCTTGGTTAACAGAAGTTTAACGCTGAGTACAATAACCTGCTTCAGTATCCATCCAACTGAAGGCCAGGGCCCAACCACTTCTCGGACAGACAAAATCGCATAAGGCTTTTCACTGCACCCCTAAAAACATGAACTTTATTTCTGGCAAGGGCGTGCAGCCGGTGTGATGTGTGCAATCAAGCGCAATATGATTACCAGTTATCTTAGCATCTTTTGCACATGAACAATCAACAGAAACGTCTTCACTTGTGTATCCAAAGCAGCACAAACTTTTCCTTATTCTACCTAGTAATACACTTTTATATCTTATTGCTGAGTTTGTCAAGAGAAGTTGTTTAATTTAATTCTGCTTTTCAATGGTTGATTTTATTGTGTGGTGCAACACTGATTCACAAGTTTATATAATAATAATAATTGTATTATTATTATTCCTACTACTACTATTATTATTACTGATGATGATAATAATAATAATAATAATAATAATTTATGTTGCTATAAATATCAGTAGAAGCAGTAGTCGTTACTTTTTAACTGTCCGTTGGCGAGACAGTGACAAGTAACAGTGGATTGCATTTACACGCAGATGCTGTAAAGACAATATACGCGTTCATATCTAAAGGAGCCATCGGGAGGAATAGACTTACATCATTAAATCGATTGCTGCATCATATTTTCATGCGAGTGATTTCCTAAACGGGACACTCCTCTCCACCAATGGAATGACAGGTCGCCCCAGCCTATTTGTATATTCACTGAATAAAAGTGTTGCACAGCTTTTCTGCCCCCCATCGCACCCACCCAGGCAGCTAAAGCACAGCGACGTGTCACAGGGACGCTGCATTATCTTTGTTTACAGGCAGCCGAATACAGACGAAGGCTAGATGACTGAGTACCGCAGGAGGGGCGAGGCTGGACAGGTATTTACGAGTCCGCTACGTCTCGGCCCCGGGGAGGGCGGGACTGCTTAAACCGTTTAGTAAACTTTGTGGTTTACACTGAGGCAACATGAAGCTAGAAGTGGCCATCCGTCCTTCTCGGTTATTAAAATGACAAAATAACCAAAAACAATATTCATGAATTGTTGTGTCAAACCGTTAAAGAATTAATCTTCCGATCATTTTAGAATCAGGTGGTAAAGTCCCGTATGTATAAACACTTTTGTTATATCACACTATAAACATGTATTCAAATATAAATTTAAAATAAAATGTATTTGAAATACGCATACTTAAATTAGTCGTGCTAATAACTGAGAAGTCAGTTATTAGAATATAACATTTAAGAACTGTTTACTATTGTAAATGAGAATATAAACTCCATTAATTACAATACCATTGGAGGAGTTAAACAGCAGAAAACAAGTAAACAATTAGACGTTGCCATAATGAGAATCATATATTTAAGTAGATTACACCGTTTCTACACTTCAAATTCCTAAGGAAAATAAAATTACAGTCGGATACATGCAATGTTCTATGTCAAGTATTAACTACAGTTAACTGGTTTAAATATTTAATTAGTCAGCCGTTGTACTCGATATTTCAGTAGCGGACAGGAAGCGGATTTAAGGACACTTCAAAGCGTGTTTTTTTTTCCAGCCTGAAACACTGAAACAGAAGCGTGTAAATCGCAAGTTTTCAGGATACAGAAGAGTCGAATTGCGCGCTTTTTTCTTTAAAAAAGCGATCGATGTAACTTACCCCAATAAAGTGGATGAACTGTTCTAACGAGTCGTTCTCTCTGGCCGGCTGTCAGATCTGAGCCGAAGCGGAGCGGGGCGCAGCTATACCTGCCAGGCGCTGGGCGGATGGGAATATGCACGTTTACGGGATTAGTCCCACCCTCGGCAATTACGGGGGTCCACTGAAAAACCGCTGGGCTTCCCCTTAATTTTATTCACATACAAAAAAAATCAACCTGCACGCGCTCTTGTGCCTTCCATAAAATATTATCTTGCGCGGATAGTTTAAGCTGCTGAATGTTATCATTGGACCGCTTCCAAACCCCGTGCGTTTGGGGAGATCACTTGATCTGGAAGGTGCCAGAAAAGGTTGTACTTAATTAAACTGAGATTAGACCGGAATCTGTGTTACTGTGATACTTAATAATTACTCATGCTATTGCCACAAACCCGTAGATTATTCCCCTAGTTTGTTGTAATGAAACAGTGACTCTGGTCTTTAGATATGGTATTAATGCTTTATATAACTAGACATTATATTTTATTGTTGCTGCTAGTAGATAGATAGATAGATAGATAGATAGATAGATAGATAGATAGATAGATAGATAGATAAGACTTTATTGATCCCACACTGGGGAAATTTACTTGTTGCAAGTATTGTTATATTACTTGTAAATAAAAAGCATTAGAAAAGAAACAGACCAAAAAAAATACTGTAACAAATAGCAAGTTTTTAAAATGACACAATTTATAATTATTATCCCTGAGGTAGAATTGTTACCCCTGCGGGGGTAAAATTATATGTTGTTAAAACCTACGTTTCACTATGGAAGCCAAATATTGTTCATAATGGGAGACCACTATAGTTCTGCGTGACCCCTCACATGTTCACAAACACTCTCAGAAAAAAGGGTACAAATTGGTACCTTTGCTTGTCACTGGGGCTGTACCCTCAAGGGTCTGCCAATGGTACACTTAGCTGTAGGTAATTGTGCTTTTTAAGGTACAGAAATGGACTCTGAGGAACATTTCTGTACCATTGATGATACATTGATCCTGTTTGTACCTCCGGGATGTTCCTTAGAATCCATTTTTGTACCTTAAAAGGTACAATTACCTATATATAGCTAAGTGTACCACTGGCATACCCTTGAGGGTACAGCCCCAGTGACAAGCAAAGGTACAAATTTGTACCCTTTTTTCTGAGAGTGTATAATGACACGCCAAGTCACACATTCCAGGAAGTTGCTGACTGAACCATCACTATCCTGCGGAGTCCACAGCAGATCCGAGAGGACCCATTAGTCAGGAAAATGTCCAAATAAAGACGGATGTGAAGGCAGGACAATCGGGACCCCCATGAATAGATTTCCTGTGACGTGCGCTAAGAAAAAAGGATCAGAGACCGCCGTGTGAGGCCGGACTGGGGTGTTCTGGGTGGGAGTGGTCAGCACAGACACAATGGTCAAGGCCTGTTTTTCAGAACCCATGATGGGGGGGGGGGGGACCTGCGTGTAGCCCATGGTGTCATGGCAACAGCACTGAAAGGGCGCGGAAGTCGTGCTGCGGAACCAAGATGCCCATGAATGGCGATGGATCCCGCCGCAACCGCCAAGGTTAGTCATCGTTGCCCCCCCTCCCCCCCCCCCGCCCGATTTATTCACCAAAAAAGATGCGGGTGTGTCGTGCCGATTACGCTTCTCCGTGCTTCTGGGTTGCTCTTGCGGGAAATGAGAAGGCGGCACCCCGTGCCTTGAAAATCTACAGTTCTACAGGTCCGGTTCGTCAGGCCCGATCCTACATGGAGATACGAGAGAAGGGGGAGCTTAAAAAAGATGGTGTTGGGTTTTTTTTTCGCTGCCGGGGCTGGTCTCTGGGTAGGCCCTCTCTATCAGCACCGCCTTGCTTCTTCTCCCGAAACACCTCGTGACACCCCGCACGCTCCCTGACCCCAGTGCACCAGTGCCCCCCCACCCGAATTAAAGAACATACGATCAAAGGTACAAGTGACGGCTCCCCCTAAGCGCCCATAGGTCCAGGAGTTAAGCCCGACGGGTCCCCCCCGCGTCTGTCCGCACTTTCCCAGGGGACTGTTTGAAGCGTGTGGGGGGGGCCTAGTCGCAGCTGGGCGGCACGTCGGGGGGCAGCAGGGAGAGGGGATGAGATATGGGCAGGCAGAGGACTCGGGCGTTCCTGGACTGACAGGCCAAATCGAATCGAGGCGATGGATGGGATCCAGGTCCACACGATGCCATGGTATTGTTTTAATTAGTCGGCTACACAAGTTCAAAGGCGAGGCTCCCACTTGCCTCTGCTTCTCACGAGGTCGCTCTCATCACTTTCCTCTTGCGATTCACCTCTCCACCGCAGGCCGCCCCTTGCTCCCTGTCCCCCATCCCCCCGTTGGGGTCGACCCACAGTCACGCTTTATACTGAACAGGCGGCCGTGGCTGCATTAAATGCCGCTGTTTTATCGGCGAGGCTCTGTCAACGTCACGCGGCAGCATCCGTCGCTGAACGCCCCAGCACCTCGACCGCTTCTCAAGATGCCGTGATGGATGGCCACAGCGAATTCGACGGCACGAAGATGGGATTTAGGCCACGAGCCTCGCCGGACCCCGCCGGGGTCAGCTGGCGGTTACCGCACAGCTCGGGCCCATGTTGCTCTCTTGCTCTGTTAGCTACATCCATCCTTCGGATGCTAACAAGTTGGCGTTCCGAACACAATGGCATTATTCTTCTCCATTTGTCGACGTTCCCTTAAAAGTTGTCGTGTGCTCCGGGGACCGACCCCCAGCAGAAGCGAACAAGAGAAGGTCTGTCTGTCCGGCCGATGGGAGTATACATCTCTAAAGGCGCTGATAGCTTCCAGGCGATTTCAGCCAGTCCTCTTTCCAAACGTTCACATCTCCTCACATCACAAAGTATCAGGTAGCACAGTGGTTGCCAACCTGGACCCGTGCCCTCAAAGGTGACGTTTTTAGAGGGCTCCATCTCATGTAATTCCATTCACTGTCTTTTTATATTGTGCATTTCAGCCCCTGAGTGGTTTACAGGGCTGTGTTGTAATATATTCCTACATCATTTGTACAAAATAATACAAAAACAGGGAAGGGGTAAGGTGCCTTGGAACGCTTCTTTGGGCATATCCCATCATGCTCTCTGAGACATACTAGTGCACATATACAGGTGAAAGTGAAGCATGGGTTCTGAGCACAGGGTCAAGCCATTTATCTAGTGTATTTCAGGAGTTAAGGTCTTTGTTTAAGGCCCAAAGGACATGTGGCTATTCTGCTGAGGATGGGATGCGAAACAACAACCTTCCAATGACAGACACAGAGGCCTAATCCACAGGAGCCTTTATGTGCCTGAGGGTCATTTTACAGCTTGGGGCTTCGGACTCTGTCCCACTCACCTCCTTATTTTATTTATTTTTGGAAACTCTCTCCACTGGGATGCATTAATAGATTTTTTCTTTTTCGATTAGGGTTTGCATCACTTTGCTATAGGTTTGCTTGTGCTTCCCAGCATGATGTCCCCCCCCCCTCCCAATTCTGGCCGCTCTCTTCCTTTGATACATTGCCCAGCATTTCCCCAGAAGAAACTGCCCCACAGATGTTCCTTCACCGACTACAAAGAAGGAAGCCTTTATGAGGGGAAGGTCTATTTTGGGGCCTGGCTTTCCAAGCCGTGATGCTCTCGGAGGTAACAGTCGGAGCTTTGTGGCCAAGTCTCGTTTTATTTCTTGCCTGGCTATTTTTAGATTAAAGCTATGTTAAAGTGATGCATAAAGATATAATATTTCATGACAGTATCAACTTCTGGGTTTTGGTGTGGACCCAGAAAAAGAGGAAATCGTTATTATTTTTCCCATTAGCAATTCAGAGTACGAATCTAAATCTAAATATTACGTTATTATGCTTCACAGTAAATGTAACCTGCACCATATTTTCAATTACTTATTTATACAGGATTCTCAGGTTCTTTGTTTTGACCTTAAACAGACTCTTAAACTGATTTCAGATTAAAATACCAGTCATCAGTGATGTACTGTAATGGATAATGCAACAGAGAAAGATTCTCATCAGTGTTGTTACAACAGTGGATCTCTCTAGCTAATTTCACATAGATCTGCGTGACCTTAGCAGACCTGTCCCAAAGCCGGATATCCATTCGAGGACACAATGTTTGATTTAGAGTTCCTCCAAGGGACATTAGCAGCCCATGTTATCTTTAAATACGGTGCTGAATCCCTCTGCAAGTTGTCCAAACACCTCTGCGTGGGTCCTGTTAAATTGGACAAACATCTCCAGCGTTTGATGGTTTCCAAGCGTGCACCAGGCCCAGATGTTTCATTTTGAGCGCACGACACGGCAGGACCCCCACCGTATTTTAGAATGCAGCCACCCACTCTGACGGGGCATCGGCGTGTCACGTGACCATCCGTGGGACTGCAGGGAAAGGGTCTGTGTTATCGGCGAAGGCAACATGTCACCTCAGGCCTCCCGCGTTGCCAGCTGTGCACAGATGTTGCCCCTGTGTTCACACTCGAGGTTCCCTCCATGTTCCGTAGCAGGAGATTCGGCGGTTCTGATTTCCAAGCGAGTTAAGGTGAGTCCTGGGGGGGGGGGGGGGTAGGCTGTGCCTGTAATCGAAAGGTTGCTGGTTCGAATCCCAGGGTCAGCAGAGTCGTTTCACCATTGGGCCCTTGGGCAAGGCCCTTAACATCCTTTGTTTTCTGAAAAAAATGTATGTCACTTTGGATAAACGCATCTGCCCAGAACCTCCAGTGCCTGTATTCCTTCTTGGAATACCATGGTATTAATAATAGGTATCCTTATAATAAAAGATAATCTCACTGGAAAAATGGTGAATATATATACACATACAGCAGAGGTGCAGTGCAATTAGTGAAGGTGAACAAGGATTCAGACAGAGGAGGAAGGAACAGAGAAACGGGAGAGAACAGACGAGCGCTTCCACATCTGCAGTGGAGGAAGACGTGGGCCAGCTAGGCCCTGATAAACTGCTGGGTAGCAGCCAAAGTAAACCAAGCCGCCCCTTTGCCCCGCTCCGCCTGCCACTCGCTATGCCTCTTAATTAGCCACTGAGAGCAAGATTCTTGTCTCGTAATGAGGACGGGAGTGCGCTGGGTGCTTTTACGGCA
>JAODLD010000059.1:80303-92348 GCA_026781065.1 Mormyrops boulengeri | reverse complement strand
AAAGTGCCACATTATTTTGAAATTAAGAGGCCCCATTCTCTTTTTTTTTTTTTTGCTTGTTTTTACTTTTTTACTCTCATCCTCTTTAAGCCTGGCTGGAAGACATGTTTAGAGAGCCACTTCTGTAATTAATAGCTGGAATGCTGCAGTAGGCTCCGCTTGCAGAGCACTGGGCACAGCCAGAGGCCGGGATCATGACTGTGTAAATAAGGCCTGACCCTCTGGCCCTGCTCCCCCCACACCGTGATTCACATCACCGGATTACTATCCTCCGCAGTCCCATCGTCCCATTACCCCCCCCCCCCAAAAAAAACCTGTTAATGCCCCTGTGCTCCCGGAGCTGCTCATTGGAGTGAAACTCCTTGAATATTTTTAGCTCGCCGTTGACATTTTACGGATGTTGCTCTTACTTTGTGCTGCGATTTCTTGTGAGGAAACAGCCAGCCCCACTCTCTCCTCTGTCTCTCATCATGTCTCCTCTCTCTGTTGCTGATTAAAAAAAGAAAGAAATATCTTTTCAGGGCCCTTATCGCCATTGTGTCAGCACGTTTTGTTCCCGACCCGTGTTTAATCTTGATTCCCCATCAATCTGCTGTGACGTGGCCCACCCCCGGCAGCCTGGAGCCACTAGGGCCAACCCCCACCCAACAGTGAAACCCCTCTGCAGCCCGTCTTACCACCTCCGTCATGCCCCTCCACCATAATTCGCCTCTTCTGGATTCGATCCTGCAGCTTTAGGCACAAGGCATTGGGATATGCAGCAGAAAAATTCCACAGTGATCCCGCAGAACAGTTCATGGTACATGCCACAGTGAACCCCCATAACAGTTAATGGTTCATTCCACGGTGATCCCCCAGAACAGTTAATGGTACATGCCACAGTGAACCCCCATAACATTTAATGGTTCATTCCATAGTGAACCCCCAGAACAGTTAATATTTCATTCCACAGTGAACTCCCAAAACAGTTAATGGTTCATTCCATAGTGATCCCCCCAGAACAGATAATGGTTGGCATGGATCACATGAAGGCATCACTGATTTTTCATTGGCTACAGTGAGGAGCTTTAGCTCTCCATTGGGTGAAGCTCTTTCCACAGCAATCCTATGAAACTGGGGCTGAAGAGGAACTCTCAATGAAGCACATTTGTGTTACAGGAGGATGCACAGCTGGCGCGGTAATATACCCAGCTGTGTAAATGGGGGAAAAGTGTGACAAGGCAAGCTTCTTAAAAGGAAATTAATACTGACATAACACTGCAATCTTACCAGCCGAAAAAAGTTAAGTCTGCAGAATACGATGGAAATGTGACCCACAAAGTATTTCCAGCAGAGAAGTATACAGTGTTCCTCAGAACATTCTCTGTGTTATCATCTATAAATAGTTCAGCCGTTGAAGTCAAACATTTTAAAGTTCATGACTTTCCATGAAGATCTAGAGAGGACCAGCTAGATCTTGAAGCATTCTCCATCTTTTACTGGAGCACTGCTTAAAATGTTTTGTTGATCTGATTAATATGAATTTTCCTTTTTTTTCCTCAGAACATTACCTTAAATGTCTGAAAAAAGCTGTCAGTTGTACATCTCACTTTTTAAAATATGCCAACTGGCCTGACTGCCCATTCAAACTCAGCAAGTCTGTATGCTGGTTTGCAGGTGGTTTCTCAGCTCGACTGCGCCCTCTATCAGTCAACTGCTACAGAACACTTACCTCCTAAGCCCTCCATAACAATATCAGGTCTCTGCAACACATTAATCAACACCCAATCACATTTGGGAAAATAACCAAGTGAAGTTTTTAATTTTTTTTCCAAGAGCTACTGGCTTTATTTCTTTCTTTTAGTATCCATTAGTCTGTCATTGCCCCTAGTATAATACTTCTGACTGAAAGGTTTGTTGAATAATGTATTGCCTGGCTTATGCCATAGGTGTTTGGGCCAAGTGTATGAGAAGATAAGTAGTGTAGAAGGATACTTTTTCCATTCTAAGTATAGACTTTGCCTATAGTTAAGTTCTAGTGCCCAAGTAGTAACAGTAATGCATTCAGGCCTTGCTTTCCGGTTCAAACAAACGAGCCAAAAAGATGAAAGTCTTCCGCGGGGGCTAACAAAGCTAGCTGGCTAACATTCTCCATATTGACATGGAGAAGCTGACTCTTTCAGGAATGGAGGAATGCACCAGTTTTTCCTGGGTGCGCAGGGTAGGGTTCGTGGCGTGGTGAGCAAACAAGTCCCCCGGGGCCTAACCCATGCCGCCAGCACACTTTGAAGTATGGGGGCTTTGTCTGAGGAGTGCAGTGTCTCGTTGTGCTGGCCTATTTTCGTTCCCCTTTCCAGTGTTTTGAAAAACAGCATCCGGCCCTTGTGTCTGGCTGTGGAAGGCCAGGCTGTTTCCCGTGTCCCCAAATCGGTTTCACACGTTCAGGTTTGCCCAAAGAGACCCGGGGGAGGCTAACCGAACCCAGCATCGTTCTCGCTGCCGGTCACATAAACATCACAAACTATATGCAGTGGATGTGGATTCACAGCTACATCAAATAGCTGCTGTTAAATATAATAGCGACCACAGCCTGATTCTCACATCTTTATGAGGTTTTGTGTTCAATCAACAAAGACTTTTTTTGAATGGCTTCATTTACACAACTATCAACATGCTCTTTTTTACTCATTTCATAAAGTATTCTAAAAACATTCACGTTTCCAAAGTAATGGAATTCTTTATATATTTTTAAGCAGTCAGTTACTGAGGCCCACTGAGACACATAGTTTGAAAGGCTTTAAGAGGTCGCAGTCTGTCTGTCACAGAAACCAGAAGGCAGGTTCTCAGGCTGAAAGTTGCCTGTTTAACTTCCCAAGAAGCGCTTGACGCTCATGCTATCGTAAGAGCAGAGAGCCCTCTAGTGGGCAGACATTAAAAAGACACTTATTATCGCACAGCGCCGATAGTGCATTTCTTTATTAGATCCAGATTTGGCTGTCTAAAAGCGCAGATAAATGAATTTGTAATCTAGTGAGTAGTGGGTATAGGGTGTCAGACATATCTGGGGGACAGGGGCCTCGAGGTAAATGCATAAGAATGTGAGGCACAGCAAAATAGTGAAGTCGCAACAGACAGTAAGCTGCCGCTTTGATACTGCGAACACAACCAGGGTAGAAATAAATACTGACAATACACTCACTCAGTTTCATTAACTTCGTTTTATACTTTTTCAGTGTTTCAATGAACTGTTGTCACAACTGTTCATTATTGTTGTTTTTGTTGTTGCGGCTGCTGCTCCTGCTACTGTTCCTGCCGGTGCTGATCGCGTCATCTTGCGTAATTTGTTATTTTTTTTTTTTTTTTAAATCATTGAGGTCACAAGTAGAAAATACCTTGCACTGATTTTTTAAATACCCATTCATTGTAATATATGGTGATCTGTTTGTCTCTGCTGCTAACGCAACGTAACACCTTAAACAGACTAAAGGACCAAAGACGTAGAAGCAAACCCGGGAGCGCGGGGGGCACCCGGCAATATTCGATTTGGCTTCCGTCCGACCCCCCTCCCCCAAAAAACTTTGCATTTAAAATATTATGTTGTGTCCCCCAATATCAAACTCTCTCCGACGCCTGTGTGGAGGACGACTGAAAAACGACACTGTAGCAGTGTAAACAAAGGCATGTGACTTATTTTATAGGATCACAAAGAACATGTCAAATCCAAAGATGACCCCCTTCGTTACAAATTTGTCAAAGCAAAACGCATCCACCATTCTGGCGCTTACAAAGAAGGTACCTGGCAGGAAAACGTTCTTTGCACCACTTGATGTCAATGGACACCAGATTTTCGATTCTTGTTCCTCATCTGTATGATTTTACACTGTCCTGTTTAAAATCGGCATTCGATCGTACCCTTAAAACCGGTTATATGCTATTACGATTATTCGACTTTGACAAGCTGAGGCAAATAAAGTGGTCGTGATTAATCCCTTGTAATTTATTGCCATGCTATAACCTTCCTAAAACAACTGAAGACATTTACTTTATTTCTCTCGGGAAATTATTATCGCGCGTAAATTATGTTCGTTTGTGAGTCATATAATATTGAGGATTTCTACCGTCCGTGAATTTATCTTGCAAACCACGAATCTACAAACCTTTAATTCTAGACAAAATGTCATGATGAACAAAATAAAGACCAGGGATGGGCGCTGTATTATACACTACCCTCTGGCTCACTAAAAAACTAGAAACTTCAAAAGTTCACGGTTTTGGTTTTGATATTTAGGTTTGCACCGCCGTGTGCTGTGACTGCCACGGTAGCGTGAAAAGACGCCGTATTCCACCCTCGCTGCCCTGGTGCCGCCTGCCCATTTTCCGTCCCCAAGGACACAGTTGGAAAATGGACTTTCCTCATCGCTAGATCATCTCTTTGGTAACTCTCTAAGCTAAACAAATAAAAAATTATACCTCACTTAGAGCCTCCATTACCTCATTTGATGTGATCAGAGCTGTCTGTATATTGCTATAAACTCCTAAATATACAAATATTTTACATTTTTGCGGCATTCCACAAAGGGTGCGAACCATACTTTTGTTTATGCGCAATATTACATATATTATGGCTTATATATTAGGCCTGTCTTGGTGATTTAAAAAAAAATGTCCCTGCTTAAGCGTTTTATTCAATCAATTCTTCAGGGTTATTTTGTGCCATACTTTTATGTTATTACATTTAGGTCTGTATTTCATAATATTGGCCAGAACGACAGACTACATGAAATAACAGAAGAAATAACATAAGTTGAATTTGGAATACGCTGCTATTAGTATGTTTAACGTATTATTTTCATTACTAGGCTACGCCTTAATGGTTTTGATGGCATTTCTTTTCGCTGATTCGGCGTAT
The DNA here is from genome assembly GCA_026781065.1 of Mormyrops boulengeri. Classification (NCBI taxonomy): domain Eukaryota; kingdom Metazoa; phylum Chordata; class Actinopteri; order Osteoglossiformes; family Mormyridae; genus Mormyrops; species Mormyrops boulengeri. The sequence goes on along the minus strand of JAODLD010000059.1, from coordinate 87,460 downwards.
TTTTTAACTCGAAAAGTCATCAATAACACAGATGCATAGATTCCTATCCATTTGAGATTCCCGGTCATCAAACCGTATCTCCGACTAGAGGCTTTGTTTTCTTTTCCCGATTTCCCGCTAGGAGGCACTTTAATGCCCGCGCTCCATAAAGCATGGAATGTTTATCCCGGGCAGAATCACCTTTTTAATCACCGTAAAACGTAAAGCGTCAATTCGGATGCTGAAAAGAAATCCGATTTAGCATTTAACAATCCTTATTTTATGTAGCATAACTATTATTATTTTATCTTGTCTTTCTTAATTATACGCCTGTCATTCGTAGGAGTTTATGCGGTTTCTCAAAATATTTGCATTATTACAGCACATTCACCAAATGTGAATATCGAATCGATTTGCTGCTAGTTTTTTTGTTTATTCATTTGTCCGCTTATTTATGTGCTTATTTGTTCATTTATTATTTATTTATTGCCTCTATATGTATTTTGATACAAATGTAACAGTCGTGGGATTTTTAAGGATAATTCCTAAAGTTGTTTCATAAGTTTGGGCGCACCTCACCTGAATTTTTGATAAGTTATACTAAGGTAATACTCTGCTTTTGGTGGATAATATATTAAAGCTTGTAACATTTTGATTCAGAAGCGGTAGTGTTTTTAGGGCTGCACCCGAGAAGGCCGGGATGCTCGGTGATCTCACCTCTAAATGACACGACTGACTTCCCTCAGAGACGCTTTCCATGTGTGATGAAGGCACCGCATAGGAAATGGAGTTAGCGAGCTGAGTGGGGTCAACAGAACAGGAAAGACAAGCCCGCTGGAAACGCGTGTCTCTGTCACGAAGCCGGAGCCGCTCGGATCCCGCTGGTGGGTTTCCCCAGGGACCGATCAACCAAACGGGTCGCACCGCTCCAGAGCCCAAAACAGTCTTGTTTAAAAACAATAAATATGACTGCTCCACCGATTATTGCCGTTCGTTATTCTACTGCTACTTCAGCTGGTTCCTACAATTATTGCTGCTTTAAAACACGATACTTTAAAAAGAATGATATTATTTGAAACCTGAAAACACCTGCATATTTTGTTACGTTGCATGTTTCGAAATGCTTGATATGAAACATTATTTTTGAGCTGTGCATTTCGGGAAGATATTTTGTTTTCATTAAGTTCATTAAGCATTTATATATGTAATACTTGGTATTTTCCTTCATTTCAATCAAGTGGTAATGGTAAAATTTGTAGAGATATTATACACAACGTTACGAATAGGCCTATTGTATTTAAGTGACGTTCTTTTTTCCCAGTGTTTGGAACTTTTTTCGCCCATTGTAATTTGTAGCTTTGCACTAAAATCAGGTGATTCAATTTTAAACTTGTTATGAGAGCAATTTCACAACAATCATTTGAACGCACTATTACGCGTTCCCAGACGCTAATGGGAAGGTGAAACCGGTTATGGGCCGGAGGTCGCTTGTTTTCATATATAAAAATGGACCACACGCTTTTTTTACGGTGCTGTTCCCATTTATGCTAAATTTCCCTTATTTCACGGTTCAGTGGTCTTGCAGTCCGGACTCCCTCCTACACAAGGATGCAATGGGAGGCTCGTCACTCCTCCCTCATTGGCTGCTGCTTGGACGTTCTCGCATCACAGTGGCATTCCCATTCATACATCCCGCACTCCCCGTGCATTTCAAAATAACGCACAGCCGTCCATGGTAACTATTTTTTCCCTAGAAGGATCTCATTATTTAAATTGGATAATAATTTCAGAGAAATATTTACCAGCTGTCAGCAAAATATCGAAAGGTGAGTGGAGGAAAAGTGCTATTCTGCTTTTTTCCACCCCGTAACTTTACAAAATTGCAGCCGCAGCTGAGAAGCCAGTCCTCTTCCGATGCTTCGGTTTCAGTATTTTCCAGTTTTCCTTGTGCCCTGCACGTAATGTCATCCATTCATTGCGTTATCCACAAGCAATACGTGTATTGAAATTACATTCGTTTCGTTATAGTTAATTGCGTTTGTTCATGTTTTTATGTCTTCAATCTTGATTTCAATTGCTTTATTTTTTGCCGAGACACGTGTAAAACACGTATGTGGAATCATTTGAAATAGGTTCGGTATGCACTTTATCGTGCGCAACTAATAATTTGTAGCGCACGGTTAAATGCTTAAAATGTAGCATAATGGAGACGCAGCCTACAGGCTATAGGAAAGCAGGGGCAGTTACCCAAGCGTCCTCCTGAGCCTCGAACCGGCTAATTGAGTGCAGATGCGGAAATGTATGCCCCTTTACGTTTAGGAATTGGATGCATTTGGAAAACTTTATGAGGCGAACCCCATCAGCCGCCTGAAAGGGTTAAATAGAAGTTTATATTATGAAACGTTTATCCGAAATTGCAAATACTGTTCACGTTCATGTACAGTTTGTAGCACGACAAAATGTATAAAGTTTTTGTAGCAATGCTCAAACCGAGTACACTACAAAATTATTTATCGATCATGAGTTGCTTTTCCTTAAAAGCTGTCTTGTTCCCTTGGTCACCGGTTGTTTTCGTTAACCTAAGTGCATTGGCCTATTGATTTCTGAACAAACATTTTCTTGTGGTTGGTTAGGCCACATAAACTAATTAAAGTAATAATTTGTGGCAGTTTCGGCACATTTGTCGTTGTTACTTTTTCACAAATCTGCACGACATTATTTTAGTGTTCTTTTGCAAAGACCAGGGATTTAAAGCACTGACTTTCACTGTTTACGTGTTAATACACTTTGCGTGTCGATTAATGTAGACCAATATGTTTAAGGGATGACAATGTATTTAAACGAATTTGTCAGTCAAATGGAGGGATAAAGGCCGTGACGATCGGATAGACCAGCTTTTAATGTGCGGTTTTAATTGAATCACCGTGCGGTGACACATTTATGGCACGTTTAAACACGTATAAAATGAAATGAGTGAATAAACAAACACACTGAACAAGGTAAATAATATTACTGTTACCAAAGGAAAAGTGTAAAAATAATTATTAATGAATCATAGCCAGTGTCAAGCAATGCAAAAATCAGTGTGAAAGTTACGCTGAAATTTCTAAATAGCCCCTTTTTGTGACTGGAATTGCTAAATGTCTTATGCCAGCCGGCTCAGTAGTTGCAGGCCGAACCAGAGGGTAAAGGCGCAGTCCCCGAATTGCCCTTTCACCCTAGACTTTGTAAGCCGCACTTATTTAATAGAAAAGTGCTTCAATATGCGGCAGGCCTGATGGTGGGAGAGGATGGCCTAATCTAATTCTATTTTGTAAGGTAATGCTGTTGTATCACGACAAATACAACAACAACAACAATAATAATAATAATAATAATAATAATAATAATAATAATAAAATGCTTAAAACTCTTTTAAATTTCTATACTGAACAAATAATACCGGACATTGCAATAGTTGCAGTTGTGTCAGTATAGGCTAGGAAATCAGATTGCCGGTAAATTTGGCACTAAATACTGAGTTGTCGTTAAAATCAATGATGCGTCTGCTGTGGTGACGTTTGATTTATTTTGTGTAGCGGACCGACAACCGATCTCACGTGAAACTTTAGCACTGCATAGAAAGTAAGCTGCTATATATCTCTATATGGTGTCGCAAGATACCAAAGTTAGGATAATAAAGAAAACCGATCATTGCGTAAAATTAGTTATGGGAAATACGACCGCCTTTAAATCCCAGCCCGACGTAATAAATCGGTACAGATTTTTAAACTAAGTCAATAGATTATAGAGACACGTGGAACAAAACGGATATTGGAATTAGACCGGTGCCAGAAATAAAATGACCCGAGGAATCAAATATAGTCGGGAAAGAGCCGTATTTGTTGGCAAAGGGTCAAAAATGTGTACAATTCTGGAATAATCAAACTAAACAAATTATATGATAAATATCTGAGAAACTTTGAAGATGACCCTGGGGCGTCACAGTTTCAGTACTGGACAGAGACCTATTCAATAGCTTATTAAATGGACACGAAAAAGGCTACACAAACGATTGCGCATATTTTCCCGCTTTAATGAAGGCCCTGTGCTAACTCTCCTTGAATGCGAACACTTTAAGAGGGCAACTCGCTGGTCTCATTGTAATGACTGAGCGAATGGGGGGGGTGATCTTTTGCTGCGGAACCGCAGCATTCCGCATCCGCTGGTATAATTCTGGGCTGTCATTGTTAATGCCATTGTTAAAATATCCTGTTTGGGTTCGAAATTACTGATGTTCTTGGCTTTGTTTTTTAATGGAAAATAAGTTCAGCTTGGTATCACCCTCATTTTGAGACAATGTGATTATTATTATTATTATTATTATTATTATTATTATTATTATTATTATTATTATTATTATTAGGTCTGTCAGTAGTAGTGGTCGTGGTGTTATAGGCCTAGTAGTAGTAGCAGTAGTAGTAGTAGGCCTAATAGCAGTAGTACTAGTAGCAGTAGTTAGTAGTGCTGGTGGTGTTTTTCCTCACATAATTTATAATTCTGCCGGCTTTTCCAGGGCCTGTAAAGTGAACATCCGGACCCATTTTCAGGCCCTTTTGACGATGTTTCAGACTGTCCCAGACACCGCGTCTTACGTCAAGGTAAGACAACATCGTCTCTTCCATCAGGTAATACTCGGGAAAGGGTCTGGGTTTCTCATTAAATTTTACTTTAACCTTTGCTTTAGCATTATGATTGCAATTTGTGATTGGAATGTAATTAGGATCAAACTCTAATTGCATTTTAAAAATCAATTGTTTTATTGGGATGTTGTGAAATACAAAAACTGCTGACTTTATCTTTGACGTGAGGGTGTCGGGAGGTAGTTAGTGGACTTGAAGTTTGTCGTCCTCTTTACATCCTCTAATTTCATTCATTTAAAACAGAGGCATGCTGTCAGTGTTCACGTTCAACAGTGCCATCTGATTTTTTTCTTGAATGTCAAAATAAATTTAAGACTTTTGGCTTCTACAATGTGGCGCCCTGATTACTTTTACATATTATCATATTTGACATCATACAGTTTTTCTCCCCCCCCCCCGTCCGCCAGTCTCTGAAGAATGTAAACAAACCAAATAGCCAACATCTGGTATACACGTTTTAAAACTCTTTACATCAAATCATAAGGGACGGTATGACAAAAAGGCCTTGAAAGCTTTGATTTATGATCATGAAATCTATTTTCTCTTTTATCTTCATTAATATATGACAGAAGTCTTAAATATACTAATTTGAGAAACAAAGCTTGATATTGAGATAATAATGGTCTCAGCAATAATCAGGTCAGACCTTAACTTTTAAGATGCTTTACAATAATGATCCTAATTAAACAATGCCTTTTACTTAAATGTATCTTCACAAATGCAGATGTAGTTCCACTGCATTATATGTAACACAAGTAACACTTTACATGAAGGGCACAAATAACTTAGTAACTCAGTTACTACTCAAGCACAAACTGCGAAAAAATATAGTAACTGCATGAGATACATGAACCATTATGACTGATTGATGATGAACAGACATGGAATCAGTATGTAACTGACACTTAATTTCTGGTTTGTTAATACATTAAGTAAGAATGTACTGCTGTATTATTTTTAGTTACCAAAACATGCATAAATATAGCCTATATTTTAAAGATCCCCAAATGGAAGTGTGTAGAGAATACTTAGCAAATCCGCTGTACAGAAATGCGTGCCTGCATTGTAGGACACATCAGAAAGTCCTGACCAGGCAATTCAGGATTTCTCCATTCTAAACTCTTTTTTCCAATGGATGGTGCTCTGTTTTGAAGACCTATCACCCTTGACTTTGAGATATACAGAGCAGTAATATCGTTTGTGTTGCTTCGCACAAAGAGCAGTTTTCAGAGTGGTTCAGCCTTGGACGCTATGAACAATTCTCAGTTTGTTCCCTGGGGCGACTTACCACTGTGGAATGTTTGAGGAGAAAATACACTTTGAAATAAAAAAACTCTTTTGCAGCAAATCTGGAGGAGAAGAACATCAGGAAAATGAAAGTTTAATATTGCAGCCCCTTTTCCCTAATAAGAACATTTCATCTAAACTCAAAATTATTTATTACCATAATAAATGTATTATTACATTTTTTGAGTGTGTGTGCGGCATATACATACACACACATGTATATACATTACAATGCATCTTAGTGATGTATTCTATCTATTGGGGTCAAATTCTACAAAAAGTATTCTGAGTCATTTTCGAACATTCTTGCATTTGTGTGAACTATAGAATCTGAAAAACAAAAATGGGAAGTTTTTAAGAAGGGGCCATTTTTCACATAACGTGGCATCTGTCATTCAGAATTTCGGTCATGCTTCGAAAAATGTGCATTATTCTGCTCAGAATGCAAAACAGACACACCCCAGGAGAAACTTTAAAGAAATATTCAGCTCCATTCAGGCGAGTCTGCAGTCTAGCTGTAGTTTTGTTTGGGTAAGGCCAGGCGAGACTGGACCTCTCCAATAAAAATAAATCTCAAATTAATTATGGCCTCAAGCAAGAGGCCAGACAGTTTGAGCCTGTGTGCAGCAGCCTCCACTCTCTGCATTTACTATTTTCACATTGGCTTTGCCTTTACCCATGAGGAGGAAAGGGGCTGACCAGGGCTCTCAAGTCTAACGTACAGCCCCGGGGCCATAGTCCTCACCACGGTCAGGCTGAAATATGTAAAAAGTTTGTAACCAGAGCAAATTTGTAGATTCTTCCTGGTTAAACATTAGTTTACCACAGTTTCAACAGTGACATTTGGAGGAAATATATAATCGTATTGAAGGTGTATTTATATAAATATGCACTATTTCTCCTGTTTCTGGATGCAGGTCCTCTAAATAATTTATATATTTGCAAATTACTTACCTAATGTATACAGCAACTTAAATACCAATAGAATAAATGACTTGTAAATTCTGCATGTTAAGACATGTATGGTAAATGTTTTGTGAATTATGATAGGTGTATGTGTAAAGGTAGGTGTACCTGTTTCCAAAAAGTACCAAAAGATATTTCTTAAACAAAAAGAGAACTGGTGTGAGGGCGGGGGGGGGGGGGGGGGGCGCCGGGGCGGGGGGGGGGGGCGCGCGGGGGGGGGGGGGGGGGGGGGGGGGGGGGGGG
>JAODLD010000059.1:64387-80069 GCA_026781065.1 Mormyrops boulengeri | reverse complement strand
TGGCGTTTCTAAAATGTTTGTTTTTATTTAGGGCCTGTCTATTCATGCCTGTGGTCCTCGCCCCCCCCCCCATATATATATATATATATATGTGTGTGTGTGTGTGTGTGTGTGTATGTGTTTTTAAGCTTCATTGGTTCGAGCATTATGTAACGCAGCAAAATTATCCTTCTGCTTTAAGCTTTTTTTTCTTGCAAATATCATTATCGTTGGCTGATACCGATGTAATTATCGACGTCTATGATTTTATAAACGCAATCAAGGTAAATTAACTTGCCACGACTAAACCGTGGTGCATTTGCAAATCACGTGTTTGTAGTACACAACTATTTCAGGACGGATATTCTTTGTTAATATCGGTTATGGTCCAAAATAAATAACGACTGCTAAACACAAGAGACTTATGATACGCATTGTCCAAAGCAGATGTAATTTCAAAACAATTTTCTAAAGCCAGCATTTCGACAAATTTTACTTTTGAGTTAAACCGTTTTTTAACTTAAATTTAATATGAGCAAAAGGAGACCGCCACCAAAAAGTTAAACAAGGTGTCTCCCTTAATTAGAATACACTGAATTGGCCTCAGGCAGGAGCAGCCTTGACCCCTAGCAGGATCCAGATGTGGAGGTCTCAAGGGGGCCTCCCCCCGGGCAGACCCCCAAGTCGAGAGCAGACAGGCCGACCCCTGCTGTCGGTTACGGCGGCCCGGGCTCCGTTTCGCTTAGTTGCAGCCGCTCCCCGAGGCGGAGTCCTGTTGGTCTGGTCACGTTCACTGCTGTCTCCATGTCACTGGAATTGCGGCTGAATTGATGAGGGTAATTTGAACAAGAAAAATGGTTGTAGGAAGGGAACTCCGGCCGCTACAAACACTAAGTCGGGTAAAACTTAGCAAGCGGCCACTTTCTAACTGCTTCACCACCAACGCAAAGTAACATTCTATATTATTTTAACAACAGAATGAAGAATATGTATTAATATCAATGATACCAGCGATATCAACATCTGGATGACTGACAATCGGAAGATCGTTCGGATTCAATTTTCATTTAATCATAATTTTTGTTTTGGCACAAAGACTGGTTGACATCTCAAGCTGTGCGTGGTGGCAGCTGTTCATAACTAGGGCTCCGGTTTTGGCTCCAGCAGATATTGTTTCAATTTTGGGGAGGCAGATCTCAGCGGCTACTGTGAACTTGGACAAACCGAGCACACGTGCAGTGCAGCCTTTGCAGAAATTGCGGCAGGGGCTCACCCCCATGCTCGGATTTTATTAATGGTTGTTTTAGTGGAACTGCCGAGGTCTGGACAAGCGGCGTAAATGCCAGGTTGTTGAATTCCCCGTAACAGGTATAATCCAACTATTGGATTTTCTCCTGTTTGATTTACAGTCAGGATATTGGTATTTTAATGAAGCGCAGCTGTTTGCTATGGAAGTTTCAACTTTATTTATTTCGTGCTGTGTCAGACTTACACGTTTTTATCGGACCCACGAGAAAAGGATCAAAGAAAACAGACAATTTAAACTCTGAAATAGATCACATCAGCGTAATGAAGGCGTTTTAATGTCTGATGTATAGATTTGGATGCAAGAGGAAAAAACGCCATAGGCGCTTTTAAGGTTATTGCAACATCGCCGTTGTTATCCCTTAAAATTAAGTCTCCTCATTTGTTAGCAATCATACAAACCAAGCCGGCAGCCGACGCTGCATTCCGATGCACAAGCAAACGACTTAATCGCACTTAAACACATTAGAACAATGCCATGGACATTTCGAAGCAAAAACATTTTAAGAAGAAAAAAAAATTCCATTGTTTTCTCTGCTTATCTCCTCGGGACAAGTATCCTGCTTTTGGTGTTGTAACGAAAGGGAGGGCTTGATGTGACACACAACGCTTCCTTCTCAAAAGCAGTGACTTCACTTCCCAAAATTAGAAAAAAAGAAACCATCCGGCTAACTGTCTCTCGCTCTCCGCCACATAACCGGGGCTGGAATTAATTCAGGAGCGTGTCATGTTTGGGATATTGTTCGGGTCCGGTGAAAATTGCCCAAAATGGACGGAACTATTAAGGTAAGGGTGGGGAGCAGTGAGTGCGGGTCTCTTCGCTGTTTATCAGTCGCGCCTCCTTTTAGCGTGCGTCTTTCTGCGCACCGACGATACGATGCTCCCGGACTGCCTTTCTCGTTCGCTCCCAAAGCGGTAACCAGATTTCCTTGTTTTTCCTCCTTTCTTTTGAGGTTTCCTTTTCCCTTTGCAATCGAAACCCTGCTAAAAGGGCAGAACGCTTCGTCCGCCTCCCGAACATTTGAACTTGAAAAAAAGTTTCGATTTTGGAAATAGACGCGAGTCATGGAGTTGTGGGATTTGGTTATTTTTGGTTTGAGACACACTTACGGCTTATTATGCAGTGGTTGGATATGCGTTGTGACTATGTTGACTGCAAAAACAATAGTGTTATTTTATGTACGAGGTAGATATGGCCAGTACTTTTTCACTTATTTGTAAGTGTCAAACAGTGGCTGCGCAATAGTGGTGGCACTGCGCCCAATTTACTAAGAAGTGTCATCGCAATACATACTGAAGTTTTCAAATAGCCCGGGAAAAACGGTAGTTTCCTGAATCGTGGTATTTAGTGTAGGTTGCGTGATGGTTGGTTTTGTTTGTTCACAAGTTTGCACACAGGTCGGCATCCCTTTATGTGTGCATGTGATGTTTCTTACCCGATTTTATGCATCAGCGAAAAAGCCGCAGCTGCCAGTGACGCCGTGAGCCGAAGCAGATCTAGCAGCCTAAAAAGCCCACAAAACTCTTTGCAAATATTAATTATTCTAAACAGGGAGACAAGCGACGGCTTTTGTACGATTGAAGTAATGCCAATTTAGGTTAAAAAAAAAAGAAGATATTTATTACGGCCACAGGCTAGTATCAGCGCGTAATTTTCTAAATATGTACATATATGCTATATACACCGATTGCGTATTTATAGGCCTATTGTACGGGCCTAATACATTGTGTTAGTTCAAAGATCAAAATTATTAAATAATTTAGGCTTCATAATGAACACCAGGTTGTATAGTTTATTATCGATTATGCTAGACGATGTGTTTCTCATACGCTGCAATTACACAGGCTACAGCGTTGGATGTGAAACTTATTCGGAAAGTCTCTCAACAGCAAATCCTGCTCTTTCCCTGACGGGTTTCTTGCGGCTGAAGTCGTGTCATTGCTGCGCTGGGTGTGGTGCGATTATGAGGTCCACAAGATCATGTAATGGTGCTTAATTGCTTACTGAGGATTAAATCATTTTCGACCGAGTGCGCAGCAAGTGCATCTGATGCAAGTGGGCAGTAAGAGGGCGGAAACGAATGAAATTGTCTTTTATGGCTTTTGCATGTTCGGTGCCGTTTAATATGTGTGCCTCCTGATCTGTTCGTGTATTTTTAACTGGCGGAGAAGCTCACACTTAACTGCGCGTCGTTAACGAGCGACCGCGCCTTTGATGAAATTGCCTGATAAAGCGATGTCCTGACACACACTTTAGGAACAAAACAAAAATTACAAAAATGCAAGAAGCATTGTTTGAAAAATAAAACGCGGCCCCGTTAACAGTAATAATCTTTATTTATTTTGAAAATAATTATAATCCTTTTTAACTCGCTTAAATGGAATTATGTTCACATTGTATTCGTCATAGTACTATTAATCAAACAGATGTCTTATTTTTTCATTCATAAAAAACTTTAAATGAATATTTAATATTAGGCTATATTCAGCCTAGAACCCATTATGAAATGAATGCAGGATGCCGAAGAGTTCGATTTTTGATTGAGCTGTAACCGTATCCTGACCAGCTCATCAAAAGTATGGGGTTATCGAGTCATCCTAGCCTTCCTGTTCTACACAATCTGGTTTCCCCACAGGTTTCCCTTTCCTCTTAAAAAATAAAAAAATAAAAAGGCAGAAATACCCACTCGCACTGCAGCGACTAGGGCGTGTGAACGCTGTTTGTGTCTTAGCAGATGTGAGCGCTGCTGTCTGGGAGTGCGGGGATATGAACGCGGTCCAAGTTTTAAACTCTGACGCACACTCTGTCCGTCTGGCTGTGGTACTCCCTCTGGCACGTTATAACAAGCTATCATGACCTTGGTATTTATATTTATGTTTATGGCATTAGTTTACCAGTAATAAAAGTAATTCGGCTGTTACAATCTAAGAGAGACATTAAACTCATTACTTAGGTACCTATCCTTGGATATACTGATAGTGATCATGTACGCTTGTAGGCTGAATTACAATAATTTTGTTAAAAGCCTTTATAATTTTTTTTAAATAATTGCAGGTAGCTTTTCTGGGCATTTTGTGAATGGTTAAGAGCGATTTCACTGCGTTCCAGTTGTACCCTTAGAAACCGAAAAAGGCTTTTAAAGACGGTACAACGCCTGTGTTTTATCATCCATTTACCATTGACATTTTACTGGGTTGTATGACAAAAATTAGCTACCAGTATCTCAGAACCTAGTTGTACATTTGTGGTGACTTGTTTTAAAAATAATAATCATTCTGAACAACCTCAGTGGTCTTCACAGAATCTTAAGCCTGACAGTCGTAAATTACGCGGGGGCCGATATGTCACCATGAGTGTCACACGTAACTGCCACAGTGCTGCAGATATCCTTTTCTGGCAGTGTGGTGTCATTCCTTTACTGTTGAGCCCTTATCAGTGACCAGCGAGAGCATGTGGACTTTACAGATAGCGCCAATGAGCAGTGGTGCCCCGACAAGGCCACTCTTGCAAATCTGATAAATGCAATTTATGTCCTTCGATGTTCAGCATAACGGTGCTGATGAAGGTCCGAGGATGGGTTTTGCCCCAAGCATACCCTCTTCTGCAGAATGTCATTCTTCATGACCGAACGCCCGCTCACTTGTTCTAAAGCAGCTACTAGTTTTGGCTTGCTGTTGGTGTTGATACTGAAATCAGGATGGCCTGATAAGATTTATTAAGACTAGATTGGGGTCACTTTCCCAGAAGCCCCGAACTTCTTGGAATTAATAACTGCGCCATCGGTAAAATGCTTTTCGGAAATTTGCGCCCAATCTGGTTTTCTTGCAGGGAATTCTTCAGTGTTTTTTATAGTTGTGAATATGAAGAAAACATTTGTAAAGCCGTCTTAAAATGTGCTACTTATTTGTATGGAGTTTAGGCGATTTATGACATCTGTCTAGGAGATTCTGGCAACTAGGAGTTTGTGACTTTGGAATTGAAGTATTTGTTTTACGGCTGACGGCTACCCCACAGACGATATTCACCATACCGTGAACAAAGCCGAAGTCTTAAAGAGCACATCTTTTCCCCTTTTTTTCAACACAGCTCATCATAACTCAAAAGTTGTAATGTCCATAATCTGGCGGTGTACTGCCTTCTGGGCCACATTGAACCAGTTAACTCTGTCAGGGATGTGGACAGTCCAGCTCTCCTTAAGCCCCGCCAAAGTGTCATAACTGCTATTAGCAGCCCATAAGCCTAACTGACAAGTCTTGGGAACCTCTGCAACTGATTTGCCGAGAAGGGCGCGAATTAGCCTCAGGAAACCTGGAGCAGATCGAGGGGGGTTTCAGATTGGAAAGCCACTCGGCACTTGACGCAGGGGTCGGCAATCCTTGCCTAGCTTTGTCAGCAAAGTCTGAGATGGGAGAGTGATGTCAGAGAGGGTCGAGGGGCTGTTTTCATTTTAGAAGGCCGGTGGAAGAAAGGCAGCACCAATAGGGATGGACATGCAGTAATATCCTGTCTTATTTTTGAGGAACAATCCCGGGGTTCTTATCTTGCACAGGCATCTGCCGCAGGATCAGAGGCATCGCATGCTAGCGCAACAAAGCGGGGGGGGGGGACAGGGAGCCGCCAGCCAGGTCTTCCTGCGCCTCTCCGTTTGTTTGCTTTAATAACCCTAACGCTGCCCCAGCTAAACTCCACGGCAGGAATCCGCACAGAAATGAGCCTCGTGTCCCGCCAGGCCATCTGTTGAAAGGAAGGATTGTGGAATCACACGTTCGGTGGGGGGATTCAGACCCGTTTGCTTTTTCAGCAGGGATCTTGAACTCTACCGACATCCACGTGTATACAAGGATTCGCTCTAGCCGATGTTCTGAATTACATAGCTAGCACAACAAACGTGACTCTTTAATCCTTCGAATAATAAAGGTCATTTTATGTTCACATGATTTTCGGTAACTTACCTAATACATTGTATGTCTGTATTATGTAGTAATAAAGTACTGTACAGTATGTGAAACATACAGATATCAATAATAAGGCTATTTACATACTACTAGGCTAGGAGATGAGGACCATAAAGACCACCAGTACTCTACACAAAAAGACTGTGTTCGATGCTTTGCTGAGTGTATTCCCTGAAGCCAGACACAGGCTCCCTTCGGAGCAAAATAAGTTGGTTTTCTGTCTTTGTAGCAGTTTCCAGAGAGTGTCACTGACAGGAACCCAAGGGTACCCCTTCGTTATTTTCTTTTGGTATGTGGCCAGCACGTACTTCGCAAGCAGGGGAAAAGACAGTCCAATATGATGTGTGCAGTTATATGTGCACATGCATACACCGCCTTGAAAAAACAAACAAATGCTTGATGAGTCCACTGTAGTGGACATCAAAATGATTCTTCACTATTTCATTCCATGTTGTATTTTTATTCAATATAATAATAAGCAAAATTTATTATTTCATTCGGCATGAATTTTACATAAATATTTTAATAAAAAAATGAAAGATTCCATTTGCATAAGTATTTAAACCCATGATCTAAATATTTGGTGCAGGCAAACAGTGACACTTTTTGGGTTAGTGATGACCTGTTTTTACACTGGTTTTACTTCACCTGTTCTGGTTGGTAAATATGTTCAAGCTCTATCATGTTTCTTGGAGATTAGGGACAACAGTCTCTCCACAGGCTCTGGGCTGGATATACATCCAGACTTTGACTGGGCCACAGTAAGACAAGTTTTCTTCTTCTGAAGTTGCTCCAAGAGGGATTTGGCCTGGAGTTTGAGATCACCGTCCTGCTGAAATATGAATTTTCACCCCTGTTTTAAGTCTTTAGCAGACTGATGTTGGTTTTCTTTCCATTCTTCCCTCAGTCTGCTCATGCTTTCCGGCCCCTGTGGATGAAAAATTCAGATGACATCAAACTGCCACTACCATGCTTTACCATACGGGTGATGGTCCTTAGTTGATGCACTGTACTGGGTCTGCACCAAACATAAATGCTTCGATTGAAATCCACAGCACCTTCTATATGGTGTTCTGGGAATAACTTATGCACATTCTGTCCCATTGCAGTCAATGAACTCTACGCTCTCAGAAAAAAGAGCCAAAAATGTGTTCCTTTGCTTATCACTGGGGCTGTACCCTTATAATTGCACCTTTAAGGTACAGAAATGGACACTAAGAAACATCCCAAAGGTATAAACAGCGTTCATGTATCATCAATGGTACAGAGTCCATTTTTGTACCTTGAAAGGTACAATTACTTACAGATAAGGGTATAACTGGGAGACAGTTGAGGGCATAGCCCCATTGACAAGCAAACGTACAAATTTCTACCCTTTTTTCTGAGAATGTACAAATCTTTCAAAATTGGCCCCTTACTTGCGTCCCTAACCCATATCATTCTTGCCTGGGTGCTCAGTTTGGAGAGATGGCTTGATCTATCCAGTGTCCGTTGTATGATGACATTGCTTTTAGCCAAAGCGACATACAAGTTAAGAAAACTTATGCTGGCTTGCTGCTTCTTCCATTGATTAATAATGAAGGAGACTGTCCGGGCTTTGATTTTTTTGTACCCTTAAATTGATCACGGACTTTCTTTGAATGCTCCTTGGACTTCATTATGTTCTGCTTTTCAGACTTTTCATATACACGTGTTTTTCTTATTATTTTCAAGTCTGTAATCATTTATCAAGCCACCATTACTGTACACTGGCATAGACCACTTAATTAATTAGTTGGCTAATCAAGGGAATTATGTGCCCCTAACTTGCCATAACGAAGAGGTCTAGATACTGGAAACATTTGTTTTTCTTGTGACGTAAAAGTACTATTATTTTGTATTAAAATACCCCATGGAAAGAAATATAAAATCTTCATTTTGTTATCCATTAAAATGTGTGATTTTGTCAAGGGTCCAAATAGCATTGCAAGGCTGTGTATTTTCACAGCTTTTTTTATTGGAACGAAGCCTATGTTTTCTGGTGGAGCAGTAGTATTCATACTGGGTATTCATAACATGGGTTAGCGCAGTGTTGCAATCTGGTTTTTGGGGACCCGCAGACAGTCTACATTTAGCTGGGAGGGAGCGAAAACGCGGTACTTCTGCGGGTCCCTGAAGACCGGCATGGGAGACTCTGGATTAGTAGGATGCTTATAAAAACCTTTAATAGTGTGAATACATGTATTTTAGAGATGCGTAATGATGATCAAGAAGTGAAATAAGAACACAATAACCACTGGGGTTATAAAATGTAGCACACAGAGAAGCCCTACTTAACAACCTGTGGAGAATGTGGACGACATATTGCACTTATCGGTGGTTAAATCGTTTATTGCCTTCATTCTTGGCTGCACTCTTCTGTCTGTGATTGTTTCCCTTCTCAGTATAAGAGAAGACGCTCTGCACAGTTCGGTCCTGTTATAACAACACAGTTTTATAGACGTCCCCGTGGCATAAGACCCAGACACTCTTGGAATGTCAAATGGATATCGCAGAAAACTCAACTGTTAGCCAGATGCTAATACAGATATTATCCATGTTCAACACGTAATAAAATGCTGGAAAATATTTTTATATTAGTTATTGTAGCATTTGGTTATTTCATTGTGTGTGACTAGCACCTATAAGGCGAATTCTACTTCCCTTTTCCATCAAAGCTAACTTTCAACAAAATAATAGAGGTAGAGTTAGAAGAGTCTGGTTGCAGTTGTTTTTACAAATGGTTCCTCAAGAAAATAATATAAAAATAGTAAACAGTGAAACACAAGACAGCCTCAGTTATGTTGGAGTCTAAATTGTCAAACTGTTTCAGTCCTTAATGCTAAACTTATAAATTTTATGCAGTTTTCATGCAGCCTTTATGAAGTGTCTGTTATAAGCTGAATGTTTGCTGGAACCTGCCAGAAAGATTTCTCTCAGTGCTGATGTAGTCCTCCTCTTGCCCCCTAGGAGGCGCTGTCAGTGGTGAGCGAAGACCAGTCCTTGTTCGAGCCACCGTACGCTGCTGCTGCGCCTTTACCTAAGCCGGACATGACTGCATCCAGCACACAGGACTATGTTCAGCCCCACAAGATCAACCCTTTACCCCCCCAGCAAGAGTGGATCAACCAGCCTGTGCGAGTGAATGTAAAGCGAGAATACGACCACATAAATGGATCTAGGTACAAGAAAGGGTGCTCACGTCACGTTTACTTTTGCATCTCTTACATTCCCTCTGAGTCTCCTGCTCCTGCATTACCTGGCCCGGGCACCTTTCCCGTCCCACTTTCTATCCACTAATAGCCATGACCCATCAGCCACATCCCTACTCACTATCTTCTTGCTTATTCTGTGCTGCTTATGCGTCACAGGGAGTCCCCGGTGGACTGCAGTGTGGGGAAGTGTGGTAAGATGGTCAGTGGGACAGACCCCTCCCAAATGGCATACGGGAGCTACATGGACGAGAAGAATGGGCCGCCCCCAAACATGACCACCAATGAGAGGAGGGTCATTGTACCTGCAGGTATGAGCGCCGAGAAGAGATTATTCCCTTGTTAGTCCTCATTAAAATGCTTTGGTAATAAAATGCTATGCAGCCTTTCCCCAGGTTACGATGGGGTTACGTTCTGAGAAACCTATCGTAAGGCAAAAATATCGTAAGGCGAAAATATCGTAAAGCAAAAATGCATTTTAATACAGTACACCTAACCTAACAAACATCATCGCCTAGCCACGCCTACCTTAAAAACATGCGGAGAACACTTACGTTAGCCTACAACTGGGCAAAATCATTAACACATGGCCTATTTCATAATTAAATGTTATATCACATGTTATATATTGAATTATGTACTGAAAGTGAAAAACACTTACCCATCATAAAGTCAAAATATCGTAACATGGACCATCATAACCCGGTGAGCATCTGTATTTAACATTTTTTATCTACTACAAAGTAAATTTTGTTGTGTCTCAGAGCTGCCAATGCCAGTTAGCCAGCAGGTTATGGTATTGCTAAAAACAAAATGCTCTACTATTCATATGAACGAATAAATAAGTTAATGGACGTTGAGAAGTCTGTGCAGTTACCTCATTTAGATGGATAGATGCTGGCCAGGTGTTCTGGGTCTGCTGCCCCTTGTGTGACCGTCCGCTTTGTGTACCTCCCGCAGATCCCTCGCTCTGGTCACAAGACCACGTGCGGCAGTGGTTGGAGTGGGCGATCAAAGAGTATGGGCTGCTGGAGGTTGACACATCCATGTTCCAAAACACAGACGGCAAGGAGCTGTGCAAGATGACCAAGGAGGACTTTCTGAGGCTCACCAGCATATACAATGCTGAGGTCCTGCTCTCACATCTCAATTACCTCAGGGAAAGTAAGTAATCTCTCCCCTCGAGCTCATACGACAGCGACCTCTCATTCGTGATCAATGGGGCTTTAGCTGGGATTTGAAAAGCAAAAATTTGACCCATTCATCCTTTTATGTTTGTACCCGGGGAAAAATGCATGTAAAGGTCGTAATATAACATGAGAACCTTGCTCTATACACTTTTTTCCCTACTGTGGCCTAGTTTGTGGCTATAGTTAAGCCAGTGTGACCACAAAGAATCGTTATAACGACGGTAACCCCTAAACACGCCGGCTTAGTGCGACAAAGCCTATGTTGTACGTCTGAGAAGCTACACACAGGAAATGTATCTTTAACTTACACTGAAGGGCATGATTTACAGCGAAGGGCTCTCAGACATGTGGCTTAGTGTGTTTTTGGCATTAAGACACAGGTAGAGGAGCTGCTTGCCCGTAACGCTGGCTATCAATGACTGGAAGGCGAGGCATTGCATCTGCAAGTACAGCTTTCAAAAGTTCGTTGATTGCCAGCAAAGCACTGTCAGTTAGCATTAATACTGTCAACTAGCGTTTGGGTAGTTAGTCAGTGGTCAGATGGTCAGCCAGTACTTGGACTGTTGGCTAGCACTTTCAGGTAGTGCTTGGATTTTCAGCTGCGTGGATAGCAATTAGATTGGAGGCTAACGCTAACCTTAAAGATTAGCATTTAAGTGGTCATCCAGTACTTGGATTGTTGGCTGGAGCTCAGGTTCGCAACTAACGTTTTCATTGATGAGTAGCATTTTGATTGTTAGCTAGTGCTTGGAATTTTAGTTCCTTTATTGTGAACTGGTTGGTGGATTGGAGGCTAGTTCTAAAACCAGACTCTGTTTCATGGACCCAGACTTTCCATGACCAGTTTTTTTGCAGCGCAGAATGATCAAGCAAACTCGCTGTTACGTAGGGGAGAATCTGTGAGGTATCAGCGCAAATGAGCTACAGCTGTGACTCCCAGATATTATGTCACAAACAGTAACAGGGTGGGGTACCAAAAGAGCCTGTCCGTTTGATGGTGTTCCCTGAAAACCATGACAGGTCCTGCTGTGATGCAATGGTAGCTTTGTTTGTGTGGCGGGGGGTGTAGTAATCCCCCTTCCAGCGAGGGTTTGGGTCAGAGCAGTACTGCTATAAGTACAACAGGCTCCTTTGTGCATTGAACGCTAAGGTCAGCATCCAGGACAGCCGCAAAGAGTCTCGTGGAGTCGAACGTTCACTGGGAACACTTGCAAAAGGACTTACCGGATTACGGGACGATGAGGCAGGGAGCTGTTCATTCGCAATGCTTGCGATTTAGCTGTATGTTTTGGAAGAAGAAGAGTTGTTTCAGATTCCTCAGCTCTGCGCTCTAAATTGCTCTGGATCCTGTCCAGTGCCTCAAAAAAAGAATCCTTTGCCTCACAGGCCAAGTGCAATGAGGTTGATGTTCAAGGCGTGTAGATTAACGTCGGCTTCTGCCCCAAATGAGCCCTGCGTCAGCAAGAACTGGGGATAGACGGCGGCTGTGGAATCCTCGACTTCTGGAAGTCGCTAAAAGAGGGACTTGACCCGTCTCTCCACCAACCCCCATCAACAAAAACAAACACGATCTCAGACAGCGAGTTAGGCGAACTAGGACCAAATCCTTCATGGTGAAAATATGTGGGGTCTGGGTAAGACAAACTCCTGCGCTCCACCAGTTACAAGTGTTTAGTGATTAGCGGCCGCTGGGTGTCCAAAACTGGCCTCCCCACTCGGGCTGCCGTACGTGCCGCGCAATAATATCACCCACATCTGCATGCATCATGAGCAAACGCAGGGTTTTTTGTTGTTTATTTGAGCTCTGATTAGCGAAGCCTGCTGCTCTTAAGCTAGCACTGACCATGAAGAATTCCTGGCCCAAAGGCTAATAGTGCCGGATGTAAAGTTCTGAGCGCGCCGAGAGGGCCACCGAACGGACACACGCAAGGTATTTGCGGGATTTTCTTTTTTTTCTCCAGCTGGCAGGAGCAACAAGTCGATTGTCCATGCGCTATTTTTCTCCTCAACATTGGTGACTTATCCAGATTTTTGTAAGCGACCACCTCTTTTCCAATGTGCTTTCAATTTGGGTGCAATTTGAGAATTTGTTCAAATTAGTCTGTCAGGGAGAGCCTGTGGACTGTTTGTTTTATCGCACCCATGCATGCTGGTTCTCGTACCGCATATGCGCCGGAGTGCCACATGGGGAAACTCAAGCCATGAGCGAACGTATCTTGTAACAAAGCGCTTGTGAAAAGAGGATTTTTTTTTCCAGACCTCGAAAAATGGGCTGAAACGGCAGTGATTGAGGGCCACTGGGACGGATTTCAGTTTTCATTCCAGATGTCCTGGTCGAATGCGACGGGTGGATTTACAAGGTGAATTGTGAGGGGGAGAACTTTTTGCCCTGGCTTTGCTCACCTGGAATGGGGGGGGGGGGGGTACTTTCTACCCCCTGGTGGCTTGGTGAGGCGACCGTAAAAATCTGCTCGGTGAGGTGAAATTTGTCTGGAGCAGTTCCATGCTTTTGCCATTCCTATTGGCAGATGAAGGAGAGGAAGAGGAAGCTGGAGAGGAAGACCTCCACCACTGGTGGGGGTGGGGGGGGGTATTCCTGATCTGGGATCAGTTTTTGGGGCAGTGTGGTAGAGACAATGTGTCAAGAAACAAGGCCCAGAATTAGAAGAGGCAGTCAGGAAGTCTAGGCCCAGGAATGAGTTTCCTGATTCAGTTTTTGTCTCTAGTTCTTGGTCTTCCTGCAAAAACTGTGATAGAATGAAGAACAATCAGTAAAATCACCCGAGAAATGCTGCAGTTAAAATTTTTATTTTCTTAGAAAGCAGAGTGCTCCGTCTGTCATTTAACAAAACCATTGTGTGAAGAAATAACAAGGAACTGGGCCACAGTTTACGTGTTTTATTTGTTCAGACCCAGAACATGGATTGTGTGGAGACACTCAGTCTTTCTAACGAGGGGATCGTCAGTTTGGGGCCCGCTCACTCACAGTAGCCAGGCACTTGGGGACAATGAATAGCAGCCAGAAAGGGTTAACAGCACTAAAGCAGCCTCCTGCGCGACAGTGAGGCCGCGGGGCTGCCCGCCTGCCCGCTTTTTAGGTGTGGAATTATTTTTTTATGCAAGGACCTGCATTTCATTGCTGCGTCGGGACTTCACCGCTTGCACAATGGAAGTCCTGTTCGCCCGCTGCAGGTCCAGGAGAGCTTTGGTAGGGGGGTGGGGGGGGGCAAGGCCTTTTAAAATATTGACCACAGCAAAACACTCCCTGGCCTTCAAAAGTGGGGACAAAGCACTGTTGCGGGATCTCAAAGTGAGCGGAACATGTCCTACGTTCTTGAAATAAAAACAGCGCCTGATTTTTCTCATTCTCGGGAGATCCCAGAGAGAACGAGATTTTTCTCATGTCCCTTTTGGCGCATCGTTCTTTCTCTTGGAAGTTCTACCTACTACCTACGCTGTTTCTTTAGCACACTTCAGTTGATTTGTGGTTTTTGTGATTGCTGAAATTAACAGATATTCTCGACACCCTGGCTGAAAAAATCTGAATGACAATTCAGAAGTTTTCTTTTTTGTGTGTGAGGGTAGCTTTGTTTTAGGGTTCACTTGACATAAATATTGTGGTTTATGGCATAACACCAAACTTATCCTCAAGTAATCATAGTTCTCAAATTGGATGAGCATAATTGTGGAACCACTTTCAATAACAAAGAATGACCTGAGCAGTTTAATTAGCAAGCCATTCATCTGGACCATTAACAAGGAAAAGTATGTGGAACCCAGTTTGTTCTCTATACGGAGCCGTGTCCTGGATGATGAGTGCAAATGGCTGAAAGTGGGACATGTAGGCAATGAAACAAACTAATAATTATGCTGAAGGAGGCAGTTTTTTAAATTAAGCTATATGTCGAATTAACATGTTGGAATGTGTGGTGTTTGTCAGCTTCAGAAATTGTTTCATTTATGTATTTATAGAGAACTTTTTGGTGTGTTATTATTTTTGTGTACAATGCAGCCTTGAATAAAGGTTCACTCACATTGTATGCCGTTCATTCATACAATATATCTATATAGAAATACCTATTCTACTGAAGAATGTGTATTAAATAAAGGCAAAAACGAATAGGTTGTGATGATGGTTATGCTCTGTTGTGTCCTACAGGTAGCTCGTCATTGTCATACAATACCCCGTCCCATGCAGAGCAGTCGCCCCGCCTGGCCACCAAAGAAGGTATGATACCTCCTCATTCTCAGAGCCTTGGCCCAGTGGGCCTCACAGTGGTCACACCTACAGCTCTATCGTGTGAAACATCAGGCAGTAATTCTTATCCTACTCTGGATTGTTTTTTTTATTTTTTTGTATTCCATCTGGAAAAATCCTATAAAGTACTTTGAGGGGGGAAAATACCAAATACCATGATGTGGGGGTGTAAAAACATTCATCCATCTTCTGTATCACTTTTCCAGTGCAGTCAAAATATGTGATACTAAATAAAATTTCACAAATTATATCCTGCGACCCTGTACTGGAAAAGTGAATGGACGATGGATGGATGGATGGATGGATGGATCATTTATTATATAGTTAATAGTAAAAAAGTGTTACGGTAGCCATATTTGAAAGGGTATTAATACATTGGCTAGGATGTTTAAATGGCCTATATGAATACCAGCTTTTGTGGAATGGAAGGTCCTATAGCAGAGAACTACTGTATAAACCTGCGGATAAATAGGAATGCAGCCGGCACTGGTCACTGGTCAGTGCCAGCAAGGCAGCCAGTGCCTTTTCTATTCCGGCGGGCGGGTGCCGTGGCGATGGCGGGTGCCGTGGCGATGGCGGGTGCCGTGGCGATGGCGAGCGTGGTAAATGACAGGTGCGTCTTTGTGAGGCTGATAATAGCTAGCCCACTTCAGACGCCCCATTGAGGGTCTACCTGCTCCCGTGGTGGGGGCTTGGCGGGGGGGGACACAATGCCTGGGTGCTCGGAGAGACAAAAAAGCAGGTGGGCTATGAGAGGGGCTGGG
>JAODLD010000059.1:36695-48518 GCA_026781065.1 Mormyrops boulengeri | reverse complement strand
CTTCCCCGTCAGAGAGGTGACATTCCATGTCCCTAGAGCTAGCTTCTGCAGCCGAGGATCGGACCGCCAAGGTCCCCACCTTTGGCCACTGCCCAACTCGCACTGCACCCGTCCCCTTTGGCCCCTCCTACAGGTGGTGAGCCCATTGGAGGGGGGATCCACGTGCCTTCTTCAGGCTGTGCCCGACCAGGCCCCATGGGTGTAGGCCTGGCCACCACCCCCAGGGACTATGACTATGATTTATCATAAATAAAGATAAAAATGTAAGAAAATGCTTGACATGAACACACCATTACAAGCCAACATGAAACACACTTGTTTTGATATCCAAATTTGGCTTTGAAATGTTTCTATGGACACTATTACTGATACCGTCCTCATCATAAGCTGTTTAATATTCTTTTTTATTAATGACGTTATGTGAAATGTTAGTTAGCCTAATCTAGCCCATTAGGTGTAATATGAAAGAAACCCAACCTTTAACATGGCCAGAGTAGCCTAGCCTACGCTTATATTTAACATGTTTCATACAATTATCTTTGCTCCAGACGGTATAGCATGTCGCAGTTTGGGAACGTTTTTTTACTGTTAACGATCATTCTTTTGTCTTACTGAATGATACGCAGCTTGCGCAAAATACTGAGGTTCAGACCTCAGTGGCCTCCTATCTGGCTACAGCCCTGATTGGGAGTGCTCCCCAGACGAAGACGTATCCACTCAAGACGAACTCACACAGACAAGCAGATACAGGATAGCACATACATCCAGATAGGAACTGTAACTGAAGGTGGTCAAGCTGTAATCCAACTGAGTGTGAGAGTCCTGCAAACAAACAGGCGGACGATCGCAATCGTCCTGGCTCATTTTTAAAGGGTCCGTTCACAGTGTTGCCGGACTGAGCTGAGTATTTACAGCCCAATCATGAAAAAACCCACCCACTCCTACAAAAAAACGCCAAAGCAACTAAGACTTGATCACAGCTGTGTACCTGGTTCTGTGCCTTTTAAATGCACCTAACTCGTTTTGTAATATATCAGACAGATTCTCTACTACATGAATTGATGTAAGACAGGCAACGTAGATTCTCTGTGTTTTTGGTCATCTTTAATTGTGACATGTCTGTAACTAGATGTTGGTACTGTAAAGAACTTTACACTAGGTATATAGCAGGGTTGCCAACTTTAGTCAGCTGACTGGTATGAGATTTTAAATTTGATACCAGTCTGCACACAGATTTACAAGGCGTGGTGGGGCGGGGATCTTCCGGTTTGCGCCTGGTGTGGGGGGTTCCCTGCTGCCGGGCTGCCTGTGGCACCCCTGAGTACCCCGGTTGGCTGCCCCTGCCGGCTGTGCGGGGTCGGGGATGGGGACTAATCGGGGCCAGTCGGGGATCTGGCCCCGGTGCGGGGGGGGGGCCCACTCCTGGTACGCCCTTATTGCTCCCCTGGGCCCGACACCACATTTCACACAACACTAGGGCTTTGAGGGGCGGTGGGGAGGTGCCCCTCAATTTTTATTTGCATACTAGACACCACATGACACTAGGGCTGAGGAGGTGGGTTGGGGCAGGTGGGGTTCTGCCGTCTGCCAGTGGTGGGTGCCCGTGCCTCAACTGCTCACCCGCTTTTTGCATTTTAGTCATATACACAGTCCATATTACATTAGGGCCTTGGGGTGCGGGGAGGGGGATGGGGGACTCTGCCATCTGCCAGTGGTGGGGCCCTCATACCCGAACTGCACCCACTAATTTTAATGCACTGTAGACAAAAACACATAACTCTCTCACACATATACATACACACTTTAAACTAACATGGGATGGGGATGCGATGGGGGCTGAGGGGCCCCCCCTAACTCTCTGTTTCTGGCCCTGGGCGGGTGGGGTGGCCCGCTGGGTGGAAGATCCATCATGGGGGGGATGCAGGTGGCCCTGGCCGGTGTGGCGGCCTCCTCTCGTGGGCCGCGGGCCGGGCGGTCCTTGGCTCTGCTGCGCTGTGGTGGGGCTCTGGCGCCCGTCCCCCCTCTGCTGGCCTCCTTGTATGGGGGTTGGCGCCCCCTTAGTCCCTCACGGGCTCCCCCTCGGGTGGGGCGGGTGGTTGTCTCGGGGACGTGTGGCCGTGGGCCCTTGTGCCATGGAGGTGGCTGGGTGGCAAAAAAAAACAAAAAAAAAAACAAAAAAAAACAAATGCCATGACTAGCATGGAAATCAGGATGCGTCAGGTGTCAACATCCAGACAGCCATGCCTGAGGCCTGCTTTCATTTCTACTCTTGTGCCTATTTAAGTAAACAGAAAGACAAAGACATCTGAATTTAAATACTCCTGATGTGATTAGAATATAATCCTGGACAATATCTTAGGGTCCTACTTATTTTTTTCCAAACCTGTGCTCAAAAAAAATGGCCACACCCATGAATAAAGAACCATACCTGGGTGAATTAAAGATCGAATCTACTATAGAAATTAATCTCCTCATTTCCTGTGCACTTTATCACCTAAATACAACAGTGCTCATCATATTGGTGTTTTGTTGTGACTACATGTTTGTGATCAAGCACAGACATTTTAAAAACTGTAGGCATGGCCACTGGGAAAAACTCCATGGCAGGTGAAGGGATCGATGGTGGTGCGTTTGGCAAGGCGGGCAGATCGATGTCCTC
This sequence comes from Mormyrops boulengeri, assembly GCA_026781065.1. Lineage (NCBI taxonomy): Eukaryota > Metazoa > Chordata > Actinopteri > Osteoglossiformes > Mormyridae > Mormyrops > Mormyrops boulengeri. The sequence continues at coordinate 45,859 of JAODLD010000059.1, read as the reverse complement.
GCTTACAGGTAAAATGTTCACTTCATCATTGGGAAGACACAGTCTGACATTCTTGTTTCCCTAAAACCAGCAAAGGAGAAGTTACACGTTGCTGGTGATGAGGAACATGCGTAACCTGGAGGAAAGTGTCCAACAAATGTGTAAAAACACATTTATTTTTTATTTAATTAGCAAACACTTTTCTCCAAAGCAACGTACCTTTTTGAGAAAGTAGGGTCAGACAGTCCCTGGAACAATTGGGGGTTAAGGGCCTCACTCAAGGGCCCAATGGTGACAATACTCTGCTGACCACGGGATTTGAACTAGCAACCTTCTTATCACAGGGTCCTAAAGCACGCAGCCGTACACTGCCGCCCCCCTATAAAAACTGCAAAATTGGTTTCACATTTCTACTATTTTGTGAGACTACATTTGCATTTCCCATGTTGTGAATAATTTCTCTTCTTTTATATGATTAGGTAATCTTATCAGTAAAAAGGATGGAAACATGGTGTATCTAATTTTATTGTGTGTAACTCATTGTTTTGTTATTATTCCAACATTAAAACAATACCACGATGCACGTCCTGCGATGATTAATGCATGACAGTGCTCGCACCAGATGGGGAAGCCTTCTTACAAAACCCATTGCAGTGTCTGATACCAGGAACCCAGATCAAGAGAACAAGGTCTGTTTTCATAAATAGACATGGAGTCCCTTGTCAGTGGGGGACAGGAATGTTTACATCCGTCCGGCTGTAGGCTTCATGCAGCACACAGCCATTGATGGCACCTGCTACTGTGATGTAATCGCTCACTAGCAAGATTTGATATGTGTGATCATCCATCCATCTTCCAATTACTTATCCAGTACAGGGTGACGGTGCCAGCCACACACCATGGAACTCCGAGGAACCCCCCACAACACAGGGAGAACATGTAAACTCCACACACATAACTGGGACTCCAACTCCTGACCCTAAATTCACAAAGCAACAGTAGTACGCTAAGTGCCACCTCTTCATACGTAATAAAAAAACAGTTATAAAATCGTCCTCATAGTAAAATATGAAGACCATTGTCAACATTACCTGACTGTAACTAGATCCTCCAATGTAATATTACTTGTATTATAAAGATATATAAATCGTTATTTGAATTACATCACTTTATTTAGAATTTACGAGATATGATACGAGATTTTTATTTGCCATTTGTGCATACAACCAACATTCCAGGCACATTGGAATTCTTGTGCAGAGTTCTCTCAGAGTCAAGTTAGTAGAACACTTATTTACAGAAAAAAGATGGTACTACAGGGGTGTCAAACTCCAGTCCTGGGGGGCCGGAGCCCTGCACAGTGTTTGGTTTCCCCTCATTTAACACACCTGATTCAACTCCTTGTGCTAATTATCACACAGGTCTTGAGCTGAATCATTTGTGGTGGAACAGGGAAAGAACTAAGCTACACAGGGCTCCAGCCCTCCAGGACTGGAGTTTGACACCCTTGTGGTAATATCTACACAAGAAAAAAATTATTAAATACAAGTACTAATCAAATAAGAACTATGAAAGAAATTTAAAACACAATAATAATTTCATAGCTGTATAGAAGGCAGAAGTTGCACAGTTATAATTTTGCACATTTAGAATATTGCACATCTTATCCTGTTGCACAGTTAGGGTATTGCACATTCATCCTATTTCACAGATAATGATTTTAATTGCACATGACCAGTGAAGTGAGGTAGTGTAGGGTTATTATTTTACATGTTCATTTGTTTTGTTTTGCCATCAGTCTGACTGTGGTCCATAGAGTGTAGTTTTGTCCCTATGATCCTCTTGTCCCTATGATCCTCTCATTATGACTCTTTGCAGAGCCTTCCTCTCTGCCGGTGTGAATTTAGAGTGACATTTTACACCAAGACGAAGCTGTTTTAATGAAAGAGTGTTTCTACATCCAAGTAATAAATCCATAAATTACACAAATGTTAAAGTTAGTCTACCTTATTACCACGTCATGAATCAATAATGAAATGGGTGTATTATATGTACATCTTATAAATCTATAAAATACTTTGTGAGTTATGTCCATGTCCAGTAGGGTGTAGGTTCAAATTTCAATGGCTGGTAGAGTAGTTGTACAACCACTGGGCCCTTGAGCAAGGCCCTTAACCCCAACTGCTCCAGGAATACTGGTAGACCCAGAAATATTATTCTCGTGTCACTTTGGACAAAAGTGTCTGCTAAGTATGTAAATACTTTGAATAAATTGTCAGTGTCAGGCAACCAACTACTTCAATGTTTTGGTTCATCAAGGGTTTTCCTCTAAAGTTTTGAGGTGGTTTAGTCTGAGGGAGCTAATTCGTCACGACAAGATGTTCCAGAAAGGACCCAATTGAGGACCTGTTTGAAACCTCGACAGAGCCGAGTTGTCTGTCAGATACAATAAATTAACCACCGCAGGCTTGTCACCTCTTGTTTTTCCCCCTATTTCATTTCTGTCTGATGGCTTCCACAACAGCTGCTTAGCTATGGTTTGCTTCACAGGGATAAGCTTATCAGATCCTTTGTTCCTCAAATTGCTTTGGCCATTATTCTGGGTCTCCGTTTCTTTTACAAAATACCCAGCTTCCTCATATTTGATGTCCTGCACGACTGGGGTAAATAATGTATTATTCAGTGTTTGGTGTAAAATAAATATTGAACACTTTTCACAGTCAGGAATTAAGATTCAAGAATCTCTCTGACGTCTCTACAATGTAAATATCTGCGCTTGAAAGTCTCAAGCCCCCTTCTTAAATGCGAATCCTCTGGATTTCAGCATTTTGATAAGTTTCCAATTGCATGTCCTGCCCTGACCCACTGAAGGCATCGATGTGTGACGGAACCTGTGTGCCTTAAGCTGGGAAGGACTTTCAAACCTGACAGAAGGTCTTGCGACATAACAGTTTATCCTGGAGTACAGAAGCTCAGATGTAGTTCCCTTCTTCTGTGTGGCTTGTGTGCAGCTCAGTCGGATAGGATGCTATGCTTGTAATTGGAAGGTCATCAGCTTGAATCCCAAGCTTGGCAAAGTAATTTTAGTGTTGGGCCCTTGAGCAAGGCCCATGACCCCCAACTACTCCTTTGTGGTGAGGGGCTCTGGCCCCAGCTGAAGGCTGGTTGGCTGTCAGAGTTCTTCCTCCCCAGTCACTGAAAATTCAAAACCTATCATTAATTAATGACAAGTTTCTCTCTGTATCTCCTCTACAAATTTTTGCCTGCCGTATGCCCCCCACCTTAAAAAAAACCCCATAGAATTCCCCCTGACAGGGACAGCCTTCCCTGCTTTCTCAAAAGAAAGAAAGAAAAGGGATTGTTGTTTTTGATAAAGGTATCTGCTAAATAAATAAAATAAGAATTGTGGGGACAAAAGCTGTTTTCAAAACCGCATACTGCAAACACTGTATACTTCGTGCTGCAAATACTGTAGACTGCGTGCTGCAAATACTGTATACTGCGTGCTGTTAGTCAGTGTAGTATCCAGCATGCTAGAGTTTTGTAGCATGGTATGTTTGACCTCCCCACCAGCCTTTTAAATCTGTACTGACTATTTCCCACAGGCAAGGCATCGTTTAAGGCAGTGTTTTTCAACCAGTGTAGCAAACAACTCCACGGAGAGTGCCGAAGCGTATTACAAATAAAACACTAACTAAACCTTTAGCCTACTCACTTAGTGTCACATCCATTAAGTCCTGCATATATTGAAAGGACAGGTACATCGAGATGACATGATTGAATAGAATTACAAAGGCAATCAGGGCAAACAACTATATATACACTAATTGAAAAAGAATGTACATTTTAATAAATAAATTACAAATTACAAATAAATCAGATTGTAGAGGTGGTGGGCCCAAGCAACTAGAGGAGGAGGCAACAAGACATCTGATTGGTTGATCCTGTCTCTTCTAGTTGCTTGGACCCACATTCCTCTAGAGTCTGATTGGTTATCTCTCTGAACCAATCATTTTTTTCGTCCTGCCCTGTTAGCAGCTAACATTAGCTAGCTTGCTGATCTATGTGGAACTTGTTTGGTCCAAATACTCTGTTGTGGGTTTGTTGTACTTTACCCTCCTTTTTAAAAACTGAAAACTGAATTAAAGTTTCAACAGTTATTTTTATTCTAAGGCTTCTCCCTGGTGACCATCAGTCCACCTCAACAAAAAGTTATTGTGTAATTCTATATTTTTTTCCTCTACTTCATCTGAAAAAAAGATGTGCCACTAATTGCAAAAATGTCATTTTATTTTTTGGAGGTATGTTTTACAAAGACAGAATGTTCAGCTGTTGGGTAAAATGGTTCTGTGTCATATCTGTGATTTGTTTTTTGGACTACAAAGTAAAACAACTGACTGAACATCCTCCAAGAGTAGTGATTCCATATTTTTTGCCAGGGCTTGTAGTATAGTATGCAGTTTTAAAAACTGCCAAAGAGTAGATCAGTCTGTATACACTTATCAGTATACACTTTATTGATGATAGGTGGCACAGTGGGGCCAGTGGAAGGAATCATACACCCATTCTGTGTGCGTTTCTTGTGGGTCCTCCCAGTGAAGTAAACTGGCAGCTCTAAACTGGCCATATTTGTGCCCTGCAGTGGACTGGCATCCCATCCAGGATGCACCCTATGCCACCAAGGATAGGCTCTCCCTGTACTAAAGAAGCAGGAGAAAGATGGATGGATTTATTATCCTGCTGAGATGCTTGTCAAAGTTGCGATTTGTTTTGCTGGTAGAACTATTTTGGGTCAAGCGCTTTGCTTAAGTTAATGTACCTTTAACCATGTGGTCATGACTCCTGACTGGGGTGAGTCAAATCAAGCTCGCTACCTATATGCTTTAATTACCTGAAACACAGCTGTGGTTGCATAGATACATCACTCTTTGGGTGATTTCCACATTTCCAACTGACCAGAACGCCAATCAGTGACACCCAGTTGGCCTTGGTTGGAATACTTTCTAGATCTGTTGTTATAGGGTAAACTGGACAAATGTGAGGAGGGAGCAGAATCTGATACCTTGGCTTTTCCCCAGGTGTTTTTGCAGCCTAAGTGTTTATAAATAATAACAGCTGATGCTGTAACTGTACACGTACTCCTACAGTGTACAGTGCAGCCCAGGTAAACCAGTGACTCTGCATGTGAATCAATGCCCTGACGTGCATTAGTATCACATGGAAGAGACTCATTTGGTGCATAAAATGTTAGATTTTATACTTGAGAACCTACAGTGAATTTAGTAGAGAAGATGGTCAAGCTGATGAGATGGCTCCCACCTCCAGGGTTGTGGGTTGGAATCCTGCCTCATTTCCCTGCATGTTGATTTCTTCAAATGGGAGATCCAAATTGTCCTGAGTGTATATGTGTCCTGTCTAGGATGTTGCCTGGGATAGCCTCTCTGTGACCTTTGCCTGATATGTGATTGGGAGATGCATAGCTAAATATCTATCCACCCATTGTCAGGATCCTTCTCCAGATGAGGATTGCAGTGCGATCTGAATTATCCTCAGAATCAGAATCATTCAGCTATTCGAGTGCGTAAAATTGAAAGGGGTGATAATCAGCCTGTGGAAGCCACAGACGTTTTTTTGATTATTTACAGACCAGACATCTTAATATTGAAACCGGAATTCAGATGCCAGATATTGTATTTTTTAGATTTATGATACAGTGAAAATGAAAATGCACAAATTCTGCTTCTGCTACTGACAGAATAAAATTACAAGCCTTGATCTATGAAGGTCTCATCAGTGATGTTGCTCTTTATTACAGGGACCCCAAAAAAGAGGCACAAAATGGGTAAACCCAGGGACATATACGGGGGCGGGGCCACAGGGGCACTGGTCCAGGCTGAAAGCTGATTGGCCCCTGGAATGCCACCTCCCATGTCAATCACCGATTCAAAACCTATCAATACAAGCTAATGATAAGGTTGGCCCCTTTGTATGAATTACGATCTGTCTAATGCCGCACAACTTAAAATTCCAAGAATAGCCCCTGAATAAAATCAAGGCCTTACATAACTCTTGCAATGCTATTCAAAGCACCTTTGTATTCAAGTCCCCACCTACTAGTGTGATGCTGCATCGTTTGATGCTTAAACAAGAAGGTCTCCGGCTGGAGTGCAACAATCCCTGAAAAGAATGCCAACCGTATCGTATCGAAAAGTTCACGGTGATTAACCATACCCTGCTCTGACAGCGTTGGATTTAGCAGATGTTTGACCAAATCGCTAACTTTTTTGGCACCCGGTAATGCTCCGTGTGTCTTAATTCTTTTTGTAAGGGTTTAATTGTGTGTTGGGTGATAAGAAGCTGAATTGCAATGTAAGTTTTAGGTAGTAATATGACACTGTGAGAAGGGAATGAGGTTTTGAGCGGAGTCTGTGACGCATGACCTTAAGCTTCTCCCTTGGAGCTGCATTGTATTTCCCGCAGTTTAATTACTCAGAATTAACTACTGAAGGGTAAAAGGTTCACGATCGCATCACAAATCTCATAGAATTACACCAGCTGCTATTGGGAGCTTCTGGAGATGCTGGTGAGGCCAGATAGGGAAAACAGTGGACAGAACCTGATCAGGCCGTGTACTAGTGGCGTCCCCGAAGAATATCCTTTAGTATAGGGGAGTTTCCACACATAGCCCCCTCATCCGAGAGCTGCTTAGCAATATATGAACAGGTGTATGGAAGGAAGCAGCGACAGAACTGCTGAAAAGCATTAAAAACGGCTGTGGAGGAATTAGCATGGCCTCGTTGGCGCCCAGCAGCCCACCTTACAGCTTTGGCCTGATCTCACCCTACTAGGATAGCTGAGAATGTGGGCAACCTAGTGAATGCTTACAAAGAAACATAATTAATGGTGTACTGATCGAGTCGCCTGATGGGGTCTTAAGTCAAAGGCAGGAAAAGACTGTACATTTATCTGCTGTTATACCCAATTCCACCACACAGTGTCACTATCTGTAATGGCTTTTAAGTGAATCTCACATCCCCTTATAACTATATTATTGTTTTTGTCATTATTATTGCTGTTGTTATGATTATTATTATCGCTATTGTTATTTATATTATCATTATTGCTGTTGTAGTTGTTCTTGTACTTGTCTTTTTATCTAGCAGTTACCCCAACAGTCCACAGAAACTTGGTTAAATGTGATGGTGTCCATAGTGTGTGAGGGTGAATGTGCCCTGTGATGGACTGGCATCCCATCCAGGGTGGACCCCAGCCTTCTGTGCCCCCTCTCTGCTAACCCCAAAGGGTAAGGATAACGGGTTAGAAGGTGGATGAATGGAATAAATATACATGCATTTGTAGGGTTAGGTCATTTATCTCTGTGTCATTCTGCTGCTCTCTTCTCCCCTAGGAGGGGGGGACGGGGGGTGTTCAATATAAATAAGTGATAACACTGGGAAGTGGGAGACCGGGAGGGAAGAGAGTAGGGGGCAGTCAGCAGGTATGGATGGACAGTGGGCGATTAATGTGTAGGTTATATCCTGGGGCCCCGGGACACGTCAGTGCCCATAAACCCAACAGCCCACTGGGAAAATGCCCAGTGTGCCAGATGGCCAGCCCAGACCTGGCAGAGGGCCCCTATATAGGTAAATCTGCCCCTGCATATGGGGGGGTTGGGCTGAAGGGGTCACTCATCCAGTTCCTTCAGCTGGTTTTCCATGGTGTTTCCGGGAATGCTGGTTGCAAATGATGCATTAGAGTCTCTCATGAGCTATATATACATGCTCCTCATACGGGGGGGTCCTATGGCACCATCGCCGTTACTTTAGCTATTATTGCATGTCATCTTATAAATTATTCAGATCAGATCCACTTCAGATTTGCCTTCCAAATGGATTCTCCCTTGCCATAATTTCTTGATTCTGGTTCCTGGAAAACCCAGAGAGGAGCTTCATCGTCATTCATATTTTCTATTTTCCTTCTACCATCTGTCTTCCATAACTGCTCGTCCAGGACAGGGTTGTAGACCTTATCACCAAATTTCTTCAATGCTTTAGATATTTATTATCAATTAAGATCAAAGGCTAAAATATTAAGATTTCATCCCTGGGAGCCCATGAGCTCAAGAAACACCATCCTGTATCACTGTTTATCTTGCCAGGAAGAAGACACACAAAATGTCAGAGCAGTCAAGTGTATGAATGCGTCTATAGTGACAATGTTCTACATCCTAAATTTTTCAAGAACTGATTTGAATAGAATGAGATATTGGTGTTTAGGAAGCTTACATTTAACATCTCTGTTGACATTTTGGACCAGAATGTTCCATTAAGGTATAAGTCCTAAAGAGCGAAAATGTCTCCAAGCAGTCTTTTATCGCTTGCTAAATGCGAGTCCCTTGAAAAGCAGTAGTTTAGCTTTAGCCAAAACTCCCCGCATCCTGAAGTTTTGAAATTTGCCCCCCCCCCCCCCAATGTGTGTGTATGATTACACCTGGCCAGTCAGGGAGTCGTTCACCAGAGTTCTGATCGAATGCAGATCCAGCCCTGATGAATGACGGGGGCTCCCCCACGCCAACCTTTTGCCTTGTGACCCAACGCAGAGCTTGTCGATGAAGAAAGCGGAGCCAAGTCATAAATGGCACACCCAAGGCCTGCAGTCACCTGGTTTGTGTATGGTCCCCCTCCATCACAGAACCTCACATCTACTTCTGCATGAAGCTGGCAGGAACCTCACAAGTCCAGCCCCCGTCTTTTTGTTTTCGTCTTGCACTCCACCTCCACTCATTGTACTCTGACCGCCATCTTTCTAACCTTGGGGCTTCGTGCTCAGCTCTGGTGCTACAGTGATTTATTGCAAAGTAATAAACTAATTTCTCTCTCTCACCCTCTCTCTCTCTCTCTCTCTCTCTCTCTCTCTTCCTTGCTATCTCTCTCTGTCCTTTCCCTCCCTTTTTGAAACTCCCAACCCCATCCTACATTCCATGTGTACACGGTGTTCACAAGCACAGACACACACACACACACACACACACTCACATACACACGCAAACTTACAGGCACACACACACATACACACGCGCACAGGGCACAGACACACACACTCAGCCACAAAGGACAAATCCTGGGAGACGAGAGCTCTTGTGTGGAAGTGTGGAGAGAATGAGTGAGGGGGTGGGGGGTGCAGGG
>JAODLD010000059.1:0-26914 GCA_026781065.1 Mormyrops boulengeri | reverse complement strand
GGGGGCGGGCGGGGGGGGGGGGGGGGGGGGGGGGGGGGGGGCGGGCGCCCCCCCCCCCCCCAGTGGGCAGGCGGGTTTTCACAGGGCACGGAGCATTAAGGAGAGAGCAGCACAGCTGTGGGGGCAGCCCGCCTCATTGGGCCCCCGGCCGGGAAAACAGGCACGTCGTGCACCTGCATTCTTAGGGGCAAGTCACTCCAGCTGAGCCTGCGAATCGATGTCAAGCTCGTTTCAGTCTGCCGGTTCCTTTCTCAGCCCCCAGCTGTTGCATTTCAGTAGCTTAATCAAAACTACTGAAGTGCCAGAGGCAATTAAGCTGTAATAGTTGGTCAATTAAAACTGTGTTAGCAGGTCACTCAAAAAATCATTTTAGGTTAGAAGATCCTGGCCCTGGTGGGCTGCTGCGTTTGCAGACTAACCTCAGCACATGGAGAGGAGGTTTCATTTTGTTCTGTGGAGTTCGTTAGCATCCCATCTGAGATGAGGGGTGAGATGCAGAGGCCGCACCAGACAGCTCATCGTATCTCTAAAACGGTTTAGATTGACTTATGTTCTTGCTCTTCTCTTTCCAGGTAAAGAAACTCCCTAAGTACCTGAGAGAGCCCCAGATAGCCACCGACCGCACGCACCTGATCGCTGAGCCGCCAAAGAAGCCACGCCAACGCTATGTTCAGAAGGACGGCAAGTGCAACGTCCACCACGGAAACGTGCAGGAGACGTACCGCTACCTGAGTGACCTCTTCACCACCTTGGTAGATCTCAAGTGGCATTTCAGTTTCTTCATATTCACCCTGGTCTATGTGGTCAACTGGCTTTTCTTCGGCTTGCTCTGGTGGCTCATCGCACTCATCCGGGGCGACCTGGTCCATGGAGATGAGGAGGGCTGGACCCCATGCGTGCAGAACCTCAACAGCTTCGTTTCTGCCTTCCTCTTCTCCATCGAGACGGAGACCACCATCGGCTATGGCTACCGCGTGATCACGGAGAAATGCCCAGAGGGCATCATCCTGCTGCTCGTCCAGGCCATCCTTGGCTCCATAGTCAATGCCATGATGGTGGGCTGCATGTTTGTCAAGATTTCGCAGCCGAAAAATCGGGCCGAGACCCTCATGTTCTCGCACAAAGCCGTCATCTCGGTCAGAGACAACAAGCTGTGCCTCATGTTCAGGGTCGGGGACCTACGCAACTCACACATCGTAGAGGCCTCCATCCGTGCCAAGCTCATCCGCTCGCAGCAGACCAAGGAGGGCGAGTTCATACCGCTCAACCAGACGGACATCAACATCGGCTTTGACACGGGTGATGACCGATTATTCCTGGTGTCCCCTCTCATAATCTCCCATGAGATCAATGAGAAGAGCCCCTTCTGGGAGATGTCCCAGGCTCAGATGGAAAAGGAAGAGTTTGAGATTGTCGTCATTCTGGAAGGCATGGTGGAGGCCACAGGTAAAGTTATTCCTTATGGTCATTTTAACGTTTTACTTCATTGTAAAGCAACCATTCTAGGCCACGGGGTACTGACACAAGGTGGTTTCAGCTAAAATCACCAGCCATTTTCACTCTGTTTCAGTCATATGCAGCCTTATTTGTTTTAATGCATCCTGCTTTAGTATGACTTTATTGTTCCCACCAGTCATCATCCAAATTTCTCAAGAAATAAATGAAAGGACACTATTATAGATACCCAGGGCCCATTCCCTCTTATCTTCTCAGCTGGGACACATAGGCCCATATTGCAAGAGGCATATGGCTATTTGTCCTAGAATGAAATGTGTCCAAAAAGATAAAAGTATCCATATAAGCTAGTTTTGCACAAAAACAATTTGTCAAGTAGTTAACCACCGAGTTTCACAGTACAAAAATCACACAAATGAGAGCTTCACACTTGGCTAGGATTTTGTTCATAATTTGGTGATTATGCATATCTGGAAATATTTTTAGCTGAATACTACTTCTGCATGCTGTGAAAGCAAGGTTCTTCTTCAGCATGGATGATGATGTCATTTTATTTGGTGCCCAGTGCCATCAGGTGCATTAAGAGGCTTGTACTCCTATATGTTTATGTATTTAGATATCAAACCAGGAAGTGTATGGATGTGACTGAAAAGAATGTGCTATTTGTATAACATACAACATTGGGAACATACAGCTGGAACAATCAGGTTATCTGAAAGTACATAGGGTATGCAGAAATTCATTACTTTTGTGAAATCCCAAACCAGTGCTAGAAACCTTGAGCAGCAGAATATTGATTGAAGAGAGCTGTTTATTGTTTGCAAAGCCTCCTAGGTAATAAAGAGAATTTATGATGTTAACCCTTCAAAGCAGTATCAGGCACATGCAAAGTGGTACACAAACTTTGCCAGGCAAAAAAATAAAAGTCACATCCTATTGTTTTGTCCCTCCCATGTTTTGCCACTAATCGAAATATCAAGCCAAGTCACCTTTTACTGTTATTTCACAAACATGAAATGACATTGCAATTCTTCAAAGCATCAGATAACTAGAACAAAGAACAGTTGAACAATAAACACTGATAAATAAATATTGGGGAGTTAAAAAAAATAATAATAATACACAACAGTACAAAACAACAACAATGACTCAGTGGAAATAATACAAGTAAACATTGTTGCGTATATACAGTAGACAATGCCAAATAACAAAAACAATGTGGTGCAAAAAGTCACATTGCAATGTAGCATGGTGCAAATAGTCATACTGCAATGTAGCATGGTGCAAATAGTCATAGTGCAATGTAGCATGGTGCAAATAGTCATACTGCAATGTAGCATGGTGCAAATAGTCATACTGCAAGTAATGTATATTACATCAATATAATTAAACAAGTTACCCAAGAATATACACAATCATTTTTTTCATTAGCTTTGCTGTGTAATATGTAAAGTCAAACACCTGCAACAGCAAATCAACTAAAGGAATGTTTTTTCTTCCAAGGAGAAACAAAGAAATAACAGCCCAGATAATTTCTTGTGAATATTCTGGCTTCAGCATTTCATAACTTTTTAATAATTTTAAGATTTTATAGTAATAATAAACATTCTTCACTATAAGTAAGGAAACTGGACCATGGCTTGAATGTTTTTGGGGTCAAGTTGGTTGGATATTGTTTCCATTTAGTCCAAACACCGCAGGGTTACCCATGCAGGAACCTTAGAGAGCCGGCACTGCATTCCCCCCCCTCCCCCACCCCCACCCCACCGGACAGGCGGGCCCACAGACGCATCTGAGCTAGGGGAGCAGGGTTCAAAACTCATTCCTAGGAAGCGGGAGACAGGACTGGGGGCCTCACTTCATGATGGGGGTAGAGATGCTTTAAAAATAAGCAACGCAGGGATAAACGGAGACGACAAAAAAATGATCATTTCAGAGCACCCAGAGTATCCTGAGACGGGAGAACATGCAAACTTCACACACATGGCGCCATGGTAGAGATTCAAACTCTGGTCTTGGAGGTGATGTGTCATTTATTCCAATAGCTGTGTTAAAAAAAAATCTATTTTAAAAAACAGCGGATTACAGCCAAAGGCATCAGTTTTGCAGTAGCATGTGAACTGGCCTTTACCAGTTTGCTCACAGCTGAAATAGCAGGTCACCACAGTACTAGAGAGCACGGCGCTTCAGCAACTGATGAATTGCACTCAAGGTTCCCATTATGTTATTATTCCACAATAACGGCTTCCTTTCTAAATGTGATTAAGACTTAACACTATCATATGAGGTCATGTGACATATGAGGTCACAGCTGGGTTCCTCTTGCAGGACAATGTTGGACTCTAAGCTCCCATTTGTCTTCTGGAATAAACAAGCTTGTTTATATAGTCTGTTATCCCAATGTTATTTATGACGAGGACGACGCTGAATGTGCCATTTCTGTTGCCCTGGTGCCAAACGGCGTATAGCTAATTTCCTTCTGAGAGCCACACAAGTGACTGATGCTACTGGGTTTCACAGCTTACTGCCCCTGGAACTGATAGCTTGCAGGAGTAACAGCAGATTCAATACCAGGTACCCTCTCAGGCCCAAGAAAATATTCCGGCTTAATAACTAGCTTGGAAATTGTATATAAATAAACAAATATTTAAAGATAATTATATCACTGCATATATGTCCCCTTTGGAATATTCATCACTCCTTTATTGCGATTAAAATGTATGAGACTCATTTTGCATTTATAATTAAATGAATCTTCACCCCAAGACCTCAGCTGCTGAAAGGATGAAACAAAGAAAACAGATGCAAAGAAAAAAAAAATCTCAAATTAAATGAGACAAATGAAATTTACTTCACAGTTTGGATTTAGCCCCTATGTGTAATTTAAGTCCTTAAAGCATTTGCATACCCTTGTCCATGAAATGATTTCCCATGGTTTACGTTGTAAAACGTCCTGTTCTGACTTTTCATTAATTGTCTTGTGTGTTTTCTTCTGGAAAAATCTCAGGAGGGATGAATGCAGAGTGCCAACAGTCTCGTGGCACTGTATCAATAGACACTAGGACTGTATTTACTTGCTTACAGGAGACACCTATAGAGACTTTGACAGCTTCACAGTGCACCCTACAGTCATACAGATAGATTGATGGATTGTTTATTTACTGTAGCAATTAACTTGAATTAGCAAACTCTCATTAACTTGTTCAATCCCTTAACTATTGCTGCACCTCTGGTAAATTCCTCATTTACTTTATGGCAGCAGAAAATCCCCACATCATGTTAGTTGAGTTGTCTATTATGATGCTACTTGTTTGGAACTTGTTTGAGTCACATATAAGTTTCAGCTTTTAGCCTAACAGATTCATCTACAAATATATCAACATTACTAAATTTACACAGCTGAAATTGTTTTTGATGGTGATAAATGTTTTTGTTATCATCAAAGGCCAACAGAAGGAGGTACAACAAATTTTGAACGACATTCCTCTGTAAGGAGGTGTGTGATTTTGTGTTCCAGAACATTCTATGTTGTGCTAGGCCTTTGTTTCAGAGAAGGGCGTCTGTTAATTTTCTGCCCTTTGAGGCATCTTTTTTCTTGGAGACGTGCCGTACTGTAGCCATGAATCATTGCGTATGTACACATTTCCCCATGGTGGCCACGTTTGTTGTCACAACACATTCCTCACAACATGCAGCCACATGGCGCAAGTCGTCACGGGCCAGGGTTTTGTCGAAAGAGTCACTATTCTGTTGGAGCCGCTCCGTGACGACGCACATCTGAGCGAACCTTCAGGCCCACATGGACCCAAATACATTAAGCCTCGACACGTGCGGGGTCCCCAAAGCGTGACTATCAGCATAAAATCGATGGGTCTTGCAAGACGCTCCTGCATGTTCAAACATCTGTCATCCATCGGCTTTGTGCTCCATAATGTGCAAAATTCTGCAGTGAACGACAGTGTGAAATCGCAGCAGATTCGAAAGATAATAATGTCACCGCTTTCTGGAATTGTGTGGTACCGATATCACTTTCACTTTCTTCAAGCATGAAACAACCTTATGGAAAGAGCCATTTAATTAATGTATCATCCACCCACCCATTTATACCACTTCCATAAATTAATATTAATTTATAAAACATGCATGTTTTCAAATGCACATTTGCATTACTACAAATTAGCTACATGTTTTATGATGTTACATCTTCAGTTGTTCCCTTAGTAGAGATTGAAACAGACTGGCCTGAATCAATAGAGGGTAATGAGCCTTCCCATGTCTCCTTCTCCATGCCCCACCCTGACACTCCCTCTCCGCTTTCCCTCTCCATTGAAGGGATGACCTGCCAGGCCAGGAGCTCCTACTTGGACACGGAGGTGCTGTGGGGTTACCGTTTCACGCCTGTGCTTTCCTTGGAGAACGGCTTCTACGAGGTGGACTACAACAACTTCCACGAAATCTACGAGACCAACACTCCGTCCTGCAGCGCCAAAGAGTTGGCCGCGGCCCTCCGTGACGGACAGCTGCTCCCGCAGCTCTCTATACTACCCCCGGAGCCCAAAAATTTCACCCTGAGTCCACTATCCACTGTGGACCCCATTTTTCAGGAAGAGGACAAGGTAGAGGAGGGGGACAGAGGAGAAACCAATGGCTCTGCGGCAGCACTAGAAGAACAGGCCTGAACCTTCATGGCCAGATGTACTGTAGGACGATGCTAATCCCATAGCAAGCTTCTTTCATCACATTTCTTGCAGAAAAAGCAGACACCTCAACTCGGACCAGCTGTCCACCTATGTAGGTTGTGATTTTGAGAGATGGGTTTGATAGAAAAACCTGCTCATAAAAACATTTTGTATTTTCATTAATATATCCTGGATTTTCAAGTCCACTTGCAGCTAGGAAAGACTGCATTACAAAACACAGGTGTGGTAGAATGATGAGAAAGTGAGTGTGACAGACCCGCTATCCTGAAGTGAAACAGACAAAAGTGACCAGTTGAAAAATTTGTTCTGTTGTATATATCGACCCCTTTGAATTTTAAGTCTACTTTAGTTTGTTTTGTAGTACACCAAGGACCTTAACCCAATCAAGCAATAGTCATACAAATCTCAAACCCTCCCCTCAAACCCCCCCCAGAAGAGTACAAAAGATAACTTCAATTAAAAATAAAAATGAACGAGAATTAGCCTTTTATCAAGACAGATAGTTCTAGAATCTGGAATATGGGATTGAATCTCATACATTTCTATAACGTGGAATGATGGCTAAGGAGCCAAGAGTCATCAAATTGAGAGAAATATCGAGTAAGTTAGGTGTGTCGTGCCCCCAGCCCTATTCCAGTAGGTTTTTCCATTTTCATGGTACATGAGCACAAGTAGCCCCCGGGCCAAATGATGCTGGTGGAAGTTTTACTTTGGCGTGGTGACAGGCAGGGGAAGGCTGTTTGTACACCGAGTCCTCAGGCTTCTGCCGATGACGTCTGTTTCTGTGATTGCATCACCTCCCTCTACAGTGCGACGTACCTCACGAGTTTCGTATCTCAGTACGGTTCAGCAGTCTCTTTGGGTCCTTGCAGCAGCTGCAGTTCCTTGCTCCCTCATGTCCTGCACGACCATTTCCAAGCCCCCAAGCAGATTTCATGCACTAGTAATACAGGGTATTTTTTAAAGCATGCAGATGCAGTGAAAGCTTTCTACCACTATGCTTAAAGGACATCTGGAATGGGAAACCTCATGTCTGTGAGTGTTCGGTACAGACTTCTGGTACTATAAGAGTTCTGCAGTCCCTAAAATATTTATTAATGTTTATGTAGACAACTGCTCTGCCATTGTACCCAGTTACACTGTCATCACAAAATTATGTCTACTGCAAGGTCTTCCTTCATTTGAAACATATAGTTAATGTGGCAGTAAGGTCAGCTGTGTGCTACAATGGAAATTAAATCTAAAGCAGGGCATTCGCTTATTATGTAACTGAGCTTTTAAGTATCTGTCATATAAAGATATTTCTGTGCTGACTTAAACACATATACCTGACAGATGTAACGTTCGGAAATCTAATTTCAGGTTTTTTTTTTTAAAATGATAGTACATCACAGAATTCAATTTTATTTAGTCAGTGAAGCAGTTTTTTTTTTAGTTTCCACCCTTGGCAGCAAAATTGAGGTGTAGCTACATTCAAAGGTGAAAACTCAGGTATAATGCAAGAAAGCACCACGACTGTGTATCTCAGAGCCAGTCATGCCAGCCTGCTGCTCTTATTGTGCTCTTTACAATAGATTTTTCCTTCTCGTGACACTGTAATTAATCTCTAAGCAAATTTCCAAACGGCGAAGATGAATAATTAATGAATGGAGTACTGAATAGATGCATGCGGAATAGAGGTACTTGAGCCTTTACTTCTATGTACCAAAAGAGTCACGGCACCGCAACTTAAACATCAGCAAGATAGCAACTAACATGCAATTACTGTATCGAGTGCTGCCCAGTGGGGATTCATACGTTCTTTCAGAATCACTCAAACTCACAATAGGAAGCAGAATGGAAAATGTACTACTTTTGCTTAACTGTCCGATTTGTTTGGAGTTTGGTATTACTTTGTTAGTTATGCAGTGTTTAGCCCTGGAGACCACTGTGGGAGAATGAACCAATTGATCTGTGTGATTATGAACACAATTCATGTTACCAATAAATGGAGCCAATTCAGACCATCTTCTTTGACTTTGGATTTAATAACTAAAAGTTAGCAGGCTCTTATCTAGAGCTAAATGAACTGAAAGAGTATATCACATTTTCTGAAAGCATATTGCAAAGCCCCTCGCCCCTCATACTGTCCTTAGTGTAAGGAAATATTTTCTTTGGTACCATCTCAAGAGTTCCCCGTAGCGTTTTCTTTGAGGGTATGTAGTCTTGAATTATTACGAAAATTAAGGCAGTAATCAGGGCTGGGAAACAACTGGGACCAGGACCACGACAATAAGACCAATATTCCTGTGCTTCTTAGCAATTTGAGAGCTGGGCTTGGGAAGCGAATTAAAAGTGAGCTTTAGATTGGATGGGATAAGTAATCTGCTAGACTAAGAATGGTTAAACAGACGTGAACAGAATGTGCTTGGAATCAGAAAATTTAGGACGCCCGACTTCTTAAAAAACTGATTGAATGTGGCTGGAGTTTTTTATACGTTTTGCTGAATATTTTGCAAACTTTGGCGACGTATGATCACACGCACTGCGTAGGCAAGGCTACAGGAAACAAAAATGCGGCAAAAAGTGCGCCTGTCACATTTCCATCCAAACTATTTATCACTGCAGTGTCTTAATTTTGCAAACAATTAGTTTTTGCAAAAACTATAGTTTTGTACTAGCGCTGCAGAAACGTGATTTAAACATAATAAATCACGGTTGTAAAACACAGGCCTACAGTCGTATTTAAAAACGAAATAGATTCCTTGCTCAATTGAATGCACTTTTGCAACACGGAGAACTAAACTCGATCGACGGCATTTGTACATTATTGATCTACTGAAAAAGAATACCACAATGATGTATATCAGAAATAGTTGTCCAAATTTCTTAGTGACATTGATGATTTTAGTGTATTCCGTAATTTTTCGTAAGTTGAAATATGGTTCGTTTTTGTCGATACTGCCAATCCTAACTAATCCCTAAAGCGGACAGGGGTCAGTTTTTTTGTAAATCGCACACATCTTAAAAACCGGGCAGGGAATTAATCGGCCAGCATGCATGAAAACTGCAGAAATCATATATGTATGCGAGGACGGCGATGGAAATTAATGCGATAATTCTTCCATCCCGAAAAGAAAATAGAGTTGTAAAACGTGCAAGGTACTGATGCATAATTTATGGGCACATCGGTGCAACGAACGTAGATACCTAAAATGTTTCATGTATTTATTTGTAGGAATGAATAAATTATAATGTCATATTTTATCATATTATATGTGTGCAAATTTACTGGAGAGGACATATTAATTATAATATATGTATAAAATATAAATGGATTTTACATTGTTTACACGACGAATACTATCCGTCTTCCAAACGTTATTAGATTTTAAAGAAACTTTCAGAAATGATGAATAGACTGAGAGTAGATAAACACTTTCTTCCATTGTCTGTTAAGGCAATCATGCCTGATACTGGGCTGTATCCGTATTCATTTGGTGTTAGAAGGCCAGTGGGGGCTGTTTAAATTTCTAGGAAAAGGGATAGTGAACGCAGCGGCTATTAAAAGCGGTTAAACGTAGTGATGGTAGTTAATTTTAATCTTCGTTGCAGGAAAGCAGAGGCTGACATTTCTGCCATCTCCCCCCGGCAGGGTCCCCTCCTCTCGTTGCATCAACACAGTCACCCCGAGTCTTCTAATTATCGGTGTAAGAGGGTCACAGCCGCGCGCAGCATGTAAACAAAGCAATTAGCTCGGCAGCGAGCTGACGGGGAACGAGCATAGAAATTAAGGGCTTTGTGAGAAGCAGGAGAAACCCCGCAGAGAGGGAAGTCTGATACAGAAGCGTCATTCTCAAGATTAGCCAAATGAAAACATTTATAGTTAAGAGACGACTGCCAAGCTGCCAGTTTTGTTAATCTTGTCCTGTCTCGAGGTACCTAAAGGCAAATATGAAATGACTCTGAAAAAGTGGCCTATACTTGTGATAGAGGTTCAAAGCAGGTGGGGAGGCTGGTGCAGTATTGTTGTTCACCTGTCACCCCATTACTGACCATGTTCGCAGGATACTGACAATGAAAAAAGAAAACAACCCCCCCGGGTGATATTGTAAATGGTAGGTCCCTGTAACCCGCTTCTACAAAATGGTTGGTCCCACTTAAGTCTTCGGCTTATCAACCTGGGGCCCCTAACAGTGAGCATTTTTGTTCTGAAGTACCATCCATAAATGCAAATGAAAACACATAATTTACATTTTTCACACATTTATTAGATGCTTTTGTCCAAAGCAATATACAACTGAGGCAAACAGCACATTACAAATGTACATTCTGCGAAGGAGTCAACTAGGCATAAATGCAGCTAGGCTGAGTTTCCAATGAATGCACAGGTGTGAGGGTAAGCCGTACTGGGGCAGGAGCTACACAGGAACACTCAACAAAGCAAAAACCTAATAAGACTATTCAAGGACCAGAAGTGCAACATAACAAAATTCAGGGAACGTAAAGAGGCATCATATTAATAAATTGAATTTACACTATATTTGTATCTTTCTAAGCCGTTAAAAGGAAGCAATTCTGCATTCTAGTTTTGTTGCAGGTGTGCCACTGGTAAGGATCAACCAGTAAACAAAGAACAGTCACATTAAAGTTTTAATAAATTCACTAACTGGATGCAGTTACTCACACAGGTACCCTTTCGTGGATTTTGCCAACAGCAGACGGAGCAGTCTTTGTCTGATTCCTGAAGTATTTTATTCCATATTGTTGTCCTGGGACGACATTCCCGGAAACCCGGAACGGTATTTATTAAGCTGTTTTTATAAACAGGGATTTAAAATGCATTGAACTGCAGTTATGTATTTCAGTTCATTATAAGCATAATGCAAATAACCGATTTAGGGATTTACTGTGCAGGAAGGCCTCCGTTAGGGATTTACAGTGCAGGAAGGCCTCCGTTAGGAATTTACAGTGCAGGAAAGCTTCCATTGCCTGCAGGTGCCTTGGATGCTGTGGTCGCTGGAGATGGTGCGGACGTCATTATCTGCGACTGGCGGGCGCTAATGAATGGAACAGCTGGGAAGACTAAGCGGGGGGGGACAAGGAAAATAGGGTGAAAAAGGCAATACTACAAGAGACCCGCCCCTGGACCAGGGACACTAAAACCAAGTAATTAATGGGGTGTCTGCTATCCAAACGAAAGGGACCTTTCCGTCTCCCTGTCCAGAATCATAAATGCATGTAAACAGGGGCAGGAGGCCAGGCCTAGCGAGACGGAGGAAATCCGCCATCAGCGGACATCATACGAGAAGCAAAGATTAATAAATGAAAAGTTGGTGCGAGAATTAATTCAGCATCTGTTACCTGCACAGTCTGTCCTCCTCTGTGTCAGCTGTCGATGCTGGACTGGGCTCTCCTGTTTACACACTACAGCCTCACGTGTGGTTTACACATCAAATAGACACACACA
This sequence comes from Mormyrops boulengeri, assembly GCA_026781065.1. Lineage (NCBI taxonomy): Eukaryota > Metazoa > Chordata > Actinopteri > Osteoglossiformes > Mormyridae > Mormyrops > Mormyrops boulengeri. The sequence goes on along the minus strand of JAODLD010000059.1, from coordinate 15,310 downwards.
TGCATTTTTAAATTCCACCTTCTCTGCGTGCTTCATGTTCAGTAAGCCATGAAATAGTAATGGATGCCTTTTTTATGCCATTTAGAAATGGAATGAAATACCATTTTATAAAGCGTTTTATTGCCTACAGATTTGTAATGAAAATCACATTTGCTTTTGAGGGGAATTGTGTTCCTCCACATATAAGAGCGCTACAGGCATGCAAAATGACACGTTAGCACACACACACTGGGCAAAGAACATGCTATCAGCTAAACGCTAACAGGTTTTAACGGTGACAAAAGGCCCCGCTTAGATGCCTTTAATAGCCCTTTGCTAACAACACTGGACAGCACTCATGGTGCTGGACATTAGCACACCCCTTGAAGTTGTTGTGAAGGGATTTTGTGGGAATTACACCACTCATGTAGGCGATCATATGCTGTGATATTTTCAGGATCCACGTTGGTTGCCCAACAAATGTGTGATGCATATACATACACTAGTTTAAATTTCAGCAAACACCATTATTCTGTTCTGGATTGTAGAGCTTAAAATCAGATGACCGTGGTAGTAAAAAATGAGGTTGCCCCCACCTCATACCTGCACTTTGCTTGCCCTTTTCGTGAACGGCCGATGGACACCCGACATTTCAGGTCGGCAACTGACATCGCCCAATAGACTTTGCCAGTGCAAAGGAAAGCATGATGCAGTTATCCAGTTATCTGAAGGAGCTTGAGAAGAAGCACGGCGGTGGGTCGGGCTTCCGAAAAGACCTCAGACACCATACAGCAGGGTTCAGTCAAACCAAGGCATGACATCAATAAAACACCAGGGATTGGGGCCTCCACACTAGGTGCAATACCACCAAATCACCAACAGGTGCAATAAATAGCATTTAATTTCTGGTTTCAGTAGCACCTGTCAAGGGTGCCATTATATATGAGCCAAGTGAAGCCATTTCCTGAAGTTGATGTGTTGGGCAATTATAAGGATCTGAGCGACTCTGACAGGGACCAAATTGTGATGGCTGGATGACTGGGTCAGAGAATCTCTATAACGACAGGTCTTGTGGGGTGTTCCCAGTGTCCAGTGGTCAGTATTTACCATAAGTGGTCCAAGGAAGGCCAACCGGTAAATTGGCGACAGGGTTATAGGCGCCCAGGGTTCATTGATGTGTGTGGGGAGCGGTTAGACCATCTGGTACAATCCCACAGACAAACTAATGTAGCACAAATTGCTGAAAAAATTTATGCTGCCTATGATAGAAAGGTGTCAGAACACACAGTGCATTGCAGCTTGATGTGTATGGGGCTGTGTAGCCACAGAACAGTCAGAGTGCTCATGTTGACCCTTGTCTACCACCAAAATCACCTACAATAGGTACAGCAGCATTCAAACTGGACCAGAACAATAGAAGAAGTTGGCCTGGTTTGAAGAGTCACATTTTCCGTTACGTCATGTGGATGGCCGGGTGCACGTGCATAATTAACCTAACTAAGAGATGGCCCCAGGATGCACTATGGGTTGAAGACAAGCTGGCAGAGGAAGTGTGATGCTGTGGGCAATGTTCTCCTGGGTAACCTTGTGTCCTGGCATTCATGTGGATGTTACTCTGATACATGCCACTTACCTAAACATTGTTGCAGACCAAGTACACCCCTACATGGCAACGGTAATCCACAATGGCAGTGGCCTCTTTCAGCAGGATAATGTGCCTTGCCACACTGCCATAACTGTTCAGGAATGGTTTGAGGAACATGAAAGAGTTCAAGGTGTTGACTTGGCTTCCAAATTCCCCAGAACTAAGTCTGAGTGAGTGTCTGTGGGACGTGCTGGACAAACAAGACCGATCCATGGAGGCTCCACCTCATAACTTAAAGCACTTAAAGGATCTGCTGCTAATATTTTGGAGCCAGATACCACAGGACACCTTCAGAGGTCTTGTGGAGTCCATGCCTTGGCTCAGAGCTATTTTGGCAACACAAGGGCAACCGACACAATATTAGGCTGTCAGTTTTAATGTTATGGCTGATCAGTGTATATTGCAAAACAAAAACGAAACAAAAGTCATCAGTAAGCATGCACATACCCAGCAAGCATAATAACAATTGATACCTTTTATTGATCCCATGGGGAAATTGTCTTTCATGCCTCCTGCAACTTATAGAGTAAGCTGTCTGTGAAGGGCAGCCACCTATAGCTGTGCCCAGGGAGCTGGGGGCTAAGGGCCTTGCTGAAGGACTTGCAGACGTGCTGAGGCTGGGTTTGAACTGGTGACCTTGTGATTACAGGCACACAGGCTTAGCCCACTGAGCCACACACTGCCCCCCAAGCATGCTTCTTGCCAAGCAATCTCTCAAACATACCCTAGCTGACCCTATTTGTCCTTAAGTGAGTTAACACATCTAATCAGAGTCAGCTGGGCTTCACCAACTGATCATTTTTTGGCGATCTGTTGCCACGGCAGACAAAACCCGGCACCACGTCGTTGCCGTGCCTCCAGCCAGCTGACAGTGGCGGCGGACAGCGATTCTGTTGTTCGGCGGTACGTGATGTATCATACCGCAGTCAGGACTGTCTTTGGAGTGACTTCCTCCTCGGCGGGGCACGGAGTCTCACAGGGCGCATAGTTTTAATCAGGTGATTTAGCGTGGGCCCAGCTAAAGTGCATCAGCTCTCGGGGGGTGCACTGCCAGCGCCTTTGTTTACCGACGTCCTGGGCTCACTCGAAATCCTGCAGCAGCTCTCCTGCGACACGGCCCCCATCTGACGTGGGCATGGTGACAGACGCAAGGGTTTTTTTCGAGAAAGTGCTGCAATGTGCTGTTTCTGTAACATATGCATAATATGGATTCTGGCCCAGATCAGACCACCTCCTAATATTTAATGCCTCAGATTTCCCTTGGGGTACATCTTGCATAAGATGTGCTTATGAAATTATAAATTCAGGACAGGACTTCCAAGGACTAATTTCATGAAAATATATTAAACATATTCTATATATACAGTAATGACATTCAGTAAAACCTCCCACCTTACAAATATCACGTACTGGGTATCTACTTTTGGTCACTGTCTGTACCCTTGACATCTGAAATATTTATTTGTATGTTGAAAATTCAGTATAAGCTCCAGTTGTCTAAGACTTATTTTTCAGTTAAACACAAAGCGACAATGCAAATTGTAAATTCTACTAAAACCGGGTTATGTCTACATGCTACCAGGATCAGATGGACACACCGTGGTTAATGTGCTGTGAAGGAGACATACAAGCCCCAAATGCTGAAAATGTGCAAATGTGCATCTCCGAAGTATAAAAGGAAGGATTCTTTCTGCGGCTGTTTTGCTAATGAGTATGTTTGACTTGTCATCTCACCTACAATGACAAACGATTTCCTAGCAAGATGCTTTGTAAATGGTTGAAGTACAACTCTGTATCCTGTAGAATCAATCACATCCAGGAGTCCGCAGGAATTTAAACGATTGCCTATAAACGTGGATAAGTGATGATAGATGCATAAGCATAGATGTTGATGGATAGCTTTGGCCACCATTGAAAGAAAACCAGGCTATATCAAAGCATGTGCTGATTTTTCTTTGATATCTTCTTCCTGGTTCGAAGCTTCAGATTTTCAAAGAAAACCAATTCCCTACTACTATTTGTTTTTATTCAAATATTAAAAGTATGAATATGAAAATTTAGGAAATTAATGCAGTGAGAGAGGGGGAGTGACCAGAACAATTATATGACATGGGGATCGGCTGGGGAATGAGCAATTATCCTCATATAATGAGGTCGATCAAGGCGCTGGGAGTTCAGTCCAGGTTATTGGGGGCCAAAAAAAGCAGAGAACAAGTTATAAGTGTGTCAGGAACAAGGGCGAATGAATTACCAACAATAATCATGGTGACATAACTGTCCCTTCGAGATGGACGGTGATTCCTCACCTGATAAACGCTTTGAAAACAAGTTCAAAGCAGTTTGTTGATAGAACATATTGCCCTAGTCTTAATTTCACTGACATTCAATGCTCTTTCAGCCTTTCATCCAATATTGATCTCCTGGAAAGTAGTTGGAGAGGACCAAAATAATAATTAATCTTACTAAAATGGAATTATTAAGTAGTTTGACAAATATATACCTATTGTAATAATATATGACATTCTTTCTTCAATGGGTATCAGATATGACTCGGGGACAGGTGACATAATAATTCAAAGTGAAATGATTTATCTAAAGACTTTCATCTGGGGTTCTGAAAACAAAACATAAAAGCTTTTCCAACTTTTCAGGAAGTGTTCCCTAGCTTCAAGAACAGCGATGAAACCAAAATCAATGGTACGAGTTCTTCTTTGGAACCTGGTTGCGCGCATGTAGCGATGGAAATGATATGCATTCATTTTCAAGCAACCAATACAAAATTGTTTTTTAATGTTTCATGGAAAAAAGAAATCACATCATGTAGCACACATTCATAATGAATTTCTTAATAATGGAGTAAATTAAGACATACCGAATAAATGTCAATATTCCCATAAAACTGACCATGATGAACATGTTCTATCTGCAGTAGGGAAGAGAGCAGAGAGTGTCTGGGGAAAATCCGTGTATAAATTAAACGCGCTGAAAGTGTGCTTTCAAAAATTGCTGAATATTAGCTATTCGGTAAATGAAGCCTGCGTCTTACAGTTTCCTATTGCAGGATATTTACAGTCACTGCTTCAGTTCTGCACCCGTCACAAATTCTGGGACTCGTTTTATCAAGGACAAAATGCACGTTGTGTGTAAATGATATGCTCAGTAGCCAGTATATTAGGTACACCTTGCCTGCTCATGCAAACAGTGAATCATGGGGCTGCATTCAGCACACTGACAGGGTCATGACATTCACTTACTGTTTCATTAAGCATTCGAACAGCTAAGACGGCTGATATAAGGGATTGTGACTGTTACTGCCAGATATGGTGGTTCCAGCATCTCAGAAATGTCTGGGATTTTGACGCACTGCAGTGTGTAGAGTTTGCAGTGGAGGGTGAGATGAATAAAACACAAAATAACACCTCGGTACAGCAGTGGAGAGCAGAATGGCTTCTCTGAACACACGACTACACCCTTCAATCTACCCTTGAGGCAGTTCTAATGATAAAACTCTTATCTGATATAAGCTAGTTGTACCTTACTGGTCATGGATTTCAGATTTAAGTATGTATAGCTTCTGTCGGTTACCTTTTCCCCCTCAGCTGGCTGAAGGCAAAACGTCCTTCAGAAAATAACAATCGACCTTCTTTAACATTTTAGGGACGTATAACCACAGTAAATCTACATGCCACTGCATCCATGTGTATGTGATTCCTGTTTAACCAGTTAGAGTAACTAAGCACCTTCCTGTCAGTTGAAAACGGTGACACACTTGTATTTGTTTATAATTTTTCTTTTTGTATTCGTTTTTTTTTAATAATGTGTTTTAGTCCAGCACAGAAAAAAACAATCATTCCATTTCGAAAACCTTCTATCAAAACTGAAAGCAGATTAAGCAAAATAATGTTTATAAACTTCATAAACGCAGTGCTACACTCAACTGCCTTCAAATGGTTCCTTTTGCAAAGGTTACACTTTACCATCCAGCTGATATACAGCACGCATTATTTGTTCAGTCAAGATACGATTCCTTTGGGAAACAGACATATTAAGTAATGCATGCATAAATTAACACTAATCGATGTTCGGGTGCCTACATAGCTGCCTGATGGAAAAGAGAGGCGTAGGTGTCCTGCCTTTTCTGGTCTGTTTGATTTTGCCTCCTCTTATCCCGTTATAAGCACTATTGAGTAATAAATAAACAGGTGTAGGTCCTCCTGATACTCTTAGCTGGATTAATCATAGCTAATTAGAATTTATTAATATTCAGTCAATATAGATGACAATGCTCTGTGTTTTTGAAATTGCACTTTTAATGTGCTGGAGCTGAAATATGCAGGAAATGCTTCCTTAGATATTTTACCTCATAAAATGTAGGAAAGGGGGAAAAATGGATATGAAAAGTACCTGTTGTGCACAGAGGTGTTAAAAAAATGTCACAATCTAACAAGTGATGAAAGTGGCAGGTCGACGAACTGCAGATCACTTGCTCTGAAATGTTTCGAAAATGAAACCAGAGTCATTGCCTTTAAGGCAAAAAGCTTTCACTTAGATGCCATGTAATGAAATATCTGTCTATAAATCAGTTTTAAATGTAATCAGATTATTGTAGTCAGAGGAGATCATTTCAAATCAGAAACAAATTGCAAAGAAAATGCAGCTGCATAATTTAATCTTGTCTTGGTCAAATATAATGTCTGAGAAGACATGCTGTGTATATTTTTTTTAAAGTACTCAGAGCAGTACACATGGTATACAAATAAAGGTGCCATATAGCGATCACTATGTTTGGCGGGGGGACGGGTGGGGGGGGGTGGTCTCGTAACACGGAATGTCAGAAAATGAGATATGACAAATGTAGAGAATGTGCAAAATTGATTCCATTCATTTAAATGAATCCGGCTGCAGTCAGACTGATGTAATCAAAATCAGGCTCTCCACAGCATTTTAATAAGGTCCCTGAATCCATAACTTCGCCGCTACACCCCCGCTAAGCCCCCGCAGCACCGAGCAGCGTCGGGTGACTTATGTGCTTTTCAAAAAAAAAAAATGCCGAACATTAGAAACACTTCAAGTGGCTGTTTATGTCAGGGGTGCGTATGGTGGCGGTACTGAGCGAGGAGATGGTATAACCCACAGGATAGTAGGATGCTGGCAATCTGGTTTTCCACAGATTCTGCCAGCTACTGGAACAGTACAAACGGAACAGGCATTAGTGGTACGTCTGCTGTGTGTGTGTGTATATATACACACACACACACAGACACACACTTAACTCTCACACCTACCCAAAGGCACATGTCAGGCTTTTCTCATAGTAACATAATTATTGTCAGGGCGTGTAATATATATATATATATATATATATATACACACACAGCACCGTGCAAAAGTCTTAGGCAATCAAAAAAAATGTTTAAGGCTATTTACACAAACAAGAATTTTGTTTTTTATCCAAGAACTTACTGATATCTAGTTGGAAGGCTAGATGGATCCTGCTTTGGTTCTCAAACTTCTCCTCAGGGGCGCTTCAGTCATTCCATGCATTCGTTAAAGCTTACCACCAGCTCAATTTACTTAATTAGTTAAGTCACTAATTGACTTATTGATTAGCCAAACATGGTGTGCTAGTAGTCGAGTCAAAAACACATTAGTGTACTGTAGTGTTACCCAACCCTGTCCTTGGGGGCCCACAGTCAGTCCACGTTTTTGCTCCCTCCCAGCTCCCTGCCAGACAGTCCATGTTTTTGCTCTCGAGCTAGGAGGAAGCAAAAACATGGATATCTGTGGGTCCCTGAGAATCAGTTTGGGAAACACTGGATGATTGCTGCAAATACTGGGGTGACTTTAGGAGAGGTTTTGCTAAGCTGACATATTTTGACAGTAGTAATATCACAGCTTTATACCAAGTGTCAACACCATGGTGAATTCTGACAGACGTTGTCATCAAAATGAAATTTTTACCACAGACATGCTATTTAGAAATGTAGACTACATAGTTTTTTCTACCACAGACACAGATAAGTTTCACAGAATGGACATTTGTCTTTGTATGGACAGGTTGACGACCCCTGTTCTACACATGAAGATCATTTACACATGATTTTTGCGATGTATATACACCTTCTCTAGCTAAACCACGCCCATTCCCTCCTAAACTAAGAAGGACTGACACCTTGTCAGATAATGTTATACCCACCCACAGCTTTGAAGAGTGCCGAATAGCCAGCGGTAACTAATACCCCTCCTGTCGGCTGTGCAGGTGACCCCCCTCCTAAGGATTAGGTTTGGGAAGAATAAGGAGATTGGGTACAGAGAAGCGGCCGCCTGTTTTATATGGATGTGATGCATGGCTTATTAAAATTCAGACAAGAAAACAGGTTTGATTTAAGCAGACAGCAATGTTGGGCAAACTTGTTCCCAAAACTCAAATGATATCCTAGGGACCTCCTCCACTGATCTTCCCAAGGCTGGTAATTAGGATTCGGGCATGAAATGAACTGAATACGGTCTTTTTATTATTTATTTATTTGCTGGCATTATTATAAGTGGCTTCAGCTTAAGAGTGTTATCCAGCCCTGTTAAGAGCCATCATCCCCATTTTTCTTTGAATTAAATGTCTCATTCCCTTTTCCCCATTCTTCCCATTTCCATTTGCTTCTGTGCAGGGATCTTGTGCCTATTCAATGACACGTGACCTGATGTAGAGAAGACACCATGGGTGAGATCCAAATTCTGCAAGCAGAGTGTCAACATTCCGATATACTCGCACCAAAAATAAGAAGCTGCATTCTACGAATTACTGAAACGTTTCCATTTTAGAACAATGGGCATGTAATTGCCATGCCTTTTGCATTAATTTGAAAAATAGCACACAGGCCGTGTTTGGCAATGGACAGAAATAGAGGATGAAGATGCTGTGATTATGTCAACTCAGTCACCTTGGTTGTCTACCATGTTGGTTCTGCTGTTGGGTGATTTTTGACCTCTTGGCTGCGAAAATCTGTTTCACTTGTATGCGTCACTAAACTCAGCTGCTACACTATTTCACAGACAGCCTCCATCCGTGAAATGCAGAAACTGTAGACTCTTATTGATTTTTCCTTCCAGATTTTTGTTTTCTACCGATGACTCATCCATTTCTGCCTTTTCAGTGTCGGATCCAATCTTTAACCAGCTCCATCGCTGAAACACCCCTCTTTCACAAAAATAAGGAGGCAGCGTGAAACAGCAAATCCCATGGTCCGTCAGAGTACAAAGATACTCTTTAAATTATACAAAAGGCAATAATATCACCCAATGGACCTGAGGCATGAATATGATGCTAAATAATAATATTATATACAACCATGACCCTGATCAGGAAAATTAGTGAGGATTGATGATGATGGATATTATATTTAATTAGGATTATGCAAGTTGGGACTTTGCCTACAGGATGAACAATTTGTGATTAAATAGTGTTATTTAACAAATTACAAATTACTAACATCAGCAATATTATCACAATAAATTGCAATTGGAATATCTAAATTGAAATGCGGTATAACTCATTTCCCTGTTGCAGATCTATCATGAAGCAATAGTGATGACAGAAACATGATCATGTTTTGGGTCCTTTAGTAGTAACAAAATTTCCCACCCATGCAGAATGAGCCGTGACAGGTTCTGCATCGGTGACTGGGGTATCGCCATGACCTCAGTGAGGTCGAAGGGATGTGTTACCACAACAAACAGGGCTGCCGTTTTGGCTGCTCTGTTTCCTCGTGGCACCTTTTTTAAACTGTCAAAACACTGGGAATCAGCGAATCGGAACTTAAAATGTCATCATAATGTCATGACTACTTGCTTTTGAATTTTCCATGATGGTTCGGCTGTTGCTAGTGGCAAGGTACAGTAGCACCTTCTCATACTAAGCAAAAGTGAACAGTACTATATAATATATATGAATTATGTATGAAGCTGTATATATGAATATTGCATAAATATATATGAATGTTATATATATAAACATATATATACACACACACACACACACACACACACTGATGAGCCAAAACATTATGACTACCACATGTGAGCCAAATAACGCTGACTACCTCATAAAAACAGTGAGTGTCAAGGTCTGGGATTTTTTAAACAGTAAGCTAACATTCGGTACTTGTAAAAAATATATATATATGCGTGTGTGGGTTATGTATGTCCCCACAATGTAATAAAAACGTTACTTTTACATGGTGGGGACCATTTTTTGGTCCTCAGACCGCAATCAAAAAAATTTTAAAAGCCAAAAGACTTGTACTTTGTTTGGTTACTAGTGGTTAGGGCTGAATGGACGGTCCCCACAAATGTATGAGTACAGGTATGTGTGTGTGTGTGTGTGTGTGTGTGTGTGTGTGTGTGTGTGTGTGTGAGTGAGTGAGTGAGTGAGTGAGTGAGTGATATCATTTTGGTGAATTGTACTGTGGAACTTAATTATTACTTATACCGAATGTCTTACTTAGTCATCCATAGATGTGTGTATTGGGAGATATTTGTAACAACTTACTATATATTTTATATCTACATTTCCATGCCCCCGTATACACTGCAGTCGTTTGGCACAACCGAGACCGGAGTCATGCATCTGTAAATTCAACTCTGGATAATATCAGGGTAATATAACATATCTTACCCGCATATAAATTTGCATTTGCTCATTCAGTGATTCAAATGAGAAGCTAGTATATATTACTTCACTTCAAAAATTAATTAAAAGGGGCCTTTAATTACAACTTTCCACTTCATAGCTTTCCTTCCTGTGTTCACTGTAACAAAAAAAAATTTAAAATGGAGGGAGAGAATGTCAGAAGAACAATTAATTATCCAGTACTGAAGTATTCATTCCTTGTTACAGAGAGAAGTTGGGTCATTGGCCAGTCACGGCCCTAGCTAGCCAGTGTCACACTCATCCACCTCCTCTTTGTGGATCACGTTTCTTTAGGGGATACCCAGATGCACGTAGGACCATTGAAAACTAAAAGATGGGTGGCAAATCCAAATGTCAAATACAAATTACAGCCAAGCCTTTAAATTTTAATTGGCTTGGAATTTATCCCGGATCTTCAATAAAGTACTATGTCTATGGACATGCCACACTTCAAATAATTAATGGCCAACTTCCAGGCAAGAGAGACACTCTTTTACACCACTATTATGTAGTAAATCTCAGAGGGTTTCCCATCCTAACAATTCTTTCTTCCCCTGTCTGGAACCGAAATTGAAAAGGTAACTTAAAGCTAACATCGTTTTGCTGTCACATGAATTAATGGGATGGATTTTAACAGATCCGGGATTATATCAGCATGGAGGAATGGCTTATTGCTGCCGTGCTGACGAAGGCATAAGCAGGACAAGTCATGCAGGCTGTGTCAGACACGAGATATACGCTCCAAGGACCAAATAAATCAGAGGGGACTCCCTCATCTTGCTTCATCTTCATGTGAGCTGTGGGTAGCAGGACATAGAGGTAACATACTCATAGACATAGATGTCTAGAAATAAAAGAGACCTGTTCTGAGCACCCCCCTAGGGTCACAAAATGCATCCTGTGTGCCCTCCATCTGTTTTGATGCTGTTCCATGAGCCCACGCTTCTCCTGCTGGGCCCTTAGGTATAGAGGTCTTCTGGAAGGTGTCCTGGAGACAAAAGAGTGAGAAGGAGAAGCCCACTTTGGGGAATGACAGTTAAGTTCAGTTCAACATGTTGTCACGTATCGGGAAGGATGGAAACAAAGCCAGGCATGGGGAAAAGCAAAGGGGCCTTTATTTAAACAAAACGCAACAAGTAGAGCAAAAGGAAAAGGACCATGAGGGGTTGAAATGGGGTGGGGTGAATCAGGAGAGAAGACAGGGCGCAGGGCAAACTGGGGAGCACAGGTAGGCAGCAATATCACACATGTAACAATACAATGATCGGACTGGGAAACTCAGGACGAGGAGGCACTATATAACCACAGATGAGAGAGCAGACAAGAGGCACCTGGGATCATCCACACGAGGGCTGAAAGGAGAGGCAGGGTTAAATGAGGAACAGGTGTAGCTCGTTAGCGCCACACCACAGGGAACCCGGGCAAAAAAGGCAGGTGGGGCGTGACACGTGTTAATGAGCTGGATTTCTCTACTGCTTGGAGATCAGTGTTGTTGTGCTGAAAGACCTGAGCTCGAGTCTGTGTCCATTTGCGGGGGAGGTGTGTGGCATAGTGGGTTAGCATGCTGCTGGTCACCTTTAGGCCGTTAACTCCAGATTGCTCCAGGGACTGGCTGATCAGTCATATCTTTCAGCTTTTACATGTGTACAGTGAAACAGAAGACTTTTTCCAGGTTCCACAGTGCAAAAGTGACACTGCGCTAACAATCACTGTACAAAATTGTGCAAGACAACTACACCTGGTTCGCGTCCTGGTGCTCAGGGTTGCGACTTGTCTAATTCCCATTTCTGAGTGCAGGCCTAAGACATCCTAAGACAGCAAAGCTCGATGCTTCAGAGGACACCAGGCACCAGCGTACAGATGGGCGTGATTTCACTTTCATATAAATCAAGGCACTGAATAATTAACCCAGGCAAAGTAAACGTATGAACAATTATTATTATTTCCCATTCGCTAGAAGTGTCATTTATTAATCTTATTTTTTTTCACATTGTTAATTTGGGAATTAATTTTGACAGTGATCGGGAAATTATACTAGCAATTAGACGTCTCTTGGGGAAAAATGCAAGTATTTAAAAGTGAAAAGGCAAAGACAGAAAAGTAAATCAGGTTAGCCGAAATTTAGAATTTTATATACCATTACCTAAGTGTCATTAATTTTTCACATTTTACTCTAATTTCCAAGATTATTCTGCTTGGCCATGTTACTCATGAGATATGAATAGGTGAAAAGTACAAATGTTACTGAGGCCATTTCAAAGATAATGCATTCCCTCCTAAAAAACCTGTCTTTCCTCTCATTTCTTCCTCATCCTGTAAGAGTATGGGGGGGTGTCTGCTTCAAATTCAACATGATGACAAGGACGTCCTGTGCTCTGTTTAAATCTGCAGCTAGCCAACCGTATGAAATATCCAGTAATCTTCAACTCGTACTCCTGTCTAGTACGCAAATTCAAAATGCCTAATTATTCTATTTCTGAGGGCAGTTTCTATTTCAGAGAAAAATATTAGGCGGAATGCTCTTTGTATAGGGAACTGTTGAATCTACAGATAAGGTATTAATGTGAAGATTGCTTCCTGCGCACCTGGGTTCAGAACTGCATACTTTAGAAGGTGTCTTATAGCTGCCAAACAGACACATAGAGCACCGTCAGAGTTACTACAGCTTGCTGATAGTTTCTAAAGAAAGTGGAATATTAATATAATGTATAAGGAATTTTATCTTACACCGATAGTCCTCTGTGAATGAAAATAACAGTAAGCTGGTGTGTTTAGATCAATACAATTTGCTTTGCATTCATGCTTTTTACCTGTTCACATCTCATTTTTTTCCGTAATGGAAACGCACGATGTTACCGAGACAGGTGAGATCGGCTCTGCCTTCATCAAAGAACATCACAGTACGCGAGAGAATCGATGGCGTCCATCATTTGGGAACTATTGATTGTGAGGGGGGGCTTCTTCTAGCAGTATCAAGAGGATGTAATTTGCGTCGGGGGGAAAAAACGCTGCTTTTCAAAGTGCCATTTTACCCAGCAGACGGGTGCTATAGGCCGACGATTCTCACTTGGTGATTGCGCTCTGATGTGGAAACCGCTAGGTGATTCTTCACGCATACTTAATATTAACCACACCGTGTTTTGAGGGCCTTCCACGTCTCTCCATCGGAGTTTATGTAATGTGCCGCTAATATGTAGGCTACATTAAATTCTGAATCCATTTATCGATGCAAACTTGTTTGCTTTCTGAACTGAAACTAGGAACAGTGAAGCTGAGAGCGATCATTAAAAAATGAAATAATTGCAAGTGAACGATAAAAAACAATTACAAATTTTTGACAATATGCGTCCAGTCATACCTGTTTCATACAGTTATCGCAATGTTGACAAAATACTTGCACTGTAAATATTAACTATCGATCGTGCTGTGCTTGTATGTTTTGAATATTGCCATTACATTTTTCTTTTTGCTTGTTTATGAAGTAAATCTTGGAGCCAGCAGTGTTATGGATACACGTTACCTTGTGGTGAATGATGTGTACTGTACTTTATGTGAAAGATCAGATCTGCACCTGGTGTTGCTGGAAAGTTCCCAAGTAAAATCCATAGCTACGAATGCTTGACGTATGGATTTGCTGTCAATTGAGAAAATGTAGAAATGGATCACTGTGTATTAAACAGGTTCAAGACATAATATAATATACAGAATTTCTTACATATGCGTTCAGCACCATTGCACTTATACATTGCGTTTTATATAATAGCCTATATAAGTGCCTTTAAGCAAACTGTTCTCTTTACACATGATGTGCCTTGAGATAGAGGGGTTCCTTCACATGAATATGTTTCCCCACCCAAGCACTGGTCATTCCAGAATGTTCTAGTGACAGGATTCTGCAACAATCAGTAAGGGATCTCTTGGCATGCTTCAGTTAACAGGGGACAGCCTGGTGAACAGTATGGTGCCTCAGATAAACGTACTGCCACCGTCAGCACTAACGCACGAGCCACCCTGCACGCGGAAGGATTTACAAACCCCCGGGGGAACACAAGGACACTTCTGGACGCCTGGCAGGTGGTCAACCCATCCTGATGCTCGCTGAATGACCTTTTAGCGTCACGCTACTTTCATCTCCTAATGTTTGCCAGCCAACTTGCAGATGGTCCTGACGATTGGGATAAAGATGCAAACATCTAGGAGAGTCTGAAATCTTTGAAAAGGAAAGGGAATGAACACGTGGGATATTCCTAAGGAACTGTACGATTCTCTTGCACCGCGTAACGTTATCTGCTACAGTTGACGAACGTTACTGATAGCTGAAATATCAGCACTATACAACCAGCATTGCCTCTCAGCTGACCAAGATCCATGCTCAACAGCTACTGCTTGAATAACAAGACATCAATAGCATGGCTAGAGAAAGTTGTTCATTTCCAGCTCGAATTAGCACCTGCACGCTAGTATCGCATGCTCTGCCACGCCTCCGTTGCCATGTGCCTGAGTGTCCTACAGAGCAGGTTACTGTCTCTGCAGCTCAACTTCGTTCCACAAAACCTAGCGGGGAGCAAATATTCAACTAGGCTATTTACTCCTACACACCTCCCAACTGCGGTTCATTATTTTTCATCACTGGCAAATTCCATACACCCTAGGCAAAGTTTAATTGCTAGCTCTATAAATTAATGGAATACCTTAGAAGGTATAACGCAAAGGAGTAAAATGAACTCAGCTTTACAGTGTCTGATTTGATGCTCTTAACCTGAGCATGAGATTAGATGACATATACCATGTGAAAATAGTCAAGAGCAAGGCTATTCAACCTCAAGGTCTGAGCCCTGCTGATTTTCCAGCCTTCCTTCACGTGTGAGCCAGGTGTGAAAACTCTGGCCAATCAGAATCGTTACTAAGTACATGGGAGAACTGCAGAGGTGGAAATTTCAGGTCCAGAAAGTAAAAATCCAGACCAGGATTTTGTTTCAACCAACCAGCTGAGCGTAAAG
>JAODLD010000058.1:872790-893161 GCA_026781065.1 Mormyrops boulengeri | reverse complement strand
ACCATCGACCGGAATCAAATTCCTTGTATGTGTTCGCTCACATACTTGGCCAATAAACGCGATTCTGATTCTGAAATTATTTTTTTCATTAATATCTCTAGCACATGATTGTATCATATTTTGACGCATGTCTGTGTCTTTCCAGTCAGAAGAAAGCTGTTGCTTAAATAACAAATCACTTTAAATCTAAATCTGTCAGGGGTATGAATAATTTTGAGCTTAACTTATACTACATGGACAAATGTGTTACACATATAGGAACTTTTATGACATCCCATTCTAAATCTGTTGGCATCAATATGGAGTTGGTCTCCCCTTTGCAGCTATAACATCTGCCATTGTTCTGGGAAGGCTTTCCACAAGACTGTGCAGCTTGTCTGTGGGAATTTTTGCCCATTCATCCAAAAGGGCATTTTTGACATCAGGCACTGATGTTGGACATGAAGGCCTTGCTTGCAAATTTATTGTAGTTCATCCCAAAGGTGCTCTATGGAATTCCAGTCAGAGTTGTGTGCAGGCCAGTCATTTCTTCTACACCAAACTCCCTCAACCATGCCTTTATGGACCTTGCTTTGGGCACCGAAACAGAAAAGGGCCTTCAACAAAGCGTTGGTGATTTTTTACGCTGGAGTTTTTACGCTCTGTTACTTTACATGGTCTTCCACTTCATGGCTGAGTTTTGTTGTTCCTAAACACATTTTCTAATAATACCACTTACAACTGACTATTGAATATCTAGCAGGGAAGAAATCTCAAGAACTGACGTATTGCAAAGGTGGCATCCTATGACAGTACTACACTTGAATTCAGAAGGTCTTCAGAGCGACCCATTCTTTCACAAATTCTTGTAAACCTGACTGCATGACTAGGTGTTTGAATTTAAAAACTTGGCAATGGATCTGAATGAAACACCTGAATTCAATGATTAATTAACAGCGGTGTCCCAGTGCATTTCTCAAGTAGTATATATGTATGTGTATGTGTGCGTGTATGTGTTTGTGAGTATATGTGTGTGTGTGTGTGTGTGTGAGTGCGTGCGCGCGGAACACATGCTAAAGACCCAATGTATGTAATAATGTTTACTGTAAGTCCCATGTACACAATGGTTTAGGTGTTAAGTTATTTAGCATTAAAT
The DNA here is from genome assembly GCA_026781065.1 of Mormyrops boulengeri. Lineage (NCBI taxonomy): Eukaryota > Metazoa > Chordata > Actinopteri > Osteoglossiformes > Mormyridae > Mormyrops > Mormyrops boulengeri. Next base: position 892,026 of record JAODLD010000058.1, on the reverse strand, counting down.
TATTGTAGTTGCATTTGTTTTTAATCATTATGTGTATTTGTTAAGTGTTCTGTATATATTATATTTAAATATTGAAGATGTTAAGTTAATATAGACCTATTATTCAATTTTAAAGTCAAAATTGCCTTAGAGATAAAACAAACATTCTTTAATATTGTCAGCCATCATTCTGTGCTTTTTTCTTAAAAGTACTGGTTCACGTACTGTTTTGGCACTGGCAAATTTTAAAAGTATTATTTTAGCATAAGTATCTGAAAAAACCCAGAAGATACCCAACACTGTAAACCTGACTAAACTCAGGAAACTGACTACAGATTTTTCAAGTTAATCAACAAATAGGTAATAAGTAGTAAATAGTACATAAGTAGTACATAAAAACACATTTACATATATCTTTTTTCTTTCAAATATAGTAAATATTGTTGAGCTTTTTAAACGTTTGCAGTTTTATTTCACAATAGTCAAAATTGATGTTTGAACCTTAGAAAAAATGAATTAATTAACTAAATAACAATAATAAAAAAAACAATGCTTTATTGATCTCTGTAGGGAAAGTCTCTTTGTAACTTCCTCTCTGTAGGAGAGAGCAAGTGGGCTGTGAAGGGAACCCAGGGAGCTGGGGGTTAAGAGCCTTGCTTATGGACCCACGGACATGCTGAACCTGGGTTTCAAACAGTGACCTTCTGATTACTGGCACAGAGGCTGAGCCAACTGAGCCACATGCTGCCAACAAGAACAGCTGCATTACTAAAATGGCTATGTTTGATTACTATGTATTAACTCAAATATTTCACTAAGAGACTCATATGAAGGCTAGTAAATTATTATTGGGCAATTACACCTCAAACTTATTCCTTAGATATAAATATAAATCAAGCAAACTATTTCCAAACAATCAGAAATAGGCATTTTATTTTGTCACTTCAAATCCATCCAATAACAACAGGACTGTAAAAAGGAACTTTTGTTTGTTTAGCAAATAATATGGTCAATGCCAATTAAGACGAGGGGCCCTATTCAGCATCTGATGCAATGTGGTACCAGGCATGATGCTGAGGCTGAGCATGAACACTGTGTGATCACAGGCTCAGAGACTCAGTCAGTAAATACAAGAAAATTTAATAATTACCTTCTGGTCTTCCATAATACATTCAGTGACAAAAACTGTTAAGCACCCAGACAGAGTGGTGAAAATGAAATGAATGAGTGGTGTAAGGTCATGTGACTGTATCGCAATATCAGATCAAACAGTATGGGCACACTGTTGGTCCCATGTCAGTAGAGTGTGACATCCCCCCGGGCCTAGATACATGTGGTGATAAGGTGCGGAAGGGAGTCGTACAGCCGTTGTACCCTCTCCTGTGGCAAGTCGGCCCACAGTTGTTGTTACTGACCCACGAAACCTGCAGATTGGCACTGGGTCTGAGTTGATCCCACACATGTTTGATTGGGGAAAGATCAGGGGACCTGGCTGGCCACGGAAGGACCTCAGCAAGACACAGGCAGTCCATAGACACATGTGCCATGTGTGGACGAGCGTTGTCCTGGGTGCCGTCTCAGGAGGGTTAAGACATGTGGGCACAGGATGCCACTGACGTAGCGCTGTGCCATGAGGGTCCCCCAAATCACTACCAGAGAACACCTGAAGTCATACCCTAGGCTCCCCACACCATGATGCAAGGAGTAACGCCGGTATGTCTCTCCACAACATTGGCAGGATTGGTCCTCTCCCCTTCAGCAATGCAGAACTGAGATTCATCGCTGAACATGGTAGGATGCCACTCGTCATCAGTTCATGCCTCCCGGTTGCAGCACCATTCCAAACACAGCTGTCTCTGCACTGGTGTTAATGGCACCCTACGCATGGGATGGTGAACCCGTAGTCTGGCTGATGCCAGTTGTGGAAACACGGTGCGGGATGTCATGGGGTGTTGTGGAGAGTCCAATACCTGTGTCCGGATGGCAGGTGCAGATATCATGGGGTTCTGTAATGCTTGATACACAATACAATGATCCTCCCTTGGTGTAGTCTGTCTTGGATGACTGGAACCTTAATGACGTGTGTGGGTGCCCTCATGTGCCCATTGGTTCCAACATTGGGCAACTGTGACGTCTGCGTGCCCCACATGTCAGGTAATTGCACGATACGATCACCCGGCCTCATGCAAACCCACAACGTGACCACTATCAAACTCCGTCAAGTGCTGGTAATGCTGTCTAATGTGTCTACGAGGCATCCTCTGTGTCTGTGACTAGACCTGCCAGCTCCTTGCAAATCATTTCCATTTCCATCGCCGGTCTACACATGTACCAAATTACTTCCAAATTGGACCATTACTTCTGGGCGCTTCATATTTTTTTTGTCACTGAGTATATTTACTTTGTTGTTTGTGTTAAATAAAACCTGAATTGATCAAATTAATTTTAGGTTTAGGTGTGGAATCTTACATTACATAAACATATTAATTAATAGTAATAGTTAATTAATAGTTGTCTGTGATTTGTAATATTTAATTCTATGCATCCGTCTATCTACCTACACTAAAAAAGTGTTGTTAGATGTAATTAAATTTATTGACAAGTGGTTACACAAAATTTAAGAACAGAAATAAATTTTAAGTTCTTAGTTCAATTGTATGTTATGTAAAATAAAATTTTAGCAGTGTAATTTTTTTTATTAATTCAACTGCACTTATGTTCAATGTACTTGAATGTAATTTATATGTTTAGTTGCTATTAACCTATACATTTAAATTAAATTCAACTTATTTGTTGATATAAGGCCATTTTGATTATCAGTCCTGTGGCCTGTACTACAAAGCGGGGTTACTGGCTTATCGGGGTAACTTAAGGTAGTCTGGGCAAAATGTAAGTGAATGAATATGAAGTCCATTTAAACTGTGGTACCCCGATAAGCCAGTAACCCCGCTATGTAGTACAGGCCACTGGCCTTGTGGGCTGGGATGATGGGTAAGATATGGAGAGGGGTGTTAGGAGCTGTGATGCCCTTTGCTGTATAGCTCCTGGAACCGGCCACCCTCCTGTAGACCAGTGGTAATGGATATTTAGCAGTATGAAATTAAAATGGAGTTTGCGAAAGAGTGTTTATTGAAGCTAACTTTTTGGTTAGCTGTGCCTACCACTGGATACAGCTGACATAACTCCGATGGCTTAGCTAACATACCTCCAAATGTTTCTTTTAATTGGATGTTGAATTCTTCACTGTACAACACAATTTGACTTTCAGAAAACAAAGATCGAAGCACACCGTTATGTTTTTTCTTACGGCTTCCTTGACCATAAAACGATGTCCATACCTCCAGTGGTCGACGTCTCCATCTTGCCTGCCGCTCTCACAAATATCTGAAGATGGTCTTACATCCCTCTCCCTCCTCCATTCTATCAAAATTATTAGGTTAGCAGTCACCGCTACATTTACACAGTTACAGGCTTTGGGGACACAAAACGGATTTATTTTATTATTGATCGATTATATTTATTACTGATTAATTCACATCTGTTTAGGCCTAATTAAAATGTAATTTTTAAAAAGAGGAATTCTTAAAAGTGTTTTAAAATGTAATTCACTCCGATTATACTTATTTTTGTAATCAACTTTCCAATGGTGCTTCCATTCACTTGGCATTCAGCCTTGGAACTTCAATGTCATAGCAATACATCATGTGCAGCACAGTACTTCACAATCAAAGTTATCTGGTCTAGGTCCTGACCTAATTAAGGCAGTAATTTTATTTTAGGTTTATTCATTAGTATTAATTTGAGGGGACAATGGTTACAATTCAGCCACTGAACTATGGCAGGTATTAGGTTTGAGTATTTCTACTTTTCAACACCAGGTGGCACTACTGCTTGCCTTTATGTCTCAGAAACAACATAAACCTTAAATATATACGAAATGTAAAATGTAAAATATACATCAGCGCACACCAAATGAAATAAAACTAAAAAAACAATGAATTTACACAATTAGGATAGTGGTTAGGGAAGCACACTTGTAACTGAAAGATTGATGGTTCGAATCCCTGACCAGGAAGGCACCACTGAGCAAGGTACCGCCCCCAAGCACTGCTGTCCGGGTGATGAATTAGCACACCCCCTGCTATGTCACATATGGGTTAAATGCAGAGGACACATTTCGTTGTTGCGTGTGTCAACAACGATCACTGATAACCAAATTCTAAACACAAAGGAAGACTTTCATCTACCAAACTACATTAGCTGCTAGCAGAGTAACCACAAAGAAAAGGATGTAACTTTATTGAATGATTCCAAAATACAAAAAAGCTCAGTGAATCAAGGGGTTCACTGAGCTTTTGTGTCACCACACACAGATGTCCCATAATATTAACTGCTTTTATGGCACCTTTTAATAGCATTTACACTGCAGGAGTTCAAGTATGTGTGCGACCATTTAAAAAAATATGTATACTGAATTAACTGGGTTTAAGATAATTCTAGTGATGTATTTACATGGCTGGTGCTTGGTAACCTGCAGAAGACATCCCTGGAATTCATGGGATGGAGGGGCAATCAGACCAAAAAACAAAAGCAGAATGGGACACAGAGACTGTAACCCATGAATAGTCACACAAAAACTATTTACCCGCCGTCTCACTCTTCTGTGTGTCGTCCTTTCTTTTCTCTGCTCTGTCACTCTCTTCACTTTCACTTTCGCTACTACTGCTGCTGCTGCTGCTGCTGCTGCTGCTATCATCATCGTCCCTGTCATCAACCGCAGGCTCTCTGGCATCCTGCTCAACCAGGGGGACATGGGTGTCCCTTTTTGTTGCTGCAGTCCCCTGACCATTCTTCCTCCCTGGCTGGTCCTCCTCCTCCTCCTCCCCCTCCTCCTCCTCCACTTCCTCTTTCTCCTCCTCCTCCTGCTGCTGCTGCTTTTTCCACATCTTGGCCATGGCCAGGAGCTTGAGGTTTGGCTGGTTGGCCGAATCCTCTGGGAAGATGTAGTCGTAATATTCTTCCCAGCCTGCATCAGTCTTTAAGAGAAGAGAAATCAAAGGGTGCTTCAAGAAACATACTTCTCATCTTTGGTGCCAGTAAGTTGCTCAAATCAAATGCTTATTAAAAAAATGCATACCACCAACACGGTGGTTGTAGGATTAAGTGCAAAATTTAATCAACTGATGTTTACTGGTGACTACCTACTATTGTGTATTTGTGGAAACTACGTATTCCTCCAGTACCTCCAATCCATCTCTACATGGAAACCTTCAACTGGATACGAGCACTGGCCAATAAACAGAGTCACTGATGAAGTGCAAACGCCATGGATCCTCACCCCATCCTCTGCAGTCAGCTTCCTCCTCTTCTTCACCTTCTCTGGCAGAAGCTTGGCGACTCGTTCTCGTGTTCCAACGCTGCCGAACTCGGCCTCAAAGTCCCGCCAGGATTCCAGCAGCATGAGGCGCTCCTCCTTTTCCTCGCAGCTGCGCAGGCTCCGATTGGCCTCCTCGTAGATCTGCCTGCATCTCTCCAGCCGGTCTGGGGTCTCGATGGACAGCTCAAATTGGGCATAGCTGATCCAGACCTGTCAAGTTATTGGAGTTCATTACAACACATCTATATAACAGTGTAAAAAGAGAGAAATTAACCTTTCATAATTAGCATAATGTGCAATCACGTGCATGCTAACATTGGGCCTATGCAAGAAAGGTTTGACTTTCTGAAAAAGAGGGATGAAAAAGAGACGGATGTGGGCGGAATATCAAAGAGAAAAATATAAGCACATGGATGGGTAACATATGAGGTAGAATGGAGTTTCTAGGTGAATAGCTGTAGTAGATAGGTGCCAAATGATGAATTACAGTCAATGGATAGAAAATAGAGGGATGAAAAAGAAGGGAGAAGGAGGGTTTAATGGGTAGAACACCTGATGGAATGGAGTTTCTAGGTGAAGAAAGGGCTCGAAAATTACAGAAATAATAATGAAAATTTATGAAAATCCCCTGGTATGCAAACTGGTACCGGTTCATGACCAGTATTTCACTACAGGAAGAATTGGTTCCACTGCTGAGGGAGAACTGATTCCAAAAAGGGTTCTACTTTGTGAGGAAATGGTTTGTATTTGCGAAATCCAATGTGGACCAATGTACTATAATTTGCAAACTACCGTACAATAGATGGCAACACAATCAATATTTTTAACCACTTAACCATCAAGTCAATCTTTAAAAGTAACAATGCTTGTAGATTTAATAGCAAAGTGCATTATTATTACTCATGTAAAAGACTGTACATATAAATGATACTGACTCATTATAGCAGAAGTACTTTTTTAATAATTTTTTTAACTATTAAAATTTTTAAACTTGTGTATGAAAGAACATTTATCACTTTGGACAATAACTGCACACTTCTGAACTCAGTTTCCAACAAATACAAACAAACAATAAAAGAAATTAATAATCAATTTAAGATTTTGAATTTCTGAGTCAGTAAGAAGTGTCTGATTCGGTTTGGTTACTTCAGAATGCAAGGAAGCCGTCATGCATAACCAGACATTCGTGGGTGCTACAGTTTCAGTTGGTTAAATGGTTAATTACATTACAACATGCATTCCAAAAAATCATAATCTATATTGTGGATTGTGATATCGTGATATGACATTGTGGCCACATCATGATACATTTTGGCCACATCTCCCATCACTAAAAGGGAAGTGGTTATGGAAAATGTGCATGTTTGGAGGTTCTTTACAGTGTGGAGAAGACATTGTTATGTTAAAGAAACATTAAAAATCGTTTAGTCTACTAATTATTATTAAACTAAGCAAATCAGACTCGGCCAGGGGTGTGTTACCCAAATGCTTCCATTAGCAGCTTCCACAGTTGCATGGTTACAACTACGTAGTTAGCAGCTATGCTTTTGAGAAATGCACCCCAGGTCAGGCATTTTTTTCATATTATAACTTGAAGGAAAACATTGTGGTTTCTGCAGAGAGAAACCCCTCACCTTGACGTGCTGTGTGCGCTGTAACAGTCTCTTGTAAAGCTCTCTTGTATTCTGATACTCCTCCTGCTCGATTTCAAAGTCGATGTACGACTTCCAAAGCACCTGAAATGCCAAAATTCAAAGACTGAGAAAGAAATATCATTTGAAATCACGGCAAACCCATAGGTGTGACACGGCAAGGAGGCTGACCTCAGGCATGTCCAGTCGTGGCTGCCCGATGGCCAGCTCAAAGATGGCACGGGCCCTGTCCGTGTCCCCCAGGATGGTCTCCAGCTCGGCAAACTTGATCCACGTGGTGCAGTTCTCCGGGGAGAACTCCAGGTATTTCTCATAGAGCTTACGGCAACGGTCGAACTCTCGCAGCTGAAGCTCCAGCTCGATGTAGCCCTTGAACAGCTTGTTCTTCGGGCATTTTCCTATACTGGAGCCCTGGGGAGGAGCAAAAGAGCATCGCAACACTGCACCTTCAGAAGCCGAAGCTAAGCGGTACGAAAATGAGCGGCAGCTAAATTGCCTGTGAGCCATTTCATTGCCCGCTTTGACTTACCAGGCCTCGCCGAGCAAACGGCAGGTTTTTCTGTCGTATTTCAAACTGCCCGTACAGAAGCCATATTTTGGCGAAGGTGAACTGAAGGCGGGGAGGGAGGGAAATGTATTAATGGCCAAGGAGCCACGACCGCTTTGCTGCAACGAAATTGAATGTTGCAAAAACGTAAAAGAATGAAAAACAGCAATACAATGTATCACAATTTACCCTGTTAAACAATAACTTATAGTCAGGCATGTGTGGGCAGGGTGGGGTGCCTGAACACCTGTCCCCTTTGCCCAAACTACTTAACGTGTCTCCCGTTAAAGGCACGGAGTGCCTTTATGTTTGTTTATATTAATTCATTCAGGAGCAGGGGCAGCCTGCTTATACCATCACCCCCAGGCTCCAACGACAACGATTCGTAGAACTTATTCACACAACAGCAGTTTACCTTTTTATGTGGGATTAGATCAAGACACGCTTGGTAAACCTGCCTTGTCCTCTCAGGATCCTACCATTGGGTACAAAAGGGTTTATGAAAAAATCTAGTTTTAAACAAGTATAAACATCTGAAATGACCAAATCTGATCACGATGTACATATCAGAGGTGAACAAAACCTACCTTAACCTCCAGCTCTTCATACAAGGCATAATTCACCCACAGGTAGATATACCTTCGCCAGTGTCTCTTCTCCTGTATTGGAGGGATGTTTGCTATAGCTCTCTCGTACACTTCTCTGACCGTGTCAGGGTCTGCGTCACTCTCCACCAGACGCAGGTAATCAAACCAGGCATCGTAATTGTGGGGATTTGCCTGAACAAAGTCAGAGGTTTGAAAGGTGTTAGAGCGGAAAAGAAACCCCAGTTTGACGCCAGAAAACCGCACCCTGCACAAGGTACCCATTTCTGTGCTCACCTTGACCTCCTCCTCATACTGGAAGCGCCTCTTGCTGACAATCACGTCCTCTATTCCCCTCCGGTCGCCAAACTTCTTCTCAAATATAGTGTAACTCTTGAAGAGTTCCTGGGCTTGGTTCTTGGGGACCCGGTCCAAAGCGTACTTGTAGATGACCCGAACCCTCTCAAACTAGCACAAGTATGGAGGGGTGATCAGGTGACATTATAAAATAAGAGAGAAAACCAAAATCATAACCTAGTCAGAGGCTAAACTTCTGCAAGGAGACATGCTTAATTATTTATTTCCTTAAAATTGTAGACCTGATAATGTAACTTAACAATGAAAATTCAGAGTTTAGTTATTAAAGTTAATGCCAAAGAAATAAATTAACAGTGAAAGAAAGAAAACATAATATTAATAAGCTTCCAGATTTATGCTCAATGGGACACACTGACACACTGTGACACACTCCATGAACATGACAAATAAGGCAGTACTGAAAACAGAAAAACAGTAATCCAGCGGTTACCTCTTTTTGCTTCTCTTCAAATTTGGCAAAGGCTACATAAAGGTTTTCATCTATCTGTTCCTCCCCAAAAAACTCCACGGCCCTCTCAAACACCTTCCGGCTGTGCGCGATGTATCCGTGCTTCTCCTCAAAGCGGGCGTACTTGACCCAGTTCTTTACTTCAGGGTGGACGATGACAAGTGCCCCGGAGTTAAGAATTATAAGCCATGAAGGCAGCATTGCATGCCTTAATGTTAAACAGAAGTTACGCTCACATGAAGAAAAGCTAAATCAGAACACACCCGCGCAGTGCCTCTTGCACTGCTGAGACAGCACGCGGCACACCTCCCCAAAGGATATATTGCTCATAGATGGAGCGGGCCTTCTCCACTTCCTTATATCGCAGCTCAAAGTTAATGTAGGAGTGCCAAGCTTGCTCTTCCGGCTCCCACTCCATCCAGCGTTCAAACACCTGCCTGCAGCCTGCGACGTTCCCCAACATCTCCTCCATGTATGTGTACTTGTACCTGCCCAGGGCAAAATGCCATAAGGTAAATGGAAACGAACAAGCAGCTCTACATTGTAATGGGAGAGTGTAAACACAAAGTAAAACAGGCAAAAGAGACTTGGAAACAAAATGCAGTCATGCTATTTTTTTTTAATGCAAACATCAATATATCAGCAGAGACTACACAAAACTTTTTAAATAATTAAAATGTATGCGTGTATGAGTGGGTATTTATGACAGACTCATACCAGAACTGGCTGACACGGGGCAGGATGGTGATAGCTCGGTCCCAGATGTTGCGAGCGTGATTCACCTGCCGATTCTTCATTTCCATTTCGGCATATTTTAGCCATAGCGTGATATTCCGGTGGTCCACATCCAGGGCTCTCTCGTAGATGGAGCGTGCTCTGGTTCAAAAGTATATGCAAATTATGAACACCAAGTAGAGTTACGAGTAAGCCGTCTTCAGAGCTAGCAATCAAATAACACTCTACCTTTGGATTTCTTTCAGGCTCTCCTCCCATTGTGCGTATTTTATCCAGTTACTGATGACAGTTCGGTTTTTTCTGATGTTGTCTTCAAATCCCTGTCAAGACGCAAAAATGTGACTATCTTCAGGAATAAAAAGTTACCACATCAGCAGGACATTACCATAACAACCCGGCAATAAATCAGCTATATGTATGAGACACGTAAATAGAGAGCTACAATACAGTCATAATTATAATTACTCTAGAAGTTGCTTCCTTGCAAATGGTGTGACAATAGAATGCTTAAATACTGTTACCTTCCGTTTCTTTAACTTGTAATCGTTTAATTCTTCTTCATCTGTAATCTTTTGCTTGGGCGGCGGTGGCAAAAGCTCGAGCTCCCTTTCTTTCGCTTCTCTGAGGAGCTGTTCGGCAGTGATCTGAACCTCCGCCGGAGCTTTATTTTTCACCTTCGAAAAGCAGTCGGGACATCACATTATTAGAAAGTTCGCGGGCAAATAGTAACATGATTAGCCATCAAGTTTACCGATTCCTATTTTACTGCAGTGATCAACAATTATTTTAGTAATTTTCAGAAAGATACTCCACATTTCTTCATTTCATTTTCACATACTTAACTAGCATTAGCTACATCAAAACATTTCGAGTTTGCGGGCCTTACTAACACGCTGTTAGCTAGTTCGCTAGCCAGCTAGCTAGCGAGTTCATTTTTAACCTATCAAATACCTTTGCCACTTTTGGTATTCGCTGTTTCCCCGCCGCCGTTGACGCCATGACTGTCAGCTACTATGCTGAAAATATGATATAATAAGTCAAACAATTCTTAATGTATAACTCGAAAAGTCGAGCAATCCAAAATATTTAAACTGAACGACACACACACGTCGTACATGAACTCTGACCTTTCGTGCGTGTGACGTCACGGCGTCCTGTTACTATGGTTTCGGCTAAAGGAAACGTTATCCTGAAAAGAAAACTGACAACGACAAAGTTTTAAGGTAAAGTAGAATATTCACAATGAAGCAAAAACTATAGGCCTATGTTTAAATCACACTCCGTATATCATGACTTATCAGCATTGTTTTATTTATTAAATAGCATTTTAGTGTATTGGTTTGATAATGCTAATAAGCTGTCAATGTAAGAGTGGATGGTTCTTTGTTATTCAACCAAAATGGAATTTTGAAATGATTTTTTGATTTTTTAAATCATGGTCAGCAGACAAAGACAGACTGGGTCTTTTGGTTTAATATTCCTGTTTAATTTCCATAATAATGCATACATTATTTATACGAGTTTTTCTATGAGTACAAGTTTTTTCCCCATTTGTAGTCTCGTTTATTTATTTAGATTTTAAAAATGAAAACAGTCACTTCTTTAAGTGGAAATATTGAGACCGTAACGGTGAGGAGAACGGAATCTGCAGATGCTTTGGAGATCAGTGGCCTGATCTCTCCATCTACAGTAGCTGTGTTCGGAAGAGTTAATGTGCTCAATCTGCTGTAAGTACATCGCTTAACTTCTACTTTCAGTTTATGTTTTATGGGCTCCCATGACATGTATGAGGCAACGTATGACTCAGCGGGTTAGGACCATCATTGGAAGGTTGCTGGTTCAAATCCCATGGTTGGCAGAATGATGTCACCATTAGGCACCCTCAGCAGGGCCCTTAACTCCAAGGACTGGCTGACCTTGTTGTTTGAACTGTATGTTACGTAGGATAAAGACACCTCCTGAATAAATAAATGTACTGCAATGTAAGACCTTATCCAACACAATTCGGGCACTGAAAGGCAATACTAGAAATTATATATATAATTAAAATGTAGTGATCAGTGGTATTTGTTGACACACCACAGCACACAACAACTAAATGTGTCCTCTGCATTTAACCTATATGTGACATTGTGACATAGCAGGGGACAGCTAGTTCAGCACCCGTGGAGCAGTACCTTGTTCAGGGTACCTCAGTGGTGCGTTTCCCAAACAACGACGGGAGTTAGCATTAATGATGTATCATACTACTGTACATAAGTTCACAGCATCATTACCTCCCTAGTTCGAACTATGTTTTCGTGAAACACCTGTATCATAGTTATGTAGTTCGACCCACGCAAGTTGCTACCATAGTTAGCAACTATGGTTTGGGGAAACACACCCCTGGTTGGGGATTCAAACCTGCAATCTTTCAATTACAAGTACGCTTCCCTAACCATTAAGCCACCACTGCCTTGTGGTGTGGTGTGTCTAATCATTCTTGTGCTTTTTGAATCTTTATCTATTACACACACTCATTTTACTAACAATATTCGGTACCACTTTACAATAAGGCTCCCTCTTGCCACTTGTAAATGGTAGTAACTCATTAATAAAAAGAAAACTGTGTTATAACTTGTTTAAAATTGTCTATTAATAATTTACAAAGTGTTACAACCTAATTAATAACCAGATTATAAACCATTCATAAACTCTTTATATGGGTAGCCTTATTGTAAAGTGGCACCCAATATTCTAGCAATAACCTCTAATTGCCATGTCTTTATTTCTGACTTTTAGAGAGAGAGCTAATTTTGCAATCACTTTGAGCAACACCAGAAATGAAGTTCTTGCCCATGCGGCCTTCCTTGACCACCCTAGCATAGACCTAGTGGACCAGAGCAGTTGGGAGCCATGGTTTCATGAGCATTTCAGGACTGACAAATGCACAGTAAGTAGGCACTAGTATTTCACTTAAGTGATACACAAAACATTGGCAGAGGCAGAAAAAAATTGTCTCACTAGATATTTTGCACAGGTCAGCTCATTTAACATTTACCAGAATGTTTTATGCTTTGTGTTCCGTCAGCCACTGAACTCGCTGTTCATGCACCTTTTCGTGGCACAGCCAGCTTTCTCTATCGGGAGTGCTAAAGAGATTGTGAGGTGAGACAACCAATGAACAGCTGAAGGCCAAGTTTGCACTTGCTGAAGGCCTTTTCACCAGTAGTGTAAAGCAATGTTTCCCACTCCGATCCACGGAGACCCACAGACAGTCCATGTTTTTGCTCCCTCCCATCTCCCATAAAAATGCAGACTGTATGGAAGGGAGCTCAGAGGGAGCAAAACATGGACCAGCTATGGGTCCCTTGGACCAGCTATGGTCCCCTTAGATTGGGAAACACTGGTGAGAAATATAGCTACAGGTATGATGGGGTATCCATCCATCCATCCATCCATCCATCCAACCAACCATTTCTTTCCCTTAACTGCATGTCCAGTGCAGTATTGCAAGAGACTTGACCACTGGGTAGGAGGCGGCTACGCCCTGGATGGGATGCCAGTCCATTACAGGCAGACACAGAAAGAACAATACAGAGGCCCCAGTTCACTTAAGCCACCTGTCTTTGGACTGTGCAAGAAAATTGGAGTACAGGCAGTCCCCAAGTTAAGAACGCCCGGCATACGGACAGCTCATACCTATGAACAGGCTGCCATAAAGTCTGTTACATTAAAAAATCGAGTTAAACGCAAAGGTTCATTATAATGAACACACGCACTATTTTGTGAAGCTCCTAAAAACATTGCATGGCTTCAGCAGCTCGTTGGCTCAAGGTCCAGTACAGTACCAAATTTACTTTTATATTTATGGTATAATAATAATCATCACCATCATCATTATTATGATTATCATTAGTAGTAGTTGTAGTATTGTTATTGTTATTATGTACTGTATTTACTTTTCCAACTTACCTACAAATTCGACTTAAAGACTTCGGGAACGGATCTCGTTCATAACCTGTGGACAGCCTGTATCTAAAAGGGACACAAGGAGAACAATCAAACTTCGGCTTTCAGCTAAACAAAAGATTATACATTTCAGATGGGTATTTAAAAGCTCCTGGAGCAGTCTAGCAATATTAACTGCTATAGTGAGGCTTGTTACATGCCATTCACCAGGCATGGTATATCTCCTGGTATGAAGATATCTTGATCAAGAAATATCAATATTTTTTACCTACTTTTTTACAGGACAGTATTCAGTGCCATAACATACCTGGACTACATTTTCTTGGTTACACCCAGCATGAATATGCTTGGTAAGATAGAAAAAACTTCTTACCTCCGCCAGAAACTGTAATCAACCCGATATTTTATATACGTAAATTATTTTATGAAATTTTGAACATCCAAATCACTGATGTCAGGAACAGGCCAATGTGTCAATAAATGTGTATCCATGCTGCTTGTTTTCAGAGCCAGTGCTGGCTAAGATCTTCGAGCCCATTGAGGTCATCCGGGACCCCGAGCGTCAGTGTGGAGCGTTTGTGTGCCACAGGCACCCTCATGTCCCGATAATGCATGTGCGCAGGGCCAGGTCAATGTCACACTTCCTGTTTTACATTTATTTTTACCTATGGTACTAGTCCAAAGGTTGAGCATACTTGCTTGAAACCATAATTATTTATTCTTTAAACTATACATTCTTGTCTCTTAACAGGAGCAGAATTCGATCTTAGGACTGATGAATCTAAATTTGAAATATTGTGCGTTCTCCTTTAATGCAAATTTAAATTACACTATATTCAAATAATGCCATATGTTTTCAATTATGTTCTTCTTTAAATTGTAAAATCCCAATAACATTCTTTGCATAGTTATGCCTTTTTCCTTTATTTTTCAATGAGAAAAAAATGTGCAAAATTTGAAATACATATGCTTTTCCAGAACATAGCTCTCACATAAACTGTATGGCTATCAAAGCATCCATGGCTAATTGAACGGTCCTTCAGTATTCAACAAGACAAAAGATCCAGAACAATCCAACAATGCTATTTGCCCCCGGGGTGGAAAGCTTATGTGGGTATTTGCACCCTGGTGTATATCGCAGGCAGATGCTATTTGCATGCAGGTGCCAATAGGCAAGAATGCAATTCCACTTAAAATTCCATGCCTAATACTATTGAATCCACACAGGTTTCAGGTAACTATTGCTAAAATAAGTGTACATTTTATGTTTAATGTACCCTACCTTTTATCTATATATCCCACTTTGGCACCTTCAGTGATGTGCAGCCATGCAAGCAACACAGTTGTACTCAAGCATTTGACTGGTACTGTACAAACATTTAACTTTATAGGTTCAGGCATGTACTACTATATATGCTTTTGTAGTATCCTTGTTTCTTTGACAGATCTTGCTATGGTAAGTTAAGACATGTGCTCCATGGATGCCTTTAATCAAGCTGAAATTGACTCCAGAAAGCATTAGCTACTGTACTGTAAGCATATAACCTCTTGTTCTAGAGTTGAAGATCATGATGACCTCACTGCAATATTAGGAGAGCGGAGTGGGACACTCTCTGATTGTTATGGGCCTTACTTTTTGGCTGAGCTTATAGAAGCTCAGGATGAGGACCATCAAGCTGCAGTTTGCGAGGTTTGTCACCCTCATTACTATGTATACATGAGGTACCTTATTTGTCCTGAGATTCATCACTTTTTTGTGTTTCCTGGCTGGTGTTTGTGTTTATTGAAACATTTTTATGCATTTGAGAGCATGAATTGTTCCTTCAGAGGATGTAGACTCATCAGGAAGTCCTGACCTTGATGCAGTTGGGCTTGTTACCCTTTGGTTTGGGAGACTTTCTAGGGTTCTAGTCTCACCACAGACCATCCCCAGCAAATACTTTACTACAGTTTCACAAATAACATCTAGCTCTGGACTTAATGCAAAGCTGAGTGTGTTTCTGTATTTGCAGAATGAAGGTACGCCAGTTGGCTTCATCAGCGTGAGTGCCGACGTCAACCTGAAGCTCCTTGACGAGTGCTTCGAACTCGGCCCATTTGATGGCCTTCGGCGGTGCACCCCACCAGGCCCGCATGACCCCACTGGTGTCTCTGCAGGGAGGCTCTTTCTGCAGGAGCCCAACCCCCACAATCATCCTGGCCAAGAGGTACGGGTACTTTGGCCCTGACAATGATGTACTGACACTGTACAGGAAATAGAGAATCCTGCCTGATCAAAAGCTTGTCAGAATCAGAATCAGAATATCTTTATTGTTATTGTAATATGTACAACAAAATTAGGTGCAGTCCTTGCGGCCTCAAAGAATTATACAATAAATTACATGAATGCACAAGACATATTGCACATATTGCATGAGATTGTATCTATTGCACTCAGTTACATGAAGGTGATGTGGGTTCAAGTCTCAAAAACTCCATGGTAGTATCCCTAGCCAAGGAAACATTTCTTCAATTTATATACAGTTGAATTTTAAAACAGGGGTTGTGGTAATACAAAGGATTTTTATAACATTAATACTGTAATACAGATGGTTTTCAATTTATGACAGTTGCATTCTGGAAATGAAATATTTCAGTTTTTAAAAATAAAAAAAATAACTGCTGTTTGCTGATGTTTGGCACCACAAGTTTAAAGAAGATATGTGGCATTATTTTAAAGTTTTGTATTTTAACCCTACTGTGGGCCCAATGTTGCAAGCTAACCACACTCATTAGTGATGTCATTCTGTAAGTTATGTTCTCCTTTGCTGATAAGGCTACCACTAACTCTCTTATTGTTTCAGACAAATCCCACAAAAGCCCAAGTCTCAGAACCTCAACACTCCAATTTAACTTTGGATTCTGGAATTGACCAGGATGCTCCAAACGCCTTCTGCATCCAGCTCTTTTTTGTTGACAGGAAATATGAAATGTGGTGAGTTGAAGGAACGAGGGAATCAGATCTGCCCTCTGTGTAGCCGTGGGTATTTTACTTTTTTCGTTAGATATATGAAAATGTGTAACTATAAGTATAATTATAGCATTTGTACCAAAAAAAAATTAAAACCTGAAAACTACATCAGAGGTTCTCAAATTACAGTGCGGTACGCGTATCACTGGTAGTAGGCGAGCTCCCTCTAGTGGTACCCGGAGGTATCTCCTTTGATGACGTCAGAATGGTGTTCGCAGAGAGCCTAATACTTTCCTAAGTGGTATACGGTGTAAAAAGTTGAGCTACATAATCGCACTATAAAAAATTACAGGTCAAGCGGTTTTTCATTTTCCTTCGGTTGAATGATCGCGGGAAGCCTGATGGGAAGCTTTGGCGATGTGAGACGGGTTCGTCTCCCTGTCAGTTGGCGTCCTCCCCGGGTGAGTCCCCGGCTCAGTCAGACAGCTGTTAGGAATCGCGGAGCGGAGCTGTCATGTCGCCTGCCGCCGCTGCCATTCGGCCGGTGACGGATGAGCGTGTCGCGTGCGCTGACAGCTGGCCGGGGGGGACGAGCTGGCGCACGGCGGGGACCCCCGCTGCCATGGGCTGCCCGTTGGCTGGGGGTCGTGTTGTCGGCCGGGTGCCCTGTCAGTCATCTGTCCCCCTCTCTCCCTCGTTCCTGTTCACAGCTCTGTGGACTTCCTGCCGCACGTCTTCGGCTGCTTCCCAGTGAGTATGCGAAGAACCGGCACGGGGATTTTATTCGTGACAAGCCGGACGAGTAGCGGCAGCGCATCAAGTGGTTGAAATACTACGTATTTTCTCAGGCAAACAAACGAGCAAATAAAAATAAAATGTGATTATAAAGAGGGACCGCTTTTATTTATTTTGCCTTAGAAAATACGACGGCGTTGCCAAGACATAAACGAACTAAGTGGTCGCATAGCGGCAAGTGTCCACCAGGGGGCACCCATCTACTCAGCCTATCAATATAAGAAGGGGAATTGACAAATGACAACTATAGGTTGATGAAGTTGCTCAGGATCCCGAGAAGCGTTGTTTACACAATCGTGAAAAGAATCTTCCATTTTGAATGCGGTGACTGCTGTCGTGGGCTCTCGACTGCAGGACCGTGACTTCTGCATCATCGCCGTGCCCAAGACGGCTCCCGAGCCCCCCCTGCTGCAAGCCTTCCTCCGCGTGGCCCCACGCGGCAGCAGCGTCCTGCCTCACGAGCTTTATGTGTGTCACCGCTCAGGGTTGCTCAGGTGCGTTAGCATCCCGGCCTGAATGGAGTTTGCACTTTGGCACCCAATCAGAAAATACAAAAATAATAACCATTACAGCAGTGGTCAAACAGAGGTTATTGTATTTGTACTCAATACACAATACACAAATACACAAATTTAAATAACGCCAAGTATCCTCTTTTTATTTAAATCACGTTGTGTGAGTCAAATCCACGCAATATTATTATCCGAGTGTTTCTAGAATGTAACTCTCACGTAAATTGAGAACCCTCCAATGTTGATTCAAAAGTCGGAAACATCCATGAGTATTTGTGCAAGATGTTGAAAGTGAAAAGCCTGCAAATATATGAAACACAGGTCATTGGAAGTTGCTGGCAATGCACCCTGCCTGTTTAATCTCTGTGGTTGCAGGACCTTCCAGGTTAGGGTGGCCCTGTCATCAGACAGACCAGCCATTGAGACCCTGGTGGAAACTCTCACTCTCCATGAATCCATCTTAGCGGACCTGGACATGTTCTACCAGGCCCGGCGAGACCCAGTGAGTTGTATTTTAAATGTGCAAAGTGCAAATTTATTAATTATGTGTGTAAATTTATTTCATGTAAGTCTGCTGTAATGTTAAGAACATTCCAGTTAGAATGGCAGCTCTTGTTTATTCGCGATACGAATGGCCTGAATAATTAAGAATCATTTTTGAAACGGTCTGCCTTTCTGAATAAGAATTAAATGTCCAATTAGGTTGATACTGCCAGCCGCTTTGCGGAGCAGCCCCTGCTTTGGCAGTCTAATTAATTTGCGCCTTTAATTAAAGGCACCGAAACAGGCGGCAGAATTGCCAGTGTCACTGGCCGCCAGATGAAATCAGCTCGCACTCTAGTACGGAAATTGGATTTTCACCAAAAAGTGAAGCAATTAGTGAGCGAGAGGCCTGATGGGGAGGTGGGCGGCAAGACCATGGGAGGTGTTTTCCTCGCTGGTGCTAATGGACGGGCCTCTGTCTGATAGGACGGGACTCCTCTGCAGGCATTCCTGGCTCACATCCAGGGACAAGTCGTCGGGATAGTAATTATCAGGAACGAGCAGGTTGGACTGAATTATTTTCCCCATTCTCACATTTTTCCCCTCTCCTTTCTAGCCGTCTGATAGCTGAAAAGTTAACTTAGAATCAGAATCAGAAACTTTATTGTCATTATACAAAGGTATAACGAAAATTGTGTGCAGTCCCTTGCAGTGCAAAATTAATAGAATATTACAAGCAATAAAATAAAATAAATTTTATTTATTTATTTATTTATTTAACCTTTATTTAACCAGGTTTGTCCCATTGAGATCACAGATCTCTTTTGCAAGGGAGACCTGGCCAA
>JAODLD010000058.1:847788-872690 GCA_026781065.1 Mormyrops boulengeri | reverse complement strand
GCGTCAGGTGCTGAAAACCTGAAGGCTTTCTTTCCCAATTCAGTTCTTACTTTAGGAACAACCAGATTTAGAAAGTCTGTCAAGTGAACTTTCTAAATCTGGTTGTTCCTAAAGTCAAAAGTCAAAGGTTCCTAAAAATAATTTTCTTATATATTACTTTTTGTACATAACAGAGCAGGTTATTGCATATTGTAAGTTTTAGAAATATTGCACAGATTTAACCCAGTAGAAATATTGCACAGATTTAACTTGGTAAGGTATTGCATAGGTTTGTAAGAGAGAGCATACCCTTTCGGCATTCAATTATTATTGTAATAGCCCTAGGATATGTGCTGTAATTAGAACACATTTACTTATCGTTCTGGATGGTGTCTGTATATCTGTCTTTGTAAATAAATACTATTCACAGTAGCTTTGGATGTTTTTCTCCTTTTAGTTTTAATGTTGTGGATGTTAGCCTTCCTAAAAGAAAAGTTTGTTTGAAATAAATTAAAGTGGTATTGCTGTTTGCAGCTGCCAGGGCGCTTTAACTCCCTCCTCACCCTCACTTCCTGTTCCAGGACATTGAGTATATCCAGTCCCACTACGACGTCGAAAACTTCATATACTTCAGCTATCACCACCGCGAGGAGCATGGACGGCTCTGCCACTTTGTCCTCAACCCTATCTTCCAATGCTATGCCAGGCACTTCCTCAAGGAGGTGCTGCGACTGGGCCAGAAGTCCTGCCTCTACTATCCCATCTATACCTACAGCCAAAGTTCTGAGGTGAGAAGCCCACATCCTGGTGGGGTTTTGTCATGGGGTGAGGACATCCTTCCTGTAGAAGGTTCTGTGACAGGTTTTGTGGCGACCAAACGTGGCACTGGTTCCAAATTGGGGATCGTCACCGGAACGGCACCGGCACCTTTGCAGTGGAAAAGGGGTATAGGAGTCAGGGATAAGCAGCAGTGGGCAGGCCCAAGGCTCAGTTACAGAGATGAATCACGCTGACATGTGATTAGTAATCCAGGACTCTATTAGGGAGTTTAATTTTGCTGGACTCGTGCTGACTTGTGATCAGCCATGGTCCTGGGATCCGTTAGTTAGAGGTGAATTTGACTGGATGTGCACCACTTTATTACTAACTGGTGAGTACCTCTCATTGTGTGGCAAAAAATCCATATGTGGTGAAAATCTCCTAAACCCAGCTGCTTCATCCCTTCCCTTGGCAGGACAGCATGTAACGATAGGCAGCTCTTCCTTGCTTGTGTTCAACGAGCCGTTAACATGACCCTACAATTTCACCTTCTCTTGGCAGGATGCAGCGTTCCCTGGATCCTCTCCAGCTGTGGCGCTCAGCTGCATGGTTCCGGTTCGGCCACGCCGGCAGATCTCCTACCCCCTGGAGGAGCTCAGGGCCAACGCACCTTCCAGGCGGATTACCACAGAGTGGGTGGGTGTCCTCGCGAGTCCGACACACAACAGGCGCCATAAGAAACAGTGGCGTTTAATTTATAGTACAGTGGCTGAGCACAGACTCTGCACCGAGTCTGTTGAATATGGTGTGTATGTGTATATGTTGTAAAGCAAGGAGTGATACATTGAGGAGATTTCTGTAGGGTGGGATCTTGTGCTGTCATCTCCAAAAAGAGAGATGACAGCAAAAAGAGTGTTTCTAAATGAACTGAACTGGTTTAAAGTCGGATACAAAAAAATATGAGTAGCTTTTATTCAAGGTGGAAGAATTTTTTTTGCAGAGCATCAAAGCAGAGAATGATACTGACACCCCACACACAGCACCAGAACTGCAGGGTAGAATCCTATCACCATTCTGCATATACAATTTTCATTTAGGCTCCAGTGTGAGTCACATACTGACATATCTGTCAGCTACATCATGTGTTTAACTTTCACTACAGCTGTTTATTTAAATAAATTTATGATTTTTAAAAAGTTACACTCAGGTTATGAAAGCAAGAAGCCACCACGTATGCACTAATTTACGGGAAAATCTTGTGACTAAACTATATGTTGTCCAACACGAGGGGGCGCTGTTTAGTAAAACACAAGCTTAATGTGTTTCTGGCTTAGGTATTGTGAGGTACCCGAATGCCGGACGGCTCAGACGATACGTAATGGTCAGAGAAAGTCATATCAAAAGGGTGCTAGATTTACATAAGAGATTTTTAACAGAAATCAGACAAGACCAGAAATAAATAATAAGATTATGCATACAGTAATACTAACAAATCGTTAGTCATGTTGAAATGGATTTAATTCAGGGAAGGCAATTCATTTTAATAGGGCTAAAGGAATGAGGCATTTGGAGGTAATTTAATCAGCAGTTATTAATAATGAAAATTACAGTTTTGAAGTTTATAATCCATCTTTTGTGGGACACACTATCACATGACAGGGAAATTCCTCCATAACAGCACAGAAAGCCACTGCTCACTAAAGTAGCACATAATCAAAATATTGTAGACGTCTCGCATTTCACCCACTCGTGAGCATCATCCCAGGCCGCTCGAAGTCCTCTGTCAGGCAGTGTACCTCCCCCTGATGTCTCTCGCGCCCCCTGCTGCATGCCTGGGCCCTGCTTCTTCCATGCCCACCGCCAGCATGTCCCCTGTCATTGTCCTTGGTGTCCCATCCACTGAAACCCGGCACAGCAGGCAGAGTGCAGCATCTGTTTTGAATGGGTACAGAGACTATGGACAAAACTGGAAAGGTCTTACACATCCACTTTAACCAAGCTCCCGTAGAACCCTAGGGCCGTGTTTTCCAACCCGGTCCTCGAGGACACCCAGACAGTCCACATTTTTGCTCCCTCCCAGGTTCCAGTAGGGAGATGGGAGGGAGCAAAAACATGGACTGTCTGGGGGTCCCCGAGGACCGGAATGAGAAACACTGACCTAGGAAACATCTTGGTGGTTCTGAGCACGTCTGAAGAACACTATTACACTAGATTACTGTGGTCTTAGAGCATCATAAAGGAAGCATCCATCCATCATCCATCTTCTAACAGCATCCAGTAGAGGATGGCAGGCAGTCTGGAGACTGTCCTAGGCAGTACAGGGCAGGAGGCAGGGGGCCGCCCTCCACAGGAGGTCAGTGAAGAAGAAGAAACATTATCCAATCCATCCATCTTCTAACAGCTTATCCCAGTCAGGGGTGCAGGGAGAAGAAACATTAATTACTTTGAAATTCAGTTGACAGCCCTTTTAAGATTCAGTCAACAGACCTAATGTGTAAATGCACCACTGGCATGTTCGTGTTTAAGTTTGAATGAGCGTGCTGAAGAGGTGGTTGGCTGATTATAATATTTTATTAAGTGATACATTAATCCAATTTAATAAATTATACACCTGTCATCACGGTAACAAATAAGCAATATCTGCTGATTTATATACACTATGCCAAAATATCCTGCAAGTTAGTATTGACTGCAGTGACTATATATCACCCCTCATAGCATAGCATCACAGTCATGATCTATAGGTATCATAAGTATACTCAGTGGCCACTTTCATAGCCACACCTGGCTAGTACCGGGTAGCACCCCCTTTGTCTCTAGAACCTCTTTAATAATAGACAATTTACGCTGTCAGAGATGCGTTTCTGCATACCATTGATGTACTGAGCTGTTGTTTTTCCTACACGTGACCTTCCTGAGATTTTTAAATAGTCCATACCTCTCTGACCTCTCTCAGGCATTTTCATCAACTGAACTGCTGCCGACTGAATGTTTGTTGTTTACCACATTATTCTCTGTAAACTGTAGACCGTGTAATATGTGGAAACCTCCAGAAAACGGCTATTCCTGAGACGCTGAAAGCATCAGTAATCACACCACTCACTTAAATCTTACCTGTTCTGATGCCTTGCAGCACAGTAGCCGAACCTCCAGAGCCTGCCTACATGCTGCACATATTCACCCTTAGCCAGCCGCCATTCGGACGACCAGGCTGTTAGTGCTAACGAGCAGGTGTACCTAATAAACTTGCCCTGAGTGCACGCGCTCCATGCCTCAGATTAGCAGATGCACCCGATTTTCACTGCTGTTCCACACCAGAAGTCGTCATTCTGCCCTCACAGCAACCCGGGGGCTGCAAGGTTGTGAAGCAGATAAGAGCCATCAGGCCCTGTCCTGGCCTCCAGCTGTAAACCCCGGTGCCTATTGTCTGACCATTAATTAAGTTTAGGCCACCTGTCCCCTGTCTGTCTTTGCTGTATCACATTACCAGCTGCATTAGTTTTACGTCTCACTGGCCATTGGGTTTATTTAAAGGATTCGAAAGTGCCTGGTCTCATAGATAGCAACACCTGCACAGGTACTACCGCACAAGGACGCTGTAATGCTGAGCCCCGGGGAGTCTGTACCACTCTGTTCTTTACCAGCTTTGTTTTATTTTGTGAATGCGATTCGTGTTAAACTCTGAATATTACAGAGATGGTAAACCTGGAGGATGGACTGATGTTATCAGAAGTAGTAATAACCTCTTGTTCCTACTTCCTGCTCTTTTTCCTTGTTCTGCTGATGTTGCTCTTATGGAGGTCAAGGCATTTTAGGTATTTCAGTGACAAATAAAAATTAATATGTGAAGGAAAGCAGCTACGTTTTGTGCTTTAAGTTTGTCTGTGATTGAAATCTGTGAAAGTGTTTCCATCTCAGTTTATCTCAGCCTTTCTAAAGACAAATCCCAGGCCTACATGCATATGGAGCTGATTAGACCTTGCCCCAGGGGGCCATGATCTCTCCCCAGTATGGTGCGGTGTCGACCCAGTCTGCCTGATTATTAACGCTCAAGGACCAGTCAGAGCAGCAAGCTCTCCAATTGCTGGTGCAGCCGGGCGGCCCCCCGACTCATCGTAGGCGTTTCACAGAAGTGAGATTCCCTCACGGACTCACCTCATCCATTTTCACGGCGTCCCTCACGTTAGGAACCTTTGGCATTTGGAAATGTCACCATATGACATGAGGGACGGATGGCGGCCTCAGATGTTTCGGCTCTTAGCTGATGAGCTCGATGGCTCAAGCTCTTTCTGTGCTCAAGTGAGAGTCGTCTCTAGGTGCAAAGTGCACCCTGGGAGTGCCACTCTGTATTAAGAACAGTGAAAATTCAACCTGTAGCAGAATACAAATGGCAACAAAAGTGTGCGAATGTTCCCAGTCCATTCAGTACCTGTCGTGGCATTTTTAGAACCTTTCTAGAGCCTTCATGTGAGATCAAAGGTGATTTTACTTGGAAAAAAAAGTGATGAATAAGTCTTATTTCTGTGTTATGCTGCCATTCGTATCCGCACTCTGGTACCACATTAATCCACATTTCTGTCCTTTCTTATCAGATGCCGTATGCGTTGTACCACTTTAACAGAAAACTGACAATGGAGCCAAAAATAACCATCAACTCCAGGATCGTGGTCGTTGGAGCGTCGGACACTGGGATATCCTTTCTGGAGGCACTGTGCTTCTGGTATGTGTTTTACAAGCCTAGAGTCCAGAATGGAAATGTATTATGACATTGGCATTTTCCGGAAGTCTTGCTTACAATGTGTTCAGTAAGGAAACGTAACATTGTGGCCCAAGTGTCCCCCAAAGGTGTAACAACCACTTGGACCAGTGGTCAGGACCTTGGACCGTGGAACACATCTGAACAAGCGGGGGCCATAAGGGGGAGGGGGGGGAGAGAGTCTGTTTGGTTTTGAAAAACTCAGATATAACCTTTTGTTAATTCCTAGGCAAGCTTTCCCACAGGAGTGTTTTTCAAAAAGGTGTGATTGGCACCATATGTATCTTCTTGTCAACTCATCAATCGCCACAGTTACTTACGATGCATGCTTAACATGTCCTGCACATTGCCAAAATGAAAATGGACACAGTGTACTTTGAGAAGGGTCTTGGGACCTGGGAAGAAGGGGCGATCGACACGTTGCAGCACACTTTCCTGTGCTGCTCGAGTTGCTCAAACAATAAAAACCCTCATCCCGTCCAAACACCTCGAGACTGTAGTTGGCCGCCGGCTGGCCCCTGCGTGAGGAGGTGAGAATGAGGGTTAGGCTTTGGCAGGTGTGGCATTCAGCGGGCTGCCTCCGGCCCTTTAATTACCGCCGCTCCGCGAGCCCCAGTCACGCATCCTCGTCGGAGCTGTGTTTGCAGAGGACTAATGATTTGACTAATGAGGCAGTTAGTATCCAGTCAGCTGATCGATGTGCCAGAGTTTAGACAACGGGGGGAGAGCCCCCCCAGCGACCCCTGCATCAATGCTGCTCCCAGGCCAAATGTCCTGTGGCCTCCCGTCGGTCTGGTGTCAACGGGACCCTCCATCAGTCTCTGGGATGGGCCTCAGTCCCCTGTGGGTCACATTCAAAAGGGAGCAAATCTGGCAGACAGTGACAAATGGGGCCGGCCGTGCCCCCGTGCCTTATGGTTGGGTCCTGGCCACAATGGCTTGCTGTCATTGGCTGATAAGGGGAGTAATCCACTAGCTGGTGATTGGGTCAAGGCCAGACCCCCAGACAACATGGGAACTAAGTGCTGCAATGGATTTATAAATTGTGAGTGACTATTAACACTGACACTGACAGTGGCAAAAAATAGAGGAGCTGTAGTGTCATTATTTTATGACTGTTGAAAAAGAATGAAAAAAGAGTACAATTTTACAAAATAATTGTAATAAACATTGTCAGCAATTTATAACTTAATGTTTAAGTGTTTGGTTTGGGCATAATCATCTTGCTGCTCACCTGCACCTTTATGCACCTTTATCTCAAACTGAAAATTGCGGATAAGCCTGTCACCAATGGCAACTTGGAGTAACAAGCTTTTAATGGCCAGAATCAATCATTTAAGGCGAGCAGACTTACGCGTTGTTCCAAGCGTGAAATGCACAGACCTTTGTTGGGCATGAGCAATCATCCTTTCATTCCAGCCGGGCAGATAATGTCATGTAAGCAAACACAAAGGAGGTCGTCTACATCACAAGGGCTTTTCTTTTGCTCTCCTGGGGACTCGGGCACAATGGGGGCTGGGCTTCAGATAAGGAGGAATGAAAATATGCAACAAAAAGGTGCAATAAACGGAGCCTGGAAGCGAGTAGATTTAAACCTGCACCTTCGGAGTGGGTATTCGTTCACAGGAGGTCCCTCCTCTGTAATCCCCGCTGCACGCTGTCATCCGTTGCCCATCTCAACCGCTGAGTTCCTGGCAACAGCTAATCCCCTCAGGGATCACAGCCCAAGATGCGAGCTCACCTCCTCACCTGGCTCACCTGCACATACTACCGCAGTGTGGAAACATGGGAAGCTGTAAAAGTGAGCACTGTAATAGTGAGCACTGTAATAGTGAGCACTGTGCTGTTCAAATGCCTGGGCTGTCGCATGTGGCAAGATCTTTTTGATTATTACTTATGTGTCATTGATGTGGAAATGAGCCTTTATGTTCATTCTTGAGCCTTCATGGATTTTATCCATACTGTTTTAATATATTTCTAGTAAACTATTATATTTTAAAATGGTATTTTGTGTGTTGTTCAGATATAAAAAGTAAAATAAATAAAATTGCAACTATTCCTCTTAGTGGCATATGTTATGATGATGATGATAATAACCTCACAGTCTGTTAATAACAAGGTGTGATGCGCAGTATGTTTGTGGGTCTGTTTGAAAACATGTGACTATACTACAGACTTAGTACTATTTAGGAATTTGTTTATTTTCCTTCCCATTCCAGCTCACATCTCCAGTTTAACAACCTGACGCTGGTTTCCACGCACGGCTACCCCAGCTGCTACACTGATGAGAATATGGAGTTTCTTTCCACAAGGTGTGATGCTACTCAGCATTTAAGGATTTATACAACATGAAAAATCTGTATATCCTTTGTTCTAGTTATTTTCTGAAGATAATCTGAACCTGAACCCCTGTTGTTTATCAGTATTTGAGCAATATCACCATTATTAAGAATGAGTTAATAAAATCTGTCAGATGAGATTCAGATTAGCATTGGCAGACCGCAAAGCCCCTTTGCAGGAATTATGCTGTGTGGCAAATCATCAGAAACCTACAGTTTCTGTGCTGTTAATGGGCTGGAGAGATGATTAGGGCCGCAGTTTGAGCATTTCTCTTGCATCTGCCTTTACACTCACAATCACAAGCTCACCTTTTTTTTTTCCTCCATGATGTTGTAGTTTTATATGTGATGGGTCCTTTAAGCTGAAGACTTTTAGCACTGAATTGTTTTTGCGGAATGCTTTAAGGACTGGGTGTGCACACAGCCTTGTGCCCTGTGCTGCCTGCGATATGCTCCATGCCATGTTGCCACCCTGATAAGTGTAAGCAAAGATGGATGAATACTTGGATGAATACTTAAAATGTCATTTGGCTAAAGTACTAGAATTACATCATCCATCCATCCATCCATTCATCTTTAAACTGATTATTCAGGCTGTCAGTGGGCCTGGAGCCTGAATTAGCCTAAATCATTTTATGCATCATTATTAATTGGCTATAACGATTAATGATAACAGATATACTCCATCTGTATTCCAGCTGGTTACCCATTTCAGGGTCATGGGGGGCATAGGGCTATCCATCTAAGGGCACACATTCAGACATATTGGGCAATTGAGAAACACTAGATGCCCTACCTGTATGTTTTTGTATACCAGGAAAAAAAACCCACACAAGGTAAGCATGCAAATTCCAAACCCGTTGAGCGGGGTTGTGATTTGAACATCCCATATGCATTACCCAACCGCGTGCATTGCGCAGGGTTGTGGGAAGAGTCCCAAATCTCTCCCAGGTAGCACAGGACAAAGGTACACCCTGGATGGGATGTCACTCCATTGCAGGACACACACACTCAGCCATTTAGCGATGGCAGATGGCAGAAGCCTAAATGGTGATGTAATGGTGTGCCTGTACTCAGTCACAGCTACAGCAGCAGGGACCACGCCCAGATCTCGCTGCGCTCCTGGGTGAACGTGGTGGAGGGCAAGATGGTCAGTCTGGATAGGGTTTCCAAGCACGTCATCGTGTCTGCTGGTCAGAAGGTGCCCTACGACCAGCTGGTTCTCTGCACTGGGCAGCAATACCAGGTGAGTTGTCTCCCCCCATGAACAGCACCTGGCGTACTCCCGGGGTGGGGCAACAGCTAAGTGAGCGGGCCCTCAGTTGGCCTGTAATAGTTTGCTATATTTTCTGAGCTTCTGTCCTTATATTTACAGAATGTACTCAGTAATAATTGATACGTCATTGATCCCTGCGGGGAAATTGTCTTTACGCCTCCCCCAACTTGCTTTCTGTAGGTGAGAGCAAGCTGGCCGTGAAGAGCAACCACCTGTTGTGGTGCTCAGGGAGCTGGGGGTTAAGGGCCTTACTCAAGGACCCACAGACGTGGCGAGGCCAGGCTCAAACTAGCAACTTTCTGATCACAGGCACAGAGGCTTAGCCCACTGAGCCACACGCTGCCCCCTTGGCAGTGAACCTGTGGATCCACATAAGAGCAAATGTGTCATGTGTGTAGGTGTATGTGTCACGTCCCTTATTTTATTTTCCCGAGTAAAAACATAAAGGTGAATCTTCCCGGCTTTGGTTTTTCCTGCTCTTACTGCCAACCCGTCACATTGCCACCTGGGTTTTATAACCAGCGATAGCCAGTTTCTTCCCAAGTTCCTCTAATGTAATGTTAACATGTTCGCGTGGGTGAAGAGCGGGTAATCACACCAAATAGACGGCAACAATGTCACTGATTTGATTAGCCCATTGTTTTTTCTCCAGTTTCCCCAGAAAGACCTTAATTAGTATTTATTTACTTATTGATTATATGAAGCAAATCATTTGGGGAAATTATAGCTTGGTTATTAAATTGTGATTATTGGACATTAGACTTCCTGATGAAGGGTCAGTCTCCACACTTGTGCTCTGCTTCTGGGTGAAGAAAGGCTCTTGAAATTAAAGGAATAAGTTAAGATTGATTGGAGTGACCTGAACACTCTTGAAACGTTTAAACATTCAAAACGCAATCCAGTCTTGCCACATGGTGTGCTATGGTTAACATTGCTATTACCCTTAAAGAAATCATTCCTCATTAAAATTTCACAGTAACTGTACACAGTTACCCATTTTTAACGATTTTTACTGTTTGCATTATTGTACAGACATAGATTGATACCCATAACCCATAACAGAACCATAGGGACCATATCTTATAATCTAGCCATTTTAATTACAGGATCATTGATAAATGGTTCATGTAGGTTAATGGATTAATATCATGGCATATACAGGTTATAATAAGGTGCACACATTTACAATATGGTGTAAAACTGTTTGGTAGTCAAAGAAAATTAAATTTATAGTTAAATAACATGATTGAGGTATTGATAAGCCAAACATGGTTAGAGAGTGGTCAACAAATATGTGGGTGTATTGGATGGTTACTCCAGATACTGGGGTGACATTTGGAGGGGCCTCAAAATGGCTAACACACCTTGACAGACATAAAATCATAGTTTTCTATAAACATGAGGATCGTTTATACATAATTTTCTTCAACCACACAAGACATTTGCACAGTACTGTACATAATAATAATAATACATTTTATTTATAGCCGCCTTTCTAGACACTCAAGGACACCGTACTTTGAATGCATAAGAACAATATAAATAATAAAACCATACTAATATAAAAAAATCTGTCCGACCACAATACAAAATACAAGAATATAAAACATAGGTTAAATAATCTAAACTCAGCAGTAGAGTGTTTCATGTGTAGGCCCTGTCTGTCCTGGTTCCCACTTAGGTTCCCTGTCCCACCGGTGCAGCAGACATCAGCCAGCCAGCTCTTAGCAGTCAGCCCAGGCAGAGGTACATGGGACCCATACCCTCCAACCTTTTTACCCCCAACAACCCTACGGACTGCCAGAGGGCCTATTGCTGGCTGCTGGCCAACTTCGTGGAACAGGAAGGTATGGTGAGCTGCACCTGAGCCAAGGCTCATGGCAAATCCAATCTCAGTCAGGGAGGCTTTCCTCTGCCGCAGCCGGGCCCATCTGCTCATCCTGTGCACAGGATCCTATTAGTTTAGTAGGACAAGGCCTGACTAATGAAAGCAATAATGTAATTAATAAGGCTCTGTGTTATTAGCTGATTAAACGATGAGATGAATTATTCCGTAATTATTGAACGCCTATTTTTCAGTGTGTCTTAGGCTGTTAACCATAGAGATACATGCAGCTCCTCCCTGTGGCATGAGCCCAGCCAGCAGCACCTGTGGCCGTGCCTGACCCGCCTGTGTGCCCCTGTGCATTTTGCTACCATCCCTTCCGATGGCTGTGACGGGAGGCATGCTTACTTATTGCACAGGACTGATCGCTCCTTTTAGAAAGACTAAGTTAAACTGGGTAATTCAGTGAAACACATATGAAGAGGAAAATACTGCCAGAATGGAAATGCGGCTTTAACGAGTATAACTGTAAAAGCGAATAGTGTATATATGGCCACAGAGACACATCCGGGTCCTGCAGCTTATGAATAAGGGCTGTTATAGTTTTAAGTGTAATAATGAATGTCTCTTGTGGCAAGACCATTTTGATTATCACTCCTGTGGCTGTTATGTTTTTTCTTTTTTTCCCCCTGCCCTTGAGTGATGTAGAGCCAGATGCTGGATCTCATGGAAAATAGGGTGCCCGTCCGTAGGTGGCTGAGCTTGTCCGTAGTTAGTGGACCTGGATGTTAGCATCTGGGAATCAGAGTAAGCAGCCCGATGAAGGTAGCAATAAGCTGCAGTGCAGCAGCAAGCTGTGGTTCAGGACCAAGGACAGCACTTCCACAGGGTCCGGCAGCCGGTGGGCAGATCACTCAACATGGACACGGGCTTTGAGCGAGTTACAGGAGGTCTGTTTATCTCTTCGATTTTTTATTGTAATTATACCACTTTTCCAGTATTATTCTATAAAAGGGTGTGCTCAAATGAGAACCAGACTGGATTTATTTGTAAATTTAATGGGCTGCATTATAACATAAAGCATTTTTTTTTTTGGATTGACTAGATTCTGATGTAGAAATCTCAGTCAAAATATTGATAAATTATTTCATGTATTTCGTGTGTTATTTTGTTTTTCCAATGCGTGGGAAGAGGTTCCTTGCAGCCTTTGTCGATTTTCGTAAGCCGTTTGACTCAGTTGATCCCTGTGGGACATCCTGAGACTTCGCGGGATCCCCCCGAAGTCGCTGGACGTCATAGCCAGCCTGTACACTGGTACTATGAGTGCTGTGCAGAGTGGAGGGAGAACCTCTGCATTATTCCTAGTTGATTCTGGGGTTTGCTAGGGGTGTGTTCTTGTTCCTACTCTGTTCAATGCTTTCTTGGACTGGGTGTTGGGCAAGGTCGTGGGGTCCAGCAGCTGTTGGTGAAGAAAGATTTACTGATCTTGACTTTGCCAGCAATGCTATAATCTTCGCAGAATCAATGGAGGCTCTGACTGGAGCTCTTGAGAGCCTGAACGAGGAGTCTGAATATCTGGGATTGTGGGTGTCCTGGATAAAGACCAAGATCCAGGCCTTTAATGACTTCATAGGCACAGCCATCAGTAGTGTGTCTGTCTGCGGAGAGGATGTCGACCTTGTCGGGAGATTCACTTACCTCGGTAGCAGCAATCATGTGTCTGGTGACTTTTCCTATGAACATAAGAGCATCAGAAATTAACAAACAAGAGGAGGCCATTCGGCCCAACAAGCTCATTTGGAGAGAACTTAACTAATAGCTCAGAGTTGTTAAAATCTTATCTAGCTCTGATTTAAAGGAACCTAAGGTTTTAGCCTGCTCTACACTAGCAGGAAGACTATTCCATACTCTAACTACACGCTGTGTAAAGAAGTGCTTCCTCAAATTCATTTAAATTAATAAATAATACTGACTATGAAGTCAGTAGACGGATTGGGAGGGCATGGGGGTCATGAGGTTGCTGGAAAAGGGTACAGTATATGGCAGTCCCGATATCTTTGCAAGAGGATGAAGGTTCAAGTCTTTTGAGTCCTGGTGCTCCCTATCTTGCTGTATGGCTGTGAGGCATGGACGTTATCCAGTGTACTGAGACAAAGACTAGACTTCTTCGGTATTGTTTCTCTTCCATGGGTACCACTGGTTTGACTTTGTGTCAAACGAGCGGATGTTAGAGGAATCCTGAATGAGGCACATTATCTGCATTGTGAGGGAGCATCAGATACGGCACTATGGCCATGTGGTGCGATTCCCTGAGGGCTCGCAGGATCCTCATTGCTTAAGACCGGAGTGGCTGGACCAGGCCAAGGGGATGCCCACGTAACAGCTGGCTGCGGCAGTTGGATGGCCGTTTCCGGGTGCTGCAACGTGCTGTATCAGCGCATGCTCTCCAACCTGACCTAACCTGACCTGACCTGTTAAACACTCCAGTTTTCAGGACAATTTTTTTTTTAAATTGCACTGTGGAAAGACACACCGTTTAACCAGTCACAGGAAGCGATGTCACACCAGCTCATGTGACATCACTCTCTCAGGACCCGCCATGAGTCAGGGCTGAAACTGCCACACCTTGTCATGCAGAACATGGTAACAGAAAGACAAAGTGATACAGGTTGGAGGGGCATGATATCACTACGGGAAAAGGACACAAGTTTGTTTTATTTATAACTTTAACATAATGGGCCTATTATGTTGCTGATAAACCACAACGGGCCATCTGTCTGAGGATTTATAGGGTGGAAAAGGTCTTTGCAGAACGTACAGTGCTCATTGACAATTAGGGAAAGAAACAATTGGTTCATTTTGTTTGTCACTGAAGACATTTTATGCGTCTCTGGACCCCATCGAGGAAATGATTGAAGGCGGGAGCCAGGGTCCCAAACAGCGAATGAGACATGACCAGCCGCCGCTCACACGGTGGAGTGGTCAGGAGATAGGCCGGCGTCCAATTAGAGGCCATCACTTCTGAAAATGCCATTAGAGAGGGAGAGAACAAAGGGCCGGGAGCACAGCCGCAGCTGGGCTGGAGAGCGCTCTCCTGTTATAATGAACGGCCGAAGAAAGGCAGCGGAGGGGCGCACACTCGCTGTTATCTGCCGCACGGCAGTCTTTGTCGCCAGCCTTTATTCTGCGCTCATGAATACGGGGGGAGCCACAAAGGCCTTTATAAACAACCGCACAAAGGCGGGAAACGGGCCACTCATAATGCTGGGCGCGTCCTTCATTCCGGGTTCCGGGGTCCCTCGGACATCAGGCATGGCTCTGGGTTTAATTTTCGCCCACTTTCAGAGGGAAAACAAGGACGAGTTGGCTGAAAATTATTTGAAAACTTGCATAACAAAGTAATGTCCATTAAATTAAAAAATGAACATGTGGAAACATTACAGAACCTTGCTGGATTTCGCAGGGTGGAAGGGATTATGAGGGGAATGCAGGCATTAAATTAGGATACTTTAATGATCAGAGCTCTAATTAGGGAAGGTGTGCAACAGAGTAATCATGTTCCTCTGGTGCTGAGAGATCCTTCAGAGGCTCAGGGCATCAGAGAGGACTCATCGTGTTGTGGCCAGAACGTGTTGCTACTTGCATCAGAGTCTTCTCTCCAGCTGTGTCCTGCTCTGCACCTGTCGCTCCCTTGCAGATGACGCAGTGGTTTATGGTAACACCATAGACACTTACACCTGTGTGGAGGCGCTGCTCCGCCTAGGGGTCAGTGGCTCTCGGATCCACCTGGTCCAGCTGCCTGCTGACTTCCCTGTGTCCTGCTTTAATGACCCCGGGGTCGAGGAGGCTGTGGCAGAGGCGGTGACAGAGAAGGGGATCACCATCCACAGAAACTGTCAGCTGGCACAGATTAATGACGGACAGGACCCTCAGCCAATCACATTGCTGTCTTTCACAACTGACAGCGATCCCCTCAGGCTGAAATGTGCAGTAAGTTACTGACACTGTTATCATATTAGGAAAATGTATGTTAGGACAGTTTGCATGGTACGCTTTGCACATACATTCCCAGACATGGCACTGTGCAGCACTGAGCGTGTCTCTAAATGCTCAAGGAAAAGTACATCCCAGGAAGGGCCATTTTGAGGTTAGCTGTACAAAACCATTGTTTATTTCGAATTGTAACGTATTTTTCTGGCGTTTCAATGAAAACAATCATGGCTGTTTACCTACAGTTTTATGTTCAATATCTCTGGCTAATACAGCACAAAATTTAGCATTTTAATGCACTATGTGCTCATAGTTTATATCAGGGGTGTCAAACTCCAGTCCTGGAGGGCCGGAGTCCTGCACATTTTTGGGTATCCCCTCATTTAACACACCTGATTTATGTCCTTGTAACTCCTTGTGCTAATTACCACACAGCTCTTGAGCTGAATTCATTTGTGATGGAACAGGGAAAGAACTAAGCTACACAGGGCTCCAGCCCTCCAGGACTGGAGTTTGACACCCCTGGTTTATATTATGACATTTGTTTTGTGAAATGTGAAATTTTCTAAATTTGGTAGTATTGACTTTCACTGGAAACAACTGAAGTCTTTTAATGATTACCTACAGTAGATTCCTAACCAGGACATTCACTTAGAAAACCTGAAATGAACACGAAATTTGTCATGGAGCATAGAGAAAATTAATAAATACCCTGTTGCTTTGTGGTAACTCTGGACTTGTATGGTTTATAGTAAATAGTTTTCTGTTTCTGTTTTGGTAGGTTTTCATGAACTTCTCGTGGAAAGCGGTGGATTATGACGCATTCAGGGCCATTAATGATGCTGGTTTAGTGTATGACAGTGGGCTGGTGATCGATACCGCCTTCCACACTAATGACCCATCTATCTGGGCAGCTGGACCCCTCACCAAGTTTGCCCGGCGCTACCATGCCGGAAAGTGGACACATGCCAATTTTAGCTCTAAAGAGGTGGGCGCCCAACTGGCCGCTGCACTGCTGCCTTTCTTTGACCCCACCCTGGAGCCTCTCACCAGCCCCACCAAAGACCAGGACCGCCTCGTGCCCATCTACACCAAAGCCAAGATACAGGGTCTGCACCGAATCTCCAGCACTTCACTGTTACCCTTCCCAAGCTCCCCCCTGCTCACAGTTGCCCTGTTTCCTGCATGTCAAAGGTCACGTTAGTGGCAAAAGGTGCAAAACTCAGCTGGACCCAGCAGCAGCATAAAAATCATTGAATCCATGACCCTGATATTTTAATAATCTGTCAGACCAGTAACTGAAACTCTGGGACCATCAGTTAAATCTCACTGGTCCGTTTCACTGTTGGGCATTGTTATGCAAACTAATGAAATAACAAACAGGTTAGCAAATTCACCATTGAGCTGCCCAAATGCTGGATACTAATAAAAAATGCTTTGGGCTGATCTATCACAAGAATTAGATGACCTTTCAATACAATTAGTGTGGTGTACAGTTGCTAATTGTTAAAATCATGCAGAAATTCTATTCCATTTTCATTTCAGCAGACATCCTTAATACCTTCACAGGTACACAGGAATCCTTTTTAATTTCTAAGCTTTTATGTTAGTGCTTTGATGTTACAATTTGGAACAATCACCGCTTTTAAAAATCTTACGCATTTAGTGAACTGCAGTAATCTTATAGATCAGGATGCGCTTGACTAAACATTCCTGCATAAACAGGTGGGAGGCTGCCAGGAGGATACAGTTATCTGCGTGCCTCAAAACCGACCATCTGTACTCCATTAGCGACACAGATGCTGTCAGACAAACATGTAGGTGCCGTTTCTGCAGTAATATTGTCAGGAGCTGGTTGGGCTGCATGAAATGGGTTTTGTGTGTGAGGTTCACTGCTTCATTATTACACCAGTACTTTTGAAGTGTAGTGTCTGTCTAAGTGCAGTGATACATTTGGTTCATATAACTAACCTAATTAGCTTTTACCTAATATTAGCTGTTACTAAAGGAATACAACAACAAAAAAAATTATGGCCATTTTGTCAATTTTCTGTACTAAGTAAACACTAGCCAGTGCTCAGTGTGTCTTGGCTGTTAACTCAGACTTTTCTTTAGGGGCGGGAGATGGTAACTGGGACAGCAGGAGCTGGTAGTTACTTCCGTCTGTTCGTGAACCAGTATGGTGTGGTAGAATCCATCACTTGCCTCTCTCTGAAACCAATCCCAGTCTCGAACTACCTTTACCTGTATGGGAAGCACGAGCTGCTACTGAATCGACTCTGTGATCGCTTCAATGAGGGTCTGATCCAGGATTTCTACAGGTACAGTAAGAATGATTATGAATTCACCATACTGTATTTTATGGGGGATCGAGATTTCTATATTGGTTTTTTTTCATCTCCTTTGTTATAATTTCATCTTCATTTTTATTTTTTGGTGGCTCGGTTTGGGGGGTTAAAATCCTCTCTCTGTGAAATTTGCATGTTCTTCCTGTGGAAGGCTTATCTCCTCTGGCTACTTTAGCTTACATGTGCAGTTCAATAAACATACAGTTAGGCTAATGGGTGTCTGTAAATTGACTATAGTTTATGAATTTGTGCCCAGCCTTGTGCCCTATGCTGCCTGGGAAAGCCCGCTGGCATGTGACCCTAAGCTGGGTAAATAAGCGCTAAAGAATGAAGAGATGAATACTAAAATGTGATTATTTTGGTAGCACAATCATTTTAAGCATTTCATATGATCTCAGTTTCCTGAAAAAGTATTTTAAAGTAGAAGTTTTTCTATCTGAACTTAATAATTTAGTGAAATATGCTCAACTGAACTATCACACCAACATACAGTATGGTATTCTTGGTTCAGGTCCAGAGAAGTGCTACATTAAATTGTTACCTCTGATTCCAGTCTTTCTCTTAAAAGGCCTGAAAAATCTTGACCTATAACCTATATTTAGTATGGTTACAATATAAGGGCTTTTGTATGTAAGCAGTTGTTTGTGATGGTCAAGTATAGGTCATATTTATCAATAAACTGTGTACTCCTGTCACTTTCCATCTTTTAAACCAGAACCGCATCAGATTCAGGTATCTCCAAAAACCAATGCAATGGCTGTGAAGGACAGCCATTGGTCAGATGGACAGGCAGTGTAGGAAATAATGCACACAGACAAAGCGTTTAGTATCAAGCACAAGCATACAAGCACTTTCAGCATCCTCATATGTTTCCCTTTGTCTTCTTTTCTGATATTTAACCATTAAACGTCTGACCCTGCCATGTGGAGACAGTTTGAGTCACCCCATCAAACAACTGTCAGCCTTTCCCAAATCAGTGATAATGGGATATTTAAATTTGGATTCCTCATTGTGCCGTGCCATGGTGCTGAATGTGGATGTGATTATTGAACGTTTAGGATATCAGTTAAAGTGATAGATTGAACATGCAATTGTGATGGGTCGTTAAATGGACAAATGGCTTAACGTGCTCGAGGCCTTATGTCAGCTGAATTAATGGTTTATGCGTTGAGGTTGTGTGGCTGGGAGAGAAAAGCACAGAAGTAGCATCAAAGTAGCCTTATAGCTTCTGTTATTCTTTATGAAAGCATCTGAAGAAGCTTCTACAGTTGTTCAGTAATATTTGGGCTTGTTTTTTTGACTGTGTTTTGTAGGTATTTTGAAGAACCATGGTGCCTAGCAATTTTCCATGACCGCTTTGCTGATTTTGAAGAAGAAGTTCGGCAGATTATGGAATCCACAAAGGTCCAGGTCTGTTTCCTGTTCATATCCCAGGCAAAAACATTCAAGGGACTAGTCGCTTTTTTATGAATCACAAGGCAAATGGAGTATTATTAAAGGGCTGAACTGAGACCATCTCATAGAAGGTATCCATTGTAGTTTTAGTCATTTCAGTCAGATGTATCTGATTCTATCATCTTAAGAAAATTGATTTCAAAAGTGTAGTCAAAGGGTCTAACCTGTCTTTGTCTTTATTTGTTTCTGTATAGGGAGAAGAGGATGTGCTTTCTATTCCAGACCTGGCCCAAAGAATAGCTGATGAACAGCTATGTTTTTCAGCGGACCCCACAATGTATCTCAAGAATGTGTTTGAGAAAAGTGAAGGCTTTTCCATGCTGAAGAGAAGCTTGTTGAATTATCTAAAGTACAACAGATACCATTTGACCATGTATGCTCATGCAGGGATCCTGTAGCAGCTTAAGTTAATGCTGTATCTTCATTTACACTGTTCTTTATCTATTAAATGTGTTTTTTATTCCTCATGTTTTTTCTTGCAGATATGCCCTGCTTAAAACTGTCATATTCAATTAATTAATGTTGATCAGCTCTTTTCTGTAATCTGAAAGTATGTTTGTTTCGTAATAAAACTTTATGATTTTAAAATAGTATTAGTGTTTAAATAGCATTACTGCTGCTGCTGCTAGTGTAACAGTTATAGTAAAATTGAACTAGTCATCTAAAATCTGTATTGGATTCAAATGCAGAGGACAGCTGTTGAAGCTTGCTTGAGTAAAATCTTCATTTAATAAACATTGCTGTCTAAATCTGGCAGCCACGTGACATGTATTTGTTCATATGTTAACTACCATTCATTGATTTTTGTGATTAAGACACTTGGATGGTGTTGTACATTTTTATTGTTAACTTCATAGTGATAGTTGTTTATCCCAGTTAGCTTGCATTCAGTTCCATACATACAGGACTGAACTGGAGATGGATGGATGGATGGATGGATGGATGGAATTTTTTAACAGTTTTATGCAGTTCGTATACCCTGGGAAACAACCAAGTATAAGTCTGAACCTGTCAGAATACTGAAGAGGTGCTGAATACAGACTATACCTATGAATCTACTGCTGAGCAAAGGCTGTTTTTTACAGTAATTCACTCGGCTAAACATAAAAACGATCATGTACGTTAGGGACAGTTTTTTTCAGGCGCAGTATCGTTTTAAATACAGGGGGTTATTCCGCTGCTCAGCGTGGTTCCCCGCAACGCCGATAAGGTCTGGTTGTAAGTGGGTAGCGTGTACACTGCCTAGGAGGCAGCTGTATGCTAATGAGCGCAAATCTTCAGTTCATCTCCTGGGCGGTAACACACTCCACTGAACAAATAGGCGGACACGCGTCCCAAACAGACACTTTTCAATCCAGGCGCAAAGTAGTCTGTGCAAACGAAGGAGAAAGAACGATTGTTGACTGTCGCAAATCTGTTCTAGATCTTATTATCGATAAGAGATGTGATATGCAAAAATTAATCCAACTTTCGTGACACGAAATATTTATGCATATGCTGACAGACGGTCTCTAATCGTCTTTTTATGCGTCGTTTCCTTTACAAACACAAGTGCCAAATAACTAAGTTCTATCTCTCAATCTTAAATTGTTTAATTCTGGAAGTGCACACAAA
Source organism: Mormyrops boulengeri (assembly GCA_026781065.1). Lineage (NCBI taxonomy): Eukaryota > Metazoa > Chordata > Actinopteri > Osteoglossiformes > Mormyridae > Mormyrops > Mormyrops boulengeri. The sequence goes on along the minus strand of JAODLD010000058.1, from coordinate 852,349 downwards.
CAGGCTTGAGTCGGCTGGCTTCTTAATTTACTTTAGTGTCATTGTTAATTTGTGCGGATCAGAGTCCAATATAAACCTTACTCTAAGCAAGATTGCCTTAGAAAAAATAATTCCAGCGAAAACCTGAGCGCGCGTTCAGTGAATTGACAGAGGTCAACAGTGCCTACATCAATTCATTCCGTTCTGACAGCCATTCATTAAAACAGGTTTGGCTTCTAGTGAAGGGTATTCAAACCGTTTTTAGCTTTGTCGATTCCGAATTTATAATATAATAGCCGTAAGTATGGAAATATAGCATTAAATTGACATGTTAACAATTTTAATGAGCACTTTTGCTCGAATGGTATTGAAGGAACGTCGCTAGACATCTTTAGATATCTTAAAATTTCTGTTTTAAACAATTTCTGTTTTTACGACACATCCCACAATGAAATTTAACGGCTGTGCTGACGGAGTTTACGAACATATAGCCTATTGTATTTTTTAAGGTTGCATTTAGACCCAATAATGCACCAGACGGATTTTTCTGTAGACTAATTTTCCAACCGTGAAATACCAAGCAGGTTAAGTTCCCTTGTTCTAAGTGTAGAATAACTTCCAACGACAGGTACTATCCCCAGTTCTTTCTGTGGAGAGAAAGCGCGATTTAAGGCATGGAAGTTTTAATGGGGGCATAATCGTGGTCTTTTGCATATGGTCTGCTTTGTTCGGAGCATTGATTACACCCAGCACGTGTCTATCTTTTGGACAGATTGCCGTAGAGTCTTATTTCACCGTGGCCAATTTCCTTTTCAGAAACCAAGGGGATTCATCTTGGCCACATGGCTTTTGTGATGTAAAACCAGGAGCCGTTCTTGTTATTCATGTATGCGTAAGATGACTGATTTATTACCCAAGAGTTAAAATGACGAATGCTGCACGTCGAAATCTCCGCCTCATTTTCGGATTTAATTTCTACATGCTTATGGGCTCACATATAATTTACAGATCAATGTAATTCATATACAAGACAGTGTGGCTGTAAATGACGATTTATAATAAACAACTAAGCATTTAACATGTTTAGTAGGCTACATTGCAGTCGTAATGCGTCATTTAACAACCAGTAATCGATTACATGTTGATCACAGTAACATTTATTTCAGAAAGACTGTGTTAAAATAAGCAAGGATTGTGTGCGCACACACAAAAATCCAGGGCTATAAGAATGTACATGTTTATATAAATTGAGAAAAGAATGGTTTTAGTTTTCTACTTAAAAAAATACTTTTATTTACAAAAATATAACGTGATTTATAATACTAGGAAAGTTTTGCGCACAAATATACATTATATAAATATTACAAATTATAAATTATTATTGTTGTTGTTGTTGTTATTGGTGTTTAAAATAACGTTTCTTTGGCGTCTGATTATAATGATACACTGGCAATCAAGAAAGACTGACGAAGCATGGCACGTGTTCATTTCAATAGAAACCCATCAGACCGTTAAAAGGAGAGGATCTCGACGTGTGCCTCCATCGGGGAAAGCAGGAAACGCATTGCAATACAATAAACCACAGGTACATCTGCTTAGTTATCTAAAGACCCTCCTCCGGTTCCCCCCGAAACCAAGGTTTTCTACCCTCCCACTCGCAAATCCATAGGGATCTTAGTGCGGTCTGATTGGTTGGGGATGTGACAACAAGGAGAGAGAACAATGGCATCATTTTGCCTTAAAAAAGAGTGCCGCTATGATTTGGAGACGAACGCATTTTAGGAGAGGAGCATAGTGGAGGATACAAGTCGGAGTGAAAGTTCACGGTCCTCTGTCACCCCTGCACCTGGAGCTGACTTTTAAAGTGCCTTTTTTGAATAGCGAAGATGCCAAAAGGTTTTCTGGTAAAAAGAAATAAGAAAACGACGCCGGTGTCTTACAGGATCCGGTCTGATGAAGAGAGTCAAGACGCAAGACAAGTCTCACAGTCTCAGACAGATGCACATTCATCTGTGTCCCTTGCACCCAGTTCCGGACGGTTTGTATCATCATCGCTAATTAATGGAGCAAATACGCCAGTCTCAAGGCAGGATGCAAAACCTATTCAGTTTGGCAACCCAGAGGTTGTGTACCAAACGATTTACAGCCCTACCCGGCCCGTCAGTAAGGAGCATGAGAAAACATACTGTGAGGGACGCTTCAGACTTGGCTCTCCAGTCTCCGCTGAATCCTTTCCGACACCCGCAGTGGTCAGCACGTTAGATCACCTTCTGTTCGCTCCAATGGACTTGAAAATCGGCAGCAGTAACAGCAACCGCAACGACACCACTAACATCACCACCGGAAACCCCATCAAAAGACTGTCATCTGACACTGAACGCAAGAGCAAGCCTGTATCCAAGAAACCCAAAGCGATCAGGAAGCTGCACTTTGAAGACGAGGTCACCACTTCACCAGTACTTGGACTGAGAATCAAAGAAGGACCAATCGACCAAAAACCAAGGACGCAGTCAAACGTTGGAAATCAGCCTTTAGGAGAATTTATCTGTCAGCTCTGCAGGGAAGCATATGCCGATCCATTCTCCTTAGCCCAGCACAAGTGCTCCAGGATAGTCAGGGTGGAGTATAGATGCCCCGAGTGTGACAAGGTGTTCAGCTGTCCCGCAAACCTGGCTTCCCACAGACGCTGGCACAAACCGAAACCCCTAAACGCAACCAAATCCGAGATGTCTAAGGTCGCCTCTGATGACAAAGCCGGCCCAGAAGAAGTCAAGGACATGGCAGCTGAGATAGGAAGTCACAGGGACACGCCCAGTCCCGGTTTGTCGGAATCTGGGTCAGAAGATGGTCTCTATGATTGTCACCACTGCCGGAAAAAGTTTAAGCGTCAAGCGTATCTGAAGAAGCACCTTATGGGTCACCAGCTGAATAAAATTAACGAGGACAACACTGTCCAAGTTGCGGAGGATGGGGAGAAGCCGAAAGAGGGTGCATCTTCGGAGGACAGCCAAAGCCAAGCACCACTGAACCTGAGTTCCCAGGAGTGCTACCCGTGCCCAGTGTGTGGAGAGACACTGACCAGCAGGATCGGCCAGGAAAAACACCTCCGTCTCCTGCATCCGTCCCAGATTTTCCCCTGCAAATATTGCCCGTCTACGTTCTATAGCTCACCGGGGCTTACGCGGCACATCAACAAATGCCACCCTTCGGAAAACAGGCAAGTGATCATTCTTCAAATGCCCGTGCGCCCTGCTTGCTAGAAAATGAGAAAAGAAGAAGAAAAAAGATGAAAAGTAGTGCCTTTAACTTACAAAAAATGTCACGGGGTTTTTTTTTTGCCAGTAAGAACCCTTCTAAACACATCAGAGATCCCCTGGCGATCGTATACTTTTTTCATTACAGCCACTCAGTGACTTTTTTCTGGTACATTGGATGGTTTATTTTCAGATTTCCGCGTAGCGTGTGAAAAAGTAAACGATTAGGACCTCTATATAATTATATACTAGCTTCTAGACCTAAGAAAGGGGTATTTTAGGTGCCGCATACCTGTTGTTATAAAACGATTTTTATTTCACAGGTTGTAAATCACTTTATTAGCTTTATTATAGCTTGTGGGTCAGTTGACATTCAGTTGTAGATTTGTCTGGAGGCAAATCATATTGCAACGATTTTTAAGCATTCCCTTATAGTGTAGCCATAAATGCCTTTGATTATAGTCGGTTTACATATTAGAAACTTTGCTTCATAATTGCCTTAAAAAAGTTGAACTCTAAGTAATGCTTGCAACTGATTATATATCGTTTATTTTAGTAAGTTTAAGTTTTATTATTTAAAAGTATTTCAATATATGTATTTTCACAATGGATGATATTTATTTATCAATTGATTTATTTATCCAGGTTGTGTTTGTAAGTTATTCTGTGTTTAATTTCGTGAGTAATTATAATTATTTGATTTGCAAATGTTGGTTTTGTCATATTTATCATTTTATTTATTTATTTTATGTATATATGTTGTGGATGATGTCTAAATGTCTACTGGAAACTATATACATACACTATTATACGTACATCTCTTAGACGCAATCATTTTCTATATACAAGTTATTTTCGTAAACTTCAGCTTTTATAGTGCTTATTCAATGGCATTGTTTTAAACGTGTTTACCATATATTCAAATAAAGAAAACTGAACTGAATTGACTTTCTTTTGTATGGGATTAATTCTGAGGTTGTCATCGGAGAGTGGACGCATTGCATATTTTAAATGGTACCGTTGTTCTTTTTTCAACTGAATATTATTTAAAATTATTAGTAAGCCTACTTGTAAAAAAGATCCGCCAGTGCAAATTCAGGAAATAGGCCCTACTGTCTGATATATCCTAAGAAGGCCTATAACGAACCTTGGTGAGAAATTATCGGGAATGTCTGTAATAAAATAATGAATTGCTTTGGATACACGAATTATTAAGGAATCGAGATAAGTGTTGTAAATTACATGCAATTCATTGAAAAAGAGTACAATATTTATCAATAATCAATTCTTAATTAAAATATAATGAGAAACATATATATATATATACA
>JAODLD010000058.1:836983-847734 GCA_026781065.1 Mormyrops boulengeri | reverse complement strand
ATATATTCCATGATTGCGGCAGCTAGGAAGGTATATGTTCTTGAAGGCTTGTAGCGTTAAATGACAACCTTTTTGTCACATGACAATTTTTATTGTCTGAGCTCTATAATTAGTAAAAAGATAATGAAACGTACTTATGGAAACAAGCGATTTTGCAACATGTATAGTTCGCTCCTGCGAAAAGTAGTTTGAACTTGATTGGTTTTATTTGTCGTGAGGGCAGTAATATAGAGGATACTAAGGTTACATTTGTGACACAGATCAAACCTTTCCAGCAGAAATATGGTGCATCGTGTATATGGCAATTATGAACAATGAAATTTATTACCGGTTTTTATACATAAAGTCATATAGTACTACTTATATGTTAACAAGGAAAAATATTTTCTGTTTTCATTCAGTATGTTTAGGAACACAGAAATTTGACATATGCATTACAATATTAAGGGAACCAACTGAGTTACTACTACTGAGCTTTCTATGATTATTATAATAATTTATGACTATCTTAGGCCTGGATTGATATTCTCTGGCAACGAATATTCCTTATATGTAAATGATCTGAAAGTTAATGTCCACTTCATTTAGTAAAGCATCCTCCCTCTGAAAAAAAGATGATCTCACTCGCACCCAAGGGGAGTGACTGAGCACTCAGAAATCTGTGGTGTATTCTGCACAGCTTAAGGATGGCCTTCTCAACAAAGGGTTTTCCTGTGGTATATGGAGTGTACTTCACTGGCACTGTTTAGCAGGGGGAACAGATGGGAGAGGTTGGAGGTCAGATTACCCACTGCCATCACATCATCCAGCTAAACATCCGGCAAGATGCATCACACACTGCCTGCCAGGGAGATCTGTGGGATTTAAATGAACCCATCATGAGCAGTGAAGCAGAAACCCTCCAAACAACAAGGTTTCTTTGTGAAACTATTGACAATTCATATCAAACATCTGTATACTACATGAGTAAAAATACCTTTTTGGGCATTAAAAAAAATGCATTCTTAATGCATGGATCCAATCCAGGTCTGTATAGATTCATACATGAACGTAATCTGTTTTACTGGACTGTTCTCAATGTTACTCAAAATAGTCAGTCTTATTCTTATCAGTGCCTTACAGACTGAATACAGGTAGAACAAAGCACTGGAGCGAGCACAGTTGGAGCACTGGCAACACCTGGTGAACACCTGGGCCTCCATAGTAACCAGACCCCTTGGGGGAGGGGGGAAGGACAACAGGGAGGCAGACTGCCCGGCAACCGCCTCCCGGATGCTGTGCCTTCGCCACACACACCCGTGCACACACTCACACGCAGTGCAGAATATGTCAGAATAGATCAAGTCATTGTTTAACTTTGGAATTCCTGGTCCAGGGGATGCACTGCACAATTAGATTTTTTACTCCAGCTGTCTGTTTAGTTGTGTTGACCAGGCTTGTTGAATGCTGACTGCGGACATTATATCCACGGCCTGCAAGGCTCGCTCTGGTCAGGATGTAAAACGGAATCACATTGCAGAGCGGGGATAGGAATCAGGAAGCTTTCCCAGGATAGGAATTCCCCTTTCAGGGTTACAGGTATGAGGTTAACATGAAGCAATGGCAACAATGGGGAAGCACAAAAAATCCAGAAAAAGGTTAACAAAACGAAAAACAAGTGAATGCAATAACAAAAATAATAATAATAATAATTCCTGGACTTTCCTGGAATGGACTGACAAATACATCCACAAAAGTACTATTAGATAACCTTAATGAGATATCTTTGCAGAGTTCTTTTCGCAATACCCTAATTCTGTCTCACGCTAATCATTTCTTTGCTGATTATTCTGGTTTGCATCAAGTTTCTGAATCTAGTTGAACACAGCTACAGATGAACACAATAAAAGGTTATATGCTAAGTATTGTGAGAATGAGATGTTCTCCCAGTGTTGTGCTGGTTTTTGTGCAGTTCAAGAATATGCAGTCGAGTGAATTGTCATCTCAAATTTGCCATAGTGTCAGAATGCGTGTGCTGCACTCTGAGATGGATTGGTATCCCTTCTAGGGGTTCTCCAACTTTGTGCCCTGTTCTTCTTGCGATAGACTCCAGGCTTATTGTGATATGGTTCTGGATAAGTGGATAAAAGATGGATGATGAATGGATGGATGGATGGATGGATGGATGGATGGATGGATGAAATAGGGGGAGTTTTTCCTGACAGTCATGACCAATGCCGATGTGATTGGGATGAAGCTACAGGAGCAGGTCAAGGCACTTTGGCCAAGTTTTACACAAGCCCTACCATCTCAGAATATTTCATTGGCCACCCTTCTTTTTTGCCAACCTCCAATCAGTGGTCTGGATGATTGACAGGTGAAGAGCAGCTATGAAGCAGGAGACACAAAGATGAGATGATACATATCTCCATGATACACATCTCAATGAAGTTATCAATGTTATCAATCTCTGTAGGAAGCAGTCTGGGTACCATCCCCAGAGACTCACGCCACTCTAGCTACTAAATGAAGAGGCCTCACGAAGTTCAGTGCTCACACCAAGACAAAGATCGAGGGAATGATATTTAATGCCCACATTTTCTATGTCCTTATGTACTGTGCTTATATGGTGTCTAATAATATGTATTATGTACCGCTGAATCTTACATTAAATGCATGACTGTCCCTACATGCTGTGACTGTGACTGAGTATTCATGAATTTGCTGGCCCCTGGGCAGGAGGTGTTTTTAATGGTTATGCACACGGTCTTGTCCCTTAAAAGTTCCTGCACTCTGACTAAGGTACTTAACCTGAATTGCTCCTATAAAATACAGACACTCCTCACTTAAAGACCTACCTGTTTAATGACCGCCTGGACTGCCTGTTTAATGACTGACCGGCTCTCTGGCCAGTTGGCATTGTACGCTGCATGAGAACTCTAGTCGTGGACATGGCAGCATGTTATCTCAGCATCAAGGACCTCATCTCACATCACCCTTTCTGAGTCTCAGTCTCATTCCCGCAGTCACTCAGTATTTACTACACTAGTATTTGCAATCTCCAAGCCTATACATTTAATCTATAATTTGTATTTTATTGTGCACCTCATAGTACAAGATGTTGGCTAAAAGAAATGTATATTAGATTTGATTTCCTATATTCTGCTTATTACAGTATTTATAAATACTGTAAATGGTGAAAAGAACATTAAAACAATATCTAAAGATAGTTCACACGAACCCACTATGAGTAAAATGTGCTTGAAATATCAGTAAGGGGCATCTGTTACGCCCAGCGGGATGTGGTGCCCCAACCAAGCAACGAGCCATGATGTCACCAGCTCCCACCTATAAAACTCAGACACAATCGCACGTGCAAAGTATCGTTGCCTTCATCTCCTTTATTGAGCGGTATCTTCTCCCTGTCTCTCGTCCTTCCTTGCTTGTCCTGCCTGATCCCGTCCTGCTCACCTGACTGTTCTGCCCCGTACTCCTGCCCCGCGTCTCATGTGTGCCTGTAGGATTGACTTCTCTGCCTTGCCCCGTGACCCCGACTACGTCTCCAGCTTGCTGATTCTACATCTGGTTGCCTGATCCCTGTAATAAACTCCCCAGTCTCCAGCATTTGGGTCTCCTGCCCTTCCTGTGTACAGCGGCTATTCGCTTATTGATCAGTTTGCTCAATGACTTAGTTGTAGGAACGCATCTCTACCCTGTCGCTATCAGGGCGCTGAATGACACCTAATCACCTTCATACAACTTGAGTGCAATAGATACAATCGCATGCAATATGTCGCATGCAAAATGTTTTTTGTATGTCTTTATGTTTGTTTTAAGTATTTATTTCTTGTACAATTCTTTGACGCCGCAAGGACTGCACCTAATTTCGTTGTACCTATTACAATGACAATAAAGATATTCGGATTGTAATTCTGATTGTTAAGTGAGGAATGTCTGTATATATACAAGGGAAAGCAATCATTGGATTCAAGCTACCCGTTATGGCTGCGTGATAAATGCTCATGCAGCTCTTATTATTGTGGTGATTATGCAGCAGGGTACGCGTTGGGGATTGTGAAGAAACGACTGAGAGCTGCTGCACCTGTTACATGGCTACGGGCCTCAAGCCCCCGCACACTCACCCTTCTCCTTCAGGTTCTCAAGCCTTAGCTATTCCCTTTGTCCACCCTCGGGAACCCCGCCTTAACCCCCCCACCCTCAAGAACTGTTTATCCAATCAGTCCGGCGGCAAGACACGTGCTGCCACTTATGGATATGGTTTCAAAGCGTGCCAAAATGCTGGCAGCAGAAAAACACAGTAGGAGTACACAGAGTTAAAGCCGGCTCTTCCTGCTCTCTGCAGACGTGGTTGAATGTGCTTTCCATTGTTCGGCTGTTCCTCTCAGGTTCTGCACCCCCTCCCTGGACAAGAAAGCTGGGGAAAGGGGGTCAGAAATGTTCACAGGAGGGGATATTAAAGGGACAGCATGCTGGTAAATGCAGCCAGCCATCACAGCTATGTTCCGAGGTCTGAGTCCCTACTGAAAACCAGATAGGTGAAGTCCTGACGTCTGCATACATATTGACTGCATGTTGTCTAGTTTTGCACTGTTCCGCATTGTTTTGCACTGTGTTATACTGTCTAACATTTGTCTTGTTTAGTGCTTTGTAACTGAGTGTGGCAAAACAAACAAGCACATCAATGCATCTGCTGCACAGGACCAATAAACAATCTTTAATCTTGACTTTCCTATAGAGTTTGAATGAGATCCTTTCCCAAGAGAAGAACATGGGGCATTGTCAATGGATCAATTGCTACTTGTAGCAAACACAGAAGGCCCCTGTATGTTACGGTCTCGTTCCACTCTGGTTTAAATAACCACAGAATATCACTATGTTGCCTCCAAGTGCTTCACTGTATCTGTAACATCTTTCCTGCCACCGATCAGGGCAATCAAACACCATTAGACACACGTTACCTCCATCCTCCATGGGGTCAAATAGTCTCTCCATTATCCTAAACCCACAGATTGATCCGTAAGCTCGCACATGGAGAAACATCCAAAATGATAGTCCACTGCCATATTGTCTACTGCTTGCAGGATTGATTTGCACCCTGCTGAACGTGGCTTGGTCAGATTGATCTGTGACCCTCCTCGGCTGGGTAACCGATGGCTTTGAAAAGCAGGCTTTTTGGTGGCATATACTAGAGATTCTCACTGCCTGCCAAATTACAAAGAAAGACAACGGGTGTGTGTGCGTGCATGTGATTTTTGCAAGAACAAATTTAAAACACTCCAATAAAGATAGAAACTGAATAATGCACATCTTAATTTTATTTTTTAAGAAAGGAAAAGTTCCTAAAATTTTTGTTGTGAATGTTAGTCTTTCTTTAAATTTTCTTGGGCAGGAGTTAGGACTGGTAAATTTCAAGGGAACCCCAGACATAGACAGGGGTGCAACTGTGGGGTGCTGAGGGCAACGCCATCTTGTGGCTCTTTACCACACAGCCGCGTCACCCTACGGCTGAACACGAAGCCCCCTGCTGTAATGCTTGCAAATCTATTCATGGACTCTGGGTCCAAGACAAAAACCGGAGACTCATAATGAATGTGCAATGAGAGAACGGAGGTCACACACGCAGACCCTCGTTTTGATATCGCCGTGTGCCACGCTGTGAAATAAACCCTCCTTTAGGGAACAATAAAAAATCTGTTTGTTCCTGGGCATGGCAGACCAAACCTTCCTTTTTAGATAATCACAAAAGCAGAGTCTATTCAGTCCTGAGCTTTTCCAGCACCTAAGTCCTTCAGCCTAGAAATAATTCACATACAGACACCCAAACACACCAACAGACAATAAACAAATGCCAGTGTGCCTGGTAATTACAAGCTTATTTTTCTCTGTCTCCGTCTCCCCTTCCCCCAGCTGTTTAATATTCTGGTTCAGGAGAGGTCATCACAGGGCAGTCCGGTATTTTTCAGGCCCCACCCGGGAAACAGAGGCGCGATTATGCAAATGAGCCAGGCTCCCCTCTGCTTCTGACAGGCTGCTTATCAGTGCTGCCTTCTGCAAGCTGCTGTCGTAGGAACAGGGCTTCCTTGCGCGTGCACAAATGTGGAAACACCCAGCGCACACAGTCACACGTGCGGGCGCTCCACCCGCCCCGCTCGAAGGCACAGCATCCCTGGGACACGCAGGCGGAGGCTAATAGCATTAAACGTTGAAGGAGCTCCGATTTTGTTAGTGCCGAATGGGCCAAGATTAGATCATGTGGCGGGCATTTTTTTTTTATGGCTAGAGGTCATACACCTACTTAACAAGTCAGCTTGTTTGGGGGGGGGGGGGTTGAAACAGATGACGAATGAAGTAGAAATGGTTCCGTCAAGTGGAAGGGGCTGCAGTGTGGCCTCGGCTACTGGAAGAGTGACGGGCAGGACAGTTACAGTAATCACATCATAGAAACACATCATAGATGACATCAGAGACACCCACAGACCTGTCAAATACATCATTATTATTATTATTATTATTATTATTATTATTATTATTATTTGTAGCAGTAGTAATGGTAGCACCAGCAGCAGTAGTAGTATTGTTGTTGTTAAGTTCAACTAATTAAAGGTTTAGTCAGTAGGATTTATTGGAAAGAAAACCTTAGTTAAAAGGTCCAAGAGGTTTGTCCAGCATTCCCTAAGATCTCAAAGACTGTTTGTCCCAGGTGATATAAAGCATTTTCATGTTACACACCAGCCACGTCAGAAAAATGTCCACGTTACCCGAAACGAGTGATGGCCATTTTGCTGGATGACACTTCTTTGTCTGTTACTGTTCGAGGCCTCAGCTCTGGATGACTAGGCCCAAGTCACGGACTGGGTGGTCATTCTGTGGTGAGCCGCAGATGCCTCAACCATTTCATTCAGGGCCTTTTTTACGCCTGTCCCATGCACCAATTAGCATGGGGTGTCAAGCTGTTGCCAAGGTCTCCCGGCTCCACGCCTGGCAACTACAGGCTGTCAGTCACCCAGCAACCGCAGGAGAAGAAGGGCCAGTGACACGATGGTGGCACGTGCAGCCACAGCGGGGGCCCATGGCAGCAGATAATCACTGAGAGGTGATGACTGGGCCCCAGGACTCACAAATAGCCCAGCCCGGTGTTTGGGTGAGTCAGGAGAGGAAGAATGGAGCCACATTTCTTAACATATGTTACAGGTATGTTGGTGTCTCAACCAATTAATATTTATAATGTTAATATATAATGTTATAAATATAATGTATATGTATATATAATATCTATATCATATATATATAATATAAATATTTTCATATGACATTAACTCCTGCCAAATGGAATCTAAGGATTATCTATATCGACTGAATAATTGTGTAAGTTAGTTGGTGACTTTAAATTGCACACAGAATATGACTGTGTGTCTGAGTGTGTACATGTGTGAGTGTGCATGTGCCCTGTGATGGGCTGGCATCCCATTCAGGGTGTTTCCCAGCCTTCTGCCCTGTGCTGCCTGGGACAGAAGCCAGGGCCTCCTGCTGGAAAAGCAGCTGGAAGATGGATGGATGAATCATCATCATCTAGCTAAAAGAACAGTAAGTGAATTAATAACTGTTTTTCATTACTTGAAAAGATGAAAATTGCACACAACACAACATTATTCTCTAAGAACTTCTGCGTACAATTTGGAGAAGCTGCTTGTTGAGATATTAGAATACACAAATGTAAAAATAAATCATTTGCAAACTTTATGCTGTAGAAAACTAATGTTTTCCTTTGTTACCAAGTACACTTGTTAATTTTATTTAGATAACACAAAATAAAAAAAAGTTTCTAAATAAAAAAGTTAAATGCATCAAAATTCTGGCTTGATAGCACAAGATTAAAGTAATTATTAAAATATTTCAGTGCAGACCTTGATAGGTCCAAAAGCAAGCACAGAAAAGGGATGGAAGTCGAAGGGTTAAACAAGACCAGCACCCCAAAGAAGGACCTCCCTCTCTGTCGCTGACATGATAAGCTTCAGTGTATGCCCTGTATGACCTCCCTAAAACACAGCAAGCACAGAGAACACAAATGAGCATTTGATTAGGGTCAACTACCACGACACATACGATTCATTAGTGGTCCGTTCATTGAGGTTATTAGAACAACGGAATTATTTAAAATACTTACGTCTATATCTGATAGCTGCATAATTTTTTACTCTACTTTAGCGACTATAAACAGAATCTGGACACTGAGACAACATCCAAGGCTTTGCTCCCATGGCAACACTGGTCACACAACAACAAGTCTCTTCCAGGGCACTACAGGGGTCTGTGTGCAGAGACATGGGCACAGATTACACCAAGAAAAGCAGAGAGCTAGAAAGGAGAACGGCTGAGCAAAGTCAGTGTGGTGCAGCTGAAATCAGAATTCCGCAGTAATAAAACTACAAACTTAAAGCTTGGCTGCTCTTCCTCCATGGGCAGCAAGAAATTATTTTTTTTGTTTTTTTTGCTGTGCACATCTTGTAACCCTGTGCCACGTGACAGAAGCTGGAAGCGTCGCGGTCTTGCTGGCTCGACAGGCCCATATGGCCATGCCGCCGTCTATTATCTGTAATGCAGATGACTCCCGCGCGGCACAAACTGACGGCGTGTCCAGCTGGAGGGTCCAATCGTTCCTTTGACAGGATGAACCCCCTCCTGGCTCCCATTCTGCCATCTACTAGGCCGCCAAAGCCCACCGTTTACAGGGCCCAGCGGCGGGGACAAACTTCTAATAACCTCACATCTGATAAACACTCCAGAGCAACTTCGTAGCTTTGTGCCTATTCAATTTTCAATGGTTTTCTAATAAATGCCAAATCCAGCATTTACTCAGTTCGCAGTATAAAATCAAATCATTTCATCTACTGGCATATATTGAATGATATATTTCTTTAAGCCATATATTTTTATTTACAAAGCAAGGTCCCTAGTTTAACTCATTTGTCAGGTAAGAAGTGTCTCTATTATGTTATCAACTATATTAGTGCAGGTAGGGCAGGCATGTCTTTATATGTGGTACATCCCTCCTCCTGCCACTCCAGGACTGAATTAGTAGGAACTGACTATTTCCCAGATGGCAGGGGCTGGAAGGCTGTACAAAAGATTCAAGAACCTGCTTGGATTAGAGAAGAAGGACAAGATCAGGTCAGCAGTGAAGGCCACGTTCAAGGTGAATCAGGATTTATGCGCAGACTGTTTTCAGATAGCCAAGGGTGGTCCTGTTAGCCATCTGCTCATAACTTCAGAAGGTTTACTCTGAGCAGACACATTTTGATTGGCTTTGTTTTTGACTGAGTCATCACAAGCCATTGAACTTTGCACTGTAATGCTTACAGATTATATAGGTGATATTCTAACATAAAGGTTCCATGCATTGTACTTTGCAACATCATATACACTATCTTGTGTACAGAGATACGATTCATTCAGATACCTGTTAGAAATTAATTTCTGAAGTGCAAGAAGGCCACCTGTCCACTCTGGATGCAGTATGTTTTAATGCTTATTGAAGTATACTTCATGAAGTAATCATTTTTCTGTTTTTGGTGTTATGACCACATATTCAAACAGATTACAATCCTGTTCGTCTTTGATTTCTTCTTATCTTCTTTTCTTATGCTTTTGCTGGGATCTACAGAGGTGATCACCACCACCCTCTGAACCTATGTTATTTTCCTTTTGGACACAAACTCTTAGCTCTTCCATTAAACATCAATCAGCTTCTCATGGATGGGTTTCCTGAAAGCTTCGCAATGCTAAATAGTTTGTTATCTAGCACTTAAGATCAATTGTTAATCAGCGAGCATTTCTTGAAACCCTTCGTAACTCAAGTAGTTTGCAATCTCATAAATTAACGGGTGCTCTGACCTACTCATTTTCTGCATTGTTCCTTACATGAAATTTTGCCTGCCATTCTGTAACAGAGACATGAAGGTCACCAGAAATTGTTCTCACAAGAACACTGATGATCTTTTTTGGACAACTTAATAATGATGATGATGTATATAATTATGATGATATAAAACTATAATATAGGCTTTCAATTAGCGCAAAAAGGGCTTGTTATTTGAATACCTATATGCAATTTCTGTACATTACTAGGTTTTGTACCATTCAGAATTGAAGCGATAATGTGTTATGGCTGGGCATAACACAGTAGGCAAAAGAGGGATGATCCACAAAGCTGCTCCAATGAAAAGGGGTTTAATAAAAAAAAGAACAGAACACATGGAAGAAACCAGAAAATAAAGGGACCAAGAGGGGTCAAAAACAGCATACTGTATGAAAATTAAGAACAAGCTAGAGAAATCACAAAGTAAACATAACTGGGGAAGACTAGGAAACAACCACAGCTAGTAACACAGACCAAAAATCAATCAATCAGCACAGGCATGGAATAACAAGTAACAGGTGGAATACATCGCAATTCACAAGCACAGGTACTATTACCAACACAGAGGTTAACAACACTAGGAAAAGGCTGGGAACATAAGCACAGAGAGAACAAAATAAGGTACAAGCAGGGTAAACCTAAACAGAAGAACAGGAAGAACCAATGATAATTACACAGCAGGTGAGGTTGGACTCCATCCTGCCTCAAACTCATGACTGGAGGGGTACAGCCTCTGAGCCACATGCTCAACCCATAGAGCAGTGGTTCCCAACCCAGTCCTCAGGGACCCCAGACAGTCCACATTTTTGCTCCCTCCCAGCTCCCAGCCAATCAA
>JAODLD010000058.1:803744-817696 GCA_026781065.1 Mormyrops boulengeri | reverse complement strand
CCCCCCCCCCCCCCCCCCCCCCCCCCCCCCCCCCCCCCCCCCCCCCCCCCCCCCCCCCCCCCCCCCCCCCAGGGTCTGAAATGTGTCAGAGGTCTTGGGGGGTTTTCCCCAGCAGGCAGTTATGGACTGGGGGGGACGACATGACAAAGGTAAAAGTTGTTGACTGGCCGGGGTCACCTACTTGTTCTGTGTCTACTTGTAGCCACATCACTGCTGAGAGGGAGATCTGATGTGTGCGGGGGGGTTCTCATCAGATCTGGTGAATGACGCAGGGTGGGGGTTCTTATCAGATCCGGTGGGTGCGGGGGGATGTCTTCATCATATCCGGTCAAACCGCTGTGAAGACAGTAACAGCCTCACACGCCCAGTGCTTCCTGTGCAGTTCACAAGTTTCCTCTCATTGGCTTCCCTTAGTGCCACAGCGTCTGAGGAAATCCACGGGTGTGTGCTTTAGCTGGAGCAGCATCACTGAATCGCCCTGAGTGTTTGCGTGCATGTGCGTACCCTGTGATGGCATCCTATCCAGGCTAAACCCTGGCCTGTGTTTCATGGGATAGGCTCAGAGTGCCTCTGTACTGGACAAGCAGTTATAGATGCTGGACAGTTACTTTTGGGTTAAATTTTTGTGTTAATCAAGGAAGCTGGGGTCAGATTTCTATCTTAATTTCCATAGTGTTTCACTTAATGACTCTAATCGGCATCATAATTTCTTAAAGATCAGAATTCTGCTGGTCAGTCTGCAGGTGTCCTGGAGCTCTTCACCTGCAGCTCTTCACCTGTTCCATCTTACGGGATCCCTCTAGTGTCAGATGAGGAAAAAAAAGAGCCAAGTGTAAATCTATGCTCTCAGATCCATAATGTGTGCCCACAGATTTGTAAATTGTGCACATGGACTTGCAATCCATACCCACAGTTTTGCAATCCAGGGGAGCTCCATACTATCTCTTCTGCAGGTGAAGGGTTGGTACGGCCTCCATTGCAAAATATGGCTGATTGTGAAAAACCACATCACTGTGAGATAGAGGATGGAATTTAGGAAGTGCTAAATAAAGACTATGAAGGTAGTTGCTGTCCCTACTAGCATTTTGCAAACTGATCCATTATTTTGAGTGATAAATCATGCATCTGTATTTCAAGGTATCGTCTGGCTAACGTTTCTGAATCGTTCCCCATTTAGAGACTTGTTCAGTTTTTAAAATTCTAGGGTAGGGCTTATGTGTTGTGCTTTTCAGAAAGGCAAATATATTTTGCAATATTTTCACTCCCTAGCTGTTAATGACTCATTAAGGACACTCTTCTATAAACATGCCTACTGCCTCCCCCCGAAAAACTGTTCAAATAGGATTACCTTCACACAAAGGAATAAAGGGAAAGCAGCCACAGCTTTGGCGCGGGGGTGCAGAAAGGATCTCCGGCTGCAAATTTGCATCACTGCACAAAGGCAGGGTAGTCTGCTAGGAACTGGCCAGACCCTCGTTTGGACTGGCTGTTATTCATGACTGTGCAGAAGGATCTGTCTGGTCCTCATACCAAAGGCTACTACAGCCCAGAGATGTTGTGATCCAGCTTCGCATTCATCTTTGTGCCCATTTTACTTCATTTGTGTCCATTTTATGTCTATTTTTGTGTTTATTTTGTGTCCATTATTGAGTTCATCTGTGGGTACCATTCCAATTTTGTACTCTTACTCAGAAACAATTATGCCCAGTTTATACCTGATCTGAGGTGCACCTGTAACATGTAGCATGGGAGATAAACATCATGTCACTTGCAGGCTTTCACTCCCATTGTCATGGACACCAGTAGAGAATAACAGTGACAGAATGCATATGACCTGGTAAAGACCCTTTATTAATGAACACCTAGGAGGCCTATATGCAGAATCAATTTGGTGACTGCTCCTTAATTTTATGAAATGAAACATTACATATTTGGAATAGCATCTGCTTACATTCAAGCAGGTGCATAAAGTATTTGAATACATTCAAATAATTTAACTCCTCTATGCTTTAATTTAAATAGGAGCTGCTGTGATTGGCCATCAGTCTGCATGTAATATTCACTGAGCGTGAGAGGCATGATGTCAAGGTCAAATCTCCAGAAGAGGCAAAATCAAGACAAAGTACTAGAGCTTAATGCAAAATGCTGCAGTTGATTATTTCAAATCACAATTATAATCGGTTTTGTTTTTCTGTGCATTTGACCAATTTATTACTGTGGTGCACTATTATTAGAATTGAAATGCTACTGTGTTACCTTTTCGCTTTCTTAATCTTACATAATGTTCTTATCATTTTATTGTCTTTCAATTTTGCATTTTTTGCATTTTATACTTGTATGGTATTTTATTGTTTTTATGTAAAGCATTTTGAATTGCCTGGTATGAAACGTGCAATACAAATAAACTTGCTTTGCTTTGCTTCCAGGCACTGCAGTGTTTTCTCAGAGGTCTATTTCGGGCCTCCTCTAATCTCTAACCCTACCAGCTTCTCTTCGGAAATCTTCCTCTTTTATTCTAAATCCAGGACACAGAGGACACTTATCATTTAGCTCCCTTAACCCCATAACCCCACCTCTCTCCCTGACTCACCCCCACACCTTGCAGTCCCAGGTCTAACTTGCCAGCTCAGTAGGTAGGATGGAAATCTCCAATCTCTAATGGGTCCTAACACAATCAGAGGCACCCTATGTTGCACCATTATGTAGATTATGACTGAAAGGTTGGATGTTCAGCTCCTAGGAGAGGAGCTGCTATTTTTCCACAGAAGCAGGTACTTATTATAAATTGCTTCAGTAAAATAACCAGCTTTGTAGAAATCAGTATAAAACAATAAGCTATTAAGACTTATTATCTTTGCTATTTGAATAAATGTGCATACCTTTCGGGTCAAAGTCGGCACTATTTCATAGATTTATTCATTTTACCATTCCAATGGTCTGAAATTTATCACCCATGTTTCAGAAGCCGGTTTCTCCAGATTCGTCTCACCCATCCAGACAGTTGCACAAACGCACATCATACAAGTCGATTCCATTATACAAAAGGCCATTGGTAACTGAAGTACAAAAACACCCTGCTGCCATTTTAAACCCAATGAATCCTGATGACTCAGAGCATGTGATGAAGGTGCCAGTTTGCAAAAAAATGTCACTGAAGTCCCATCTAACGTCTGACAGCACAGAATTTGTCAAAGATAGAATCATTTTTGCCGTATGGATTGATTTTAGCAGGTAGGTCATTGCCAGCAAAAAGCCTTTCTGTGGCTCTTGTATTGCATTCCTGCTTTGAAAATGAGGGCACTAGAAAAATCAGACTCAGGAGCAACCCAAGATCATCAACCAAATGACCTGTAGTCTTATTTTGAAATGCATCTAAAGAGTGTAAGGTCTTTTTTTGGTGTCTCAAATAACCTTGAATTTTGTGTGAACGGTGGGTCAGCTGTAAGATGTAACCAGGTTTTGAATATTGTTTTCTGAAATCAGATATTATAAAGGAGGAGTTACTCTTGTCCATCTTTAATTGACTGTTATTGCCAGACGGCCTCCCAGCTAAAGACTACAAAGTGCTGGATTCTCACACCTGTGTGTGTCCGATGAAAGTGTCTGCATATTGGCCCCCGTTGCGCTAATAGGCCCCAAAGCCTTCTTAAAGTGCAGACTAGATGCTGTTGATGAACCTTGCTGATGGATGTCTGTTTATCAGCCCATGTCTGAACCCTGCTGGAGGTTTCACAGGTCTGTAAGGGCTTGTGACTGAACAGCATCTCCTGATGCCCCCCACCAGCCCTGTAGCTGGCCTGGCTACCCATTCAGCTTCCGGGGGGGCTCCTTCGTTTGGGGAGTCCATGCACATCTGTAGCATTTGGGCTACAGTCACACTGGCAAGCTGCCCAATGGCTGACAATGGCTTGATCTGAACAATGGCAGGAACATAGTGTGCGATAATTACTCTGGCTAATTGACCAAGTCGCACACAGGTACACACAAACACATACAGGAAGTGTTTGCACCTATGAATACAAACAAACATGTCCTATAGTTATTATTCAGTCTCTGATGGAATGCATCTCTCCATTTTCAATTTTTGCTCTTGTTTGCTTACCAAACTTCATCTTTTCCAGACTCGTCTGCTATCTTGTGCAAACAGTCTATCTCAGGTCTATGCATAACATTCCTGTTGGATTGAGGTTTGGACTTTGACTCTGGCGTTCTAAAACATGACTAGGTATATTTGTTAGTTTGCTTTAAGATTCAATGTACACATATAAATAAATTCAGCTCATTTACGTGTTCCTTCCTTTGGGGGCAGTGGGTGGCTCGGTAGGCCTGTAATCGGAAGGCTGCTGGTTTGAGCCCAACCTTGGCAGGACAGTGAAATGTCCGTGGGCCCTTGATCAAGGCCCTTAACCCCCAGCGTCCCAGACACCACAAGGTGGCTGATCCTGCACTGTGACCCCCAAACTTGCTCTCACCTCCATGCCTCATGGAGAGCAAGATGAATAATTTCACCACAGGGATTAATAAAGTATCACTATCCTATTGTTCTTTCTGGAACCAGGTGTTATCATTTTAGCCAGTTAGTCATCAAATCAGGGCTCTGCCAAACTCTCTTATCAGGCCCAAAGTGTGACTGAGGTCTGCTATTCATCATGTTTCAGAACATACATAAAATAATAATAATGGATAATGCAAGAAACATGAAGAAGCCAGTTTGTGATAAAGAAGCCAATATGTGATAAAGGAAGATTATATGACAATAATATTAAGTTTTTGTCCCCTCAGCTTTTTCCTTAGACACTCCAACTTGAATGAATGTATGTTACATTTATATAGCACTTTTCAAGATACCCAAAGTGCTTAACAGGACCAATGGAAAGCCACTTCAACCACCACCACTGTGTATCACCCACCTGGATGATGTGATGGTAGCTATTCTGTGCCAGTACACTGACATTAGCTAAGGCAGTGAAAGGGTAGGAGAGAATCCACCAGTTAGATATAGGGGATGATTAGGAGGGCAGATCTGAAAGGGCCACAGTGGGCAACTTAGCCAGGGCATCGGGGTACCAGCCCTACTCTTTCAAAGGATGCCCTGGGATCTTTTGTGACCTCAAAGAATCAGGACCTCAGTTTTACATCTCATCTGAAGGACGGCATCATTGTTACAGCACAGTGTCCCCATCACTGCACCGGGGCATTGGGATACACAAAGACCACAGGATGGGCTAACCAGTTAGTCACACCAAGACCACGTCCAGTAGTAATCCTGCTTTTCTAGTTGGTCTCCCATCCAGGTACTGGGCAAACCCAAACCTGCTTAGCTTCAAGTGGATTACTTAGTCTGAACTGCAGGTGGTATGACTGCTAGCAACTTGACTCTAGAGTCTAAAATGTGTTCAGCTCTGTGTTCTGGATGATATCTCTGGGCATACAGGGCATCAAGTCAGGTGCTCAATCAATAAGAAGTGGTCAAGCAGCTCAGTGATTACCTGTCTGTGACAGATGATGTGGGTTGGGAATCTCTCTGTAGTCATTTACTTTGGAATGGTTAAGAATTAACTTTAGCTATGACTATGTTTCTTGACAACAGACCTCAGCTTAATGACGCTGGCTTGCCAAATCCACAGGCACTGTAAAAAGGCAGGTTAATACAAGCTTAGTCGGATGGCTACAAACATATTTTACGAGAGAAAAAGGAAATTCCTGCACGTCATTTTTCTCACTGTAAACCGCACACCGCCTGTAACATCATGTCAATCCTCTGTACAGTATGCAACTTATTTGGCTGAATTTAACCTACAGTGTAAATAAGAAAGACGTCATGAATAGTGATGTGTAAACAACATGCCAGTAATGTGAATATATGGTCAAACATGAACATGTGCATTACATTTAAAAAAAAACTTTAAGACAACTAAAACTACTTAAGTATTTATGGCATATTAAAATCTAATGTTTTTGCCACTGGTGTCTTCCTTTACTTGGCTGCTATCTATATATGCCAGAGGAGGCCAGGATGTGACAGGAGAAGTGTCCTGGAGTGTGTCGTGCCATGCCCGGGTTAATGTCGGTGAGGTGCAGGGCCTGGACTGGATGCAGACTATGGCCAGATCTGTGCCCTTTTATCTCCACCCCAACACAGAGTTTCATGCTAAAGGGGGCAAAAAAGGCGCCTGCTACAACCCAGCTACTGGTGAGGCCAGCGAGCTGGTCCCCCTCCTGTACAGACTGGAATGCATCTGCCGCAGCGATGGAGATGAATGAATAATGAGGCAGAACGTGCCCCCGGCACCTAAAAATGTAATTAACACCTTCTGTAATAAACCCTTAATTATGCTAATCGGCTAATGTTTAAACAAAGTCACTACAGGATAATTATGACATTGCATTCATGGGCCCTTTTAATCTGTTCAAGGACCTGTGGGTGGAGCATTTTAAAAGATAGAGAAACGTCTGTTTGTGTTGCATGAATAACAATACAAGCGTTCAGAGGGCAGGGAAAGAGTTTTGAATCTTATGGATTGTTACTTGTGCAAATTGAACAGCATTATACATATATATGAAATTATTTTCATTTTAAGGTGAAAGACACAAAGATCCTAGAAAGACTTAAGTTTGTATAATTACCCACTCCTACTACTAGTACTACTATTGTTGTGGTTGTTGTTGTTGATAAAAATAATAATACAAAATGGATGGATGGATGGATGGATGATGGATGAAGAAAAAAACAAAAAACAAAAAAAAAACATGAAAACTTCAATGAAATTCATGGGGCACAGCGAAACCCTACAGCCCTACTCCAAATACTCTCTTAGTTATGAATTTTTGAAGTTTGGGCCTCTTGAGTTTTCTAGCACACTATGCTTTGGATTCCACTGTTAACTTTGTAGAATATCCATATCACAGATATTTTGTCCTGTTTATTTTACACATTATTGATAACACCGATACGTCATTACATGGCATTGGTTATAGGCATGGGCGTATTGCCACCAGGATGAGTATGACGACACGAGCACCGTATCAGAAACCATCGGTATCGAACCTTCATAGTTCAAATATGTTTATCTGTATAAGAAACACTTTAAGAAATTGGTTTGTGTCTTATTAACATTTATTGGCTGTCAGGATTAATATCTGCCCCTGCTTATGAATGCAGTACAGGTGGCTCAAGAGTTATAAGCATTTTATTTCGGTAGGTCTTATTTTTGTAATATTTTTAGAAAGGGGGCATCTTTGCCCCCTTGTGCACCCTGTGATGCCCTGGCTTCCTGTCCCGGGTGCCCTGCCTTACAGTATGTTGGATAGCCTCCAGGCTCACATACCCATACCCTGTCCTTGTAGTGGACAAGAAATAATCGCAAACATTTGCTTAAAGCACAGCTGGTGTTAGTTGTATACAGACTGAGTTATAAACTGAAAAAAGTATGGCCTTTGTCTAGCAGATAACACACAACTTGGTGTATGGCCAATCAGAGTCCTTTAGACACCAAATAGACTCTGGTGATGCCTCCACCTGGGAGCCTGAGTATTAGATGCCATCAAGTCGGTGCTGCCCCTGGCAGCCATTTTCATGGCATTTCTCCAGAAGTCGTCAGGCTTCCCAGTGACATGCTCATTATAGTGACCGTTTTGCTGGTCTCCTCTCTGTCTTCTATCTTCAACTTTTCCATGCATCATGTGCACTGGCTCTTCTCATAATATGCCCAAAATAGCATAACTACATGGTAACTGTGGGCTTGGGTGTTCCATTCAAACAGCAGCTGTTGAAGGCAGGTTTGTTAGTCATGGTGAATGATAACACAGTGTTGGCCACACACAGAGGTGTGGATGTGTGAAAGTTCTCTTTTTGGTTGTTTTTCTGCATGACGCATTTTAGACTTCTTCAGATGTTGCTATCTGGTTGTCCCCATAAGCATCATGACAGCAATAACATGAACACAGTAAACCCTGGAAAATTCATTCAGTTTCAGGTTTTAATGACTTCATTAAATTTATCTATGTAGGTCCACTCCTTTGTGTAACAGGATGTGAAATATTCCAGTCCTGGATATTTTACTATGACATACTTTATGTCACAAGAAACAAAAAGATGCCCGTTTAGCAATATGTAGTTAAGGAATATCATGCAAAAATAGTGCCCAATAGCATTAAATTTCTGTCCCATCAGCCTGCCTCCCCACCCCCACTTCATAACCTTCCCTGGGATAAGCAGTTAGAAGATGGATGGATGGATGGATGGATGGATGGAAATTGCAGTCTTTGTACATCTTTAAAATTAATTCTCAAACACCAAAAACATCTGACCAGTAATCTTCAAGCAATGTGTAAACACATTTGCTGTGTTAATTAAATAATTAAAATGTATTTCTGGTGTAGAGTCTGTGCAGTCGTGCAGTGAGATATCATCAATAATAGTTTTTTTTTTTGCTTTTTCATGCTTTTGCTCATCTTCTAATTTATATGAGCACATAATGATGCTCTGTTGGAATTGCTGCATATGAAAACAGACTGAGGCAGAACTTCAGTTACCACTTTTCCCTTTCTGATGGATCCTCAGGGTGTCCATTCAAAGGACGTGGAAATTAGGAGCCAGGAGACTCCAGTAATCTCCTTTTACGGAGCATCACAAAGCCGTAAAGAGCCAGAGATGTACGGATCAGGTGGGACCTGTGGCTTTTATCGTAGAAAAAAACCAAACTTGTCACCTTAAAAGCATTTTTAAGTGTTTGCTCTGAGATTTCACTTTATTAAGACTGATTTTCATGACATTTTCATCCTTAAGCCTGTCTGGTCTAATTCCATGCAATTATTTTACAATTTAAAGATCTCATTTTAAGAATTTTATTCATGAAAGTCATAATGATCATTGCTCATTGTGTAACACTCTGTGAGTAACGCCCCCTGTAGGACATTCCCGGATACATGCACATATAATTTCATCACTTCGTATGCCAAGGACACTGGCTTTATTTGTAAATGTCACATGTCTGAAAGTGATGATCTGGGATGACAGGCAGCAGCTGAGGTCATGGGAGCTGGCGAACGGGGCTGTGCTTCAGGCAAATGGAAACACAGAAGCCCTTCGAGCAACCAGCCAAGTCAAGGAAATAAGGGTATAATGAAATGACCTGGACCTCCACCACACCAGACCGTAATTTAATCCTCGGGGTTCGCTGTAATCATAGTCCAGCACCAGCCCCCCTGCGCTGCACTTTGCTACAGCAGCAAACAGTCATTAATAAGCCCCTTATTGCCAGCAGAAAAGACAGTCGGCAGGCTCCTGCCCCGCACCCTTTGTTGATTTTGTTAACATGGTATCGCTGTTAAATCTGTTCAAGCCACCGTAATTAGTTTAAAATTTGTCTCCATTGAGACTGAAATTGACTTTTTTGTTTCACTTAAAGGTTAAAAACAGCACAACCCCTGTCCGTATCTACCTGCCATTCCTTTCTTAACCACCCACCTGCTGCAGGCAGCTGAAATCGACGGGGGCGTTGGCTGGAGGCGGCTCCACAGGCAGCGTGGGGCGTCAGACAGGTTAAGCGCCGTTAGCTCGCCAGCTCGCAGCCCCCAGGTCATGGCCAGCTCCCATCCCTCCTTCCCGTCGGGCCGCTGCCCCCCCCCGCTGGGCCTCATTAACAGCTCCCACAGCGGGAGAGGAGCATCTCCGTCCCACCATCATGTCTTGAAGCCCCGGCAATTAGCCACCCCCTTCCCACCCCCACGGGGACGCCTGGCCGGCCGAGCAGCTGAGCTCCAAGGCTCACCGGTGCACAAACAGCACAGCGGAGACGGACCGCCGGCACAGGCTAGCGGACGCCGCTCCCTGCTCCTTCCTGCTTGCTGTATTCCTCTCCTCATTGCTCTGCTTTCATGTGGCATCTGGGCGTATGATTCTCACTAAATCTTGGTTTCGCATATTTTGAACATGAAGTGTTTAAAAAGACTTGCATCGACAATTTTCTTTTTTTAGCCATTAATAACCAGGTCTGAAGTGTTTGTAAGGGTAAATTTAAAATCATTTACAGAAAATTTTGCATGTTTTTTAACATTTCCCAAAACAAGTCCATAAAAATCTCATTACTTCAACAGTCTGAAAACATCAAGACCATTAAGAAAGCCAATACATTTTCACATTTAAAAAAAAATTGCTTATTAACAGTCATGCTCATTAACAGTCATGCTCAGTTACTTGAAACTCTGAAATAATGTATTGAATATTGTAATGAATTTTTAAATTACCATTTTTATTTGATTTTGACTGATTTCTGTGATTACTGCAACAGCTTCTGGAAACTACAACCTAATATTTTTTATAATTCACTGAAAATTGATATATTTTTAAAATAATTTGGCTAACCTGAAGGAACACAACATACAGATTCTACACATGCAATTAAAAGCAAACTATTATTTTTTCATGTATTAAATTAACATTAAATGGACAACTTTGCGGTAATGATACAGAGGTTTCAGAAATGATGTTGTCGGTTTCATGAGAATCACCCAGGCATGGAAGACACCGAGTTTCATGGATAGTGCCGCCTTCACTGACCCTGCCCGGCTCCTCTTATAAATATAGGCATTTATAGTTATTTAATGTAGTGATATGAAATACAGCAGCCCCCAGTCCAAAAATACAGTAAACTGTGAAACAGCATGTTTTTTATTGCTCCTTCATTCTTTGTGGGGTATGAAAAGCATGATTTTCATTGCTCTGTCATCCCATGATATGTGATATTTTTTATTGCTATATTGTCTCTTGAGAATTAGTCTAAAATGTCTGAATCTCTTTCATTCAAAAGAGATTACAGTTTTGTACAGTACTGTATAATAATGTACAATGTACTTTATTATTATGGTTTTTAATGTTGATAATGTTTTACTGTGTGTGATTTATCAATTACTATATGAAAGTACATGAAAAACACGTTATATATGGGGTCCAGGGATGTTACGGTGTTATCTGCAGTTTTGGCTATCAGTGGTAGGTCTTGGAATGTATCACCTGCGGATACATAAAAGCAGCTAAAGCAAAAATACGATTATTCAACGTACCTTACCATTTTTAGGCTTGGATATTTTACCTCCATAACCATGAACAGGAAAGTAAGTTGAAAAATGGATGGATGGATGGTTGGATGGATGGATGGATGGATATTTTACCAGAAATAGTTATGAACCTTGTTCAAATGTATAATAAGTGGTGTTGAAACAGTAACATTTAGCCAGTGGTTAAAGGCAAAATCAGAAGCAATTTATTGCCCAAACTGATGAAACTGAACATACATTTTGTGTATATTTTCCAATAAACTTCAATGGAGTCTAGATTTCCATTTGTTGCACTGTGCTTTGCTCAGTCAGTACTTAGCATAACTTACTATAGGAGTAGAGCAGGAATGCTGCCTTCCATCTTCATAGAATCCAGCTTTATAGTTGGTGATAATGTGACCAGGACAACTAGAAATGGCTTTGACCCGACCAGCAGCTGCCTCTGCCATTAAGAGGTCGGCATCTCAGTTCCAGGCTGGGCATTTAATAAATGGGCCAAGTGCACAAAGGAACATTTAAATAATTTGGCAATTTTTTTCGAGTGACACTCACACAAAGCTTGGCCTTATCTAGCTGCATCTGCCCAGCTTGCCGACGGCGGCTGCTGGCAGTTAGAAACAAAGCATTTTTTTCCTTTCACTTATACTTTCCTTGTTGCTGTTTGAACCTCGGTCAAGGCTGAAGAACCTTGACTTGCGGGAGAACAGACTGAGCAGACAAAGAGGAGGTTGATGGAGCAGTTAACTGGGAAATGCTGCGTCCTTTAGGACAGTAAAAGAATGTTTTCTGCCGACGTCAATAATGACATATTCATTTGTAATGTATATATTTTATATATGTATCTTTATTGCACTTTTAAATATATCTATATAGATTTATATACACTCACTGACCGCCTTTATTAGGTACACCTTGCTTGTACAGGGTTGGACCCTTTTTTGCCTTCAGAACTGCCTTAATTCTTCAAGGCATAGATTCCACAAGGTGCTTGAAACATTCCTCAGAGAATTTGCTCCACGTTGATATGATAGCGTCTCCCAGTCCACCACATCCTACAGGAGCTCTTTCAGATTGAGATCTGTTAACTGTGGAGTCCATTTGAGTACAGTGAATTTATTGTCATGTTCAAGAAACCAGTCTGAGATTATATGAGCTTTGTGGCATGATATGGTATCCTGCTGGAAGTAGCCATTCGAAGCTGGGTACACTGTGGTCATAAAGGGATGGACATGGTCAGCAACAATGCTCGGGTAGCCTGTGGCATTTCAATGTTAATCATTCAGTACTAAGCAAGCCAAAGCATGCCGAGAAAATATCCCCCACACCATTACACCAGCATCAGCAGCCTGAATTGTTGATACAAGGTAGGATGGGTGCCTGCTTTCATGATGTTAACGGTAAGTTATGACCCAACCACCGAGACTCATCTGACCAGGTTACGTTTTCCAATCTTCCATTGTCCAGTTTTGGTGAGCCCATGCCCACTGTAGCCTCAGTTTCCTGTTCTAAGCTGACAGGAGTGTCACCCGACGTGGTCTTCAGTGTGGTCTAGTGCTGTAGCCCATCTACTTCAAGGTTTGATGTGTTTTGCATTCTGAGAAGCTCTTCTGCATACCTTGGTTGTAACAAGTGGTTATTTGAGTTACTGTTGCCTTTCTATCAGCTCGAACCAGTCTGACCATTCTTCTCTGACCCCTGTCACCAACAAGGCATTTTCACCCAGAGAACTCCTGCTCACCAGATGTTTTTCTCTTTTGGGCCATTCTCTGTAAACCCTAGAGATGGCTGTGTGTGAAAATCCCAGTAGATCAGCAGTTTCTGAAATACTCATACCAGTCCATCTGGCACCAACACCACCTTTTTTCCCCATTCTAGGGTTTGATGTGAACATTAAGTACAGCTCCTGACCTGTATAATAATAATAATAATAATAATAATAATAATAATAATAATAATAATAATAATAATAGTAGATACTTTATTCATCCCCTCGGGGAAATGCAGGTATCTGCATGATTTTATACATTGTGTTCCTGACATATGATTGCCTGATGAGACATTCGCTTCAACAAGTAGCTGAATTGGTGTACCTAATAAAGTGGCTATATATCTAAAGTGTAGATATATATGCAGTTTTTGATTCCATGAAAAATATGTCAGTAAAATGATATATTGATCGTACACAGCCAGGCCCCTTCTTGCTTCTCCAGGTGGCCAGAGACCAGGAGGGTAAGGCAGCCTGTTGTTTAGGGGCCATGTTGAGATACATTCCATCTATGACCATGTGAATGAAGAAGCGGATGGGGTGAAGGAAAGCAGTAAATAAGCCATCTAGAAGGAGGGGCAATGAAGCACCCGAAAAGGTCAGGTGGACCTTCAGAAGCCCAGCTGGACATTTTGCGGTGGTTACAGCATCTGAAGAAAAGGATCAGAAAGACTAGGCTGCTACATTGGTGATGCTGGGATACTGGGAGGAGTTATGTGCTGCATTGAATGCATTCAGAGCAGTGTTTATATAGGAATGTTTACATCACTATAAAAACAAATCACACCCGAATATGAAATTATGAAGAGGTAAAACATACAACACAAGTCTGTGTCTGTGTCATCTATGTAAATGTTATCATCGTAGGACATTTTAATGTTTCTGAGCACGCCGCACACAGCTAGACAAAAGCACGACTTTCACATGCAGTGTGTTTAACGAGGACAAACGAGTCCCCGATCCCCCAAGGAGCCTCTCTCTGTATCAGAGCAACCGGCTCTCCACCAGGTTAACATTTGAACAGCGCCATTTCTGCACAGACACTCTCCCACAATGCAAATATGCTCAGAGATGGAAACCAGATGGCCCTACCCAGGGCTGTGAGGGAGTGTGTGTGGGGGGGTGGGGG
>JAODLD010000058.1:775129-786347 GCA_026781065.1 Mormyrops boulengeri | reverse complement strand
TCCCCAAACGAGCTTGATGGGCCGAATGGCCTCCTCTCGTTTGTAAATTTCTTATGTTCTTATGTTCTTATGATAAGCTGACATTTTGCAAGGGGGCCCAAAATTTCTAGGCACAGCCCTGATCCCAGTTTATGCTGTATGAGAGTATGGGACAGGCTCCAGACTCCAGGCTCCCTGGATGGATTCTTTATGCACTAAATTAATACATCCATCAATCTTCTAACTGCTTGTCCTAGTTGAGGTCCAGGGGTGTATTAATACATTTATTGTACATTTATTTTAAGAAAAGGAGGAAATTACTTTAATAAGATGAACAATTGTCTCCTATGAATTTAATGCAAAAAGTTCCACCTAGTGATATGCATCCATAATTGCCATGTTTTGTCTTTAGCCAATGCTAATATTCAATACTCATTCTCTCTTCAGGAATTTTTATTTTACTGTGTCTTATTATAATTGACAATAATACAGTACATCCCATAATAATGCTTATCTATATGCCAGCTCTACTTTACATGTGCTGCACTAGGAGGAGCTTACAGTTATACTGAGAGATCCAGTCCTGGTCAGTGTCCGGGGAAGGGGCAGGGGCTCTGGAGCCTGTCCCAAGCAGTACAGGGTACCGGGGGGTTGCACCCTACAGGGGATGACAGACAGCAGCATCCATATTTAATATAAATACCTTACACCTAGTAGCGGGTAATTTGGACTCTTTAAGCCCAGTTTCACTTACTTGAAGTAAGCAGGGCTGGACTTGCCATCTGAGATGCTGGGCTGACGGCAGAAACACCAACACAGAAATGATCAAATATGTCTGGCCATGTTTGAACTGTAATACTTACCTGGTATTCTGATAATCGTTTTGTGCTGTTGTTGGTATTATCAATGCTCCACAATCAATGCTTCAGGAGGTTTAATTAACTACATGTACTGTAAACACGGTGCCACTGGGACAAATCCTATAAATGTGACATAAATGGTCTATGAAAATGATTTTGCAGATGGACTGAGGGCAGGAATAAAAACTCAGGCACATTATTCACATTTCTTCACACCAGTAGCGGGTCTGACTTTGAATGTTTTCATTGATAGTCTTTGTTCTCCATAAATGTCGTTATCATGATCTCATTTTGAATAATTAAGGCTCATCGGTTAGCCATGTTAGCATCCGTCCTTTGCATTATTTATTGTTGTCACATGTCTGTGGTTGTAGCATACACATGTACAGATGAAAATGTAAAAAAGATACTGTAATCTATTCATAATTGTGGATTGTGGTCATTATTTAAGCTGCTCTAGACTGTAATTGCCAGTTCACTTTCAAAGGGTTGCCCATAAAATATTTTCTCAATAAAGGAAAAATGAAAGGATTAGCTGATGTGTTTTATTGGATATTTCACTAAACCAATAATGTGGAAAATGCTACTCTTTATTATTCTGTGAGTGTACTTTTGTCGTTTCCTAAAATATTTTGTTTGCCTGATCTCTCTCTCCTCTAGTGTTAGTAAACAGAAGAAGGGGTTTCAAGTTCAGGGTGAACAGTAGGGAAAGACTTGAGAGGCAGCAAACTGCAGCATGCATTTAAAAGGCAAGTGGCAAACACAGTGTGGTGCTATCACGCCCATGCAGCATCATGACAAGCGGGGTGGAAACAAAGGACTTGTGAGGGCACCCGGGAGTGACTGTATGTGTCTGTGCATTTCTGTTCTTCCTGGAAAGGTGGACTTATAGAGTGTAAGGGGGACAAGTGAGCCCGCCTTGTATTAAGAGCTGCAGGTGGTCCCACAACAATGAACAAAAGATAATCTGTTTAACTGGAGCCCCCCCCCCCCCGCACCCTGGACCTATTGATTGGTGGAGAGGTCTCCCTCTATATCACTAGGGTTAGTTGGCATTTGCTGGGAGGGAGCCGCGGCAAAGCGCCAGGGGGGCAATGGCGGCTGGGGCAGCACATTCACCCAGGGGACCCTCTGGGAGTCCCCAGCAGGTCGTGGGGTCGGCCTCCTGTTTAGTTAGCAGTAATGATCTTGTTAGTAGCCTGAATAGGCTGGTGTCTGCTTTCACTCAGGGCGTTGAGCGTGCCGTCCCTGTTCATCCCCCGCATCGCCGGCCTCCATGCAGCATGTGAACCGTGATTAATGGACTTCCAGTGTCTAATAACTCGTCCAAGAAAAGGGAGGGGGTGGGGGGGGGACTGGGAACAATCACTGTGCCGGGGGAGCTGGAGGCGGCCGTCAGCTTAGCCAGCTGCTTTGAGAGGCGGGGCTTTGACCACAGCGGCCAATCAATGCCACAGCTGTCAACTGGCACAGGCCACACCAGGCTTTTCAGCAAATGTTTGTAAATGTAAGGGTTATAAAGGGTTCAGTCGGGGAGGGGGGCAGGAGAGTGCCATTGAGAGATTAAAGAACAGCAGAAAGGGAGAGAGGACCTTCAAGGGAATGGGTAACCCTCTGCCACACAAACACAAATGAGAAAGGAATTGTTTCTGCATTTGATTCATCTCAGGATGTTCTAAGCATTCTCTGATTACTCTGATTACTGTGCTGTGTGGTCTCCTCACGTATCTGTGTAGCATTAGAATTGCGATTTTATTTAATGTGCTAAAAATTAAAGGCTTCTCCTCGAGCAAGATACCTTATCACTGCGATCCCACAATGCACTGCTCTAAATACACACATCTAAAAGTTTTTATACTTAAACAAGGGTAAACATGATTTGTGCACGGTGTGAGTCAGCTCCAAAACACTAGGGGCAGATTTACCAGCATGATGCAAATATGCTCATGCAGTGAAACAGTGCACAGTATCAGGACGCTATTTTAAAAATAATGTTGCATATGACATCCACCACGCATAATGGAGGTACAGCCTAAGCTCTCATATGAGGAAAATGCTGGGTAGCGACTAGTTCAGAACACCAATAGCGTGTGTGTATGTATGTGCCATGTGATGGACTGGCATCCTGTCTAGGTTCCCTGGACCCTGACCAGGGTAGGCAGTCAGAAGACAGATGAATTATAACAATTATTAATAGCAAGATCTGATAAACTAATGTTTGTTCCCAAAACAAGCACTATTATTATAGGCTGCTGGTCACACGTTGACCTATAACATTTGTTCTTTGTCTTCTTTCCATCCTCTTCACTCCATTTCTTCCTGCCTCCTTCCCTCCATCATCACGCACAGGCTTCCGGGCCCTCCGCGCTCAGCATCCATGCCTTGCGTCTAGGCCCAGGGCAGGAGATCCTCAGCTCCTTGGTCTCATTTGTGGAGGAGAGGAGGATGAAGGCCCCGTTCATCCTTACATGTGTGGGCAGCGTTACCAAGGCGACGCTCCGTTTGGCAAATGCCAGTGCAAGGAACACCAATGAGGTAGAGCCAGGACAATCTGGCACAAGAGTCCACACTGAGGTTTCCCATCAATGATGTTGGCCATTTTGTTGATGTTGGTATCGCTGTTGCTAAGATGTATTCTTTCTTAGTCATTGATGCAAGACACAGATCACCAGACTGACCTAGCAAACTCTTCTAGAAAACAGCAATAAACCTGAGAACCCGCTTGTGTCTTATGGTGTGGCTAAGACTCTTTTATAGCCTCTGCTATTGGCTGCAGGCTTTGTGTCTTCCCTTCTTATTTATTTGTGTTGGGAGGCCTTTCTCTGTTGACATTTTGGAAATTATTCTAGTCACTCTAGCTACTTTTGGTTCCACTCGTACCTTAGGGTTTTATTAATTTTAATGCGGTTCAGTATTTCTTCAGCTGTCCAACAAAAACCGCATTACTCTGAAAGAACTTGGCATTCCTGTATGATTCAAAGTATTCAGCGACCAGTAAAACATGATTTAATTTTGGGACCCAAGAGGCATGAATGGCAAGTAGAAAAATGGAAGCGTTGTCATGCAGTTGCTAGGTAGCAAGGTCAAGCCTTTCTGAAATCTACCCTGCTGTTAGGGTTTAGATTTACCACTAGGTTTGTGTGGACAAAAACGTCTGGTTTTTCTGAGAATAAAACAAACTATTGTTTAGCCTGATTAGTCTACAGCAGTGATGTCACTGCTTGAATTAGCATTATATTTCTTGCCTTTGTTGTGAATAAATAATAATAATAGTTGCTCAATGAAAATGTTCCGTTACATGTTTTGGTGGTTCACTGCACCCTGGATCCTAAAAGCTTAGGAACAAAAGTCAAAATCGTCTTGTATTTGAACAATTCCATAAAAATCAGTTGCAAGAGCAATTTAAAATTTGAATTTAATTTCAATTTCATTTTTATTTAAATTAAAATATTTTGATGGAAATCTTTTAACTGCCTCACATTTTGATAAATTGTAGCCCTTTCAATAATAAATAAATGCCAAACTCATTTTGTCATGCATTCAAGGTGATCCACCTGGAGGGCCCCTTCGAGATCGTCTCTCTGGTCGGCACTCTGAACAAGGAGGCCCACCTGCACATCTGCTTGGCAGACAGAACGGGAGCCACTGTGGGCGGCCACGTGCTGGGGGACCTGCAGGTCTTCACCACGGCAGAGATCGTCCTGGGCGAGGCAGCCGACCTGCAGTTCAGCCGGGAGATGGACGGCCGCACGGGCTTTCCGGAGCTGGTGGTCACGTCCTGTACGGACCAGGCCTGAGCATCCCTTTGTGTCCCATGGAGCAGAGTGGGTAAACTGAGTGACCTTTTCACTGCCTGCCTGTTCCATCTGACTTTTGTTATTTTGGTTGTCCTTCCCTGATTTGTCTCCTGAAAGGGTTTATCATTCACAAGCACCTGTTAGAATCACATGTTTAATTAAAATGCTGTGTATTTGCCCGAGCTGGGATGTGTTCAGAGAGTATTATTAAAACAGTATTCACATGCACTGCAACTACTACTGGAATGAAACTGAAAGACAAATAAATACTGAAATACTACTGTTTGTTATGGCTGCTTGATTGTGCCAAAAATCATAATTACAGTTATTTTGGTCATTAGTGAAATCTTGATTATTTAATACAATCACTCATTCACTTTAGACATATCATGCATTTATTGAACTTTTTAAAAAAAAAAAAAATAGTCTTTTTAACGGTGGGTTTCCTTGAACTTGAAATATAATGCAACTGAGTAACAAATAAAAAAGGGGCTGGAAAGGGGTGTGCTGGATTTATAACAGAAGACAAGATGGGAGTGTCTTTGCAAAACAAAATACAGTAATCATTTCATCTAAATTATTTTGCTTTGATAATTGTTGGAAGCCAAAATTGCAATTGAAATTAAAATTTGATCAATTTCCCAGCCCTACTATACTTAAGTCTGTCCATGAAGTGCTACGGTTTACCCTCATCCCACAGGGCATGTACATTCATTCTGCTATTACATCCATCCATCCATCCATCCATCAGTCCATCCATCCCACTGCCTATCTAGTACAGGGTTGCAGTGAAGCTGGCGCCTCTCCCAGGCAGCACAGGCAGCACAGGCAGCTGCTTTTGGTGAGCTGTGACGCAAATGGGCGCTCCTCAGGGCAGGGGTCACCCTGGACAGGGTACCAGTCCAACACAGGGTAACATTTTTTAACAAGCTGAATGCAGTTTATGAAAATGAACCAAGCTAAGGTAACTTAGAAAGAAACAAACACTGGTTAATGTGCAAATAATTTTATAAATAAAAATGCCACACATTCATTTTGGTTAAGCACGGAAGCATTAAAACTGATAAAAAAAAACACACAGGCCGCAAAAGCCTTTTCCACAGTACTAATAACCTCATTCTATCAACACAAGGCAAAATAAAAGACTGATTTTGTGAGCTTCCTGGCTGCGTCTCTAGAAGCATTTTGTCTGTTTCCAAGCTGAACTGCCAATGCTGTGATGTGATCTGTGAACCAGCAGCTGAGTGAACATCTCCATATACACCACCTGCACAAAGAAGGGGGGCTGTGAGAATCCCGCTGTTTGTGTGTGGGGGCTGAGGGGGGCGTAACTCAGGGCTCGCCAATAGATGTTTGACTAAACCCTCCTTTCAAAGAACTTGACCCGCTGACTCCTGCAGCACAATGCAAAACTCCCCGGGGATTAGCGGCGGCCCTGCGGCGGCCCTGCGGTGAGCAGGGCCACACGGGCGAAAGAAAAGATCTTCGCACCATCTCGATGGTGCAGCCCTGGGGAGGGACGGGGGAGTGCGAATTAAGACATGAGAAAACAGAAGAGCGTAAAAATGATGGATGTCCCACTCATTTAGCTATCTAAATCTGTTTCAATGAACTGAAATGAATTTTATGTGGATGACTTGAATATGCTTATTGATTTCTAACTGCTGATACTCCTGTGTGGAAAAAAGTGTTTCTTTTTAACTATCTAAATTGCTCTTCAACTTATTTCCTTCTTTGAC
This sequence comes from Mormyrops boulengeri, assembly GCA_026781065.1. Classification (NCBI taxonomy): domain Eukaryota; kingdom Metazoa; phylum Chordata; class Actinopteri; order Osteoglossiformes; family Mormyridae; genus Mormyrops; species Mormyrops boulengeri. The sequence continues at coordinate 779,972 of JAODLD010000058.1, read as the reverse complement.
TCCATGTTACTGAATCCATGCTAATATTAAAGTAGCTCTTTCTGGTTGACCTCACCAACACCCTTCAAGAGCATCATCCAATCACACTGGTTTACATGCATGTATTTTTGCTTCTTTTTTTAATCTTAAGTGCTGACATTCTTGTCAGCTGGGAAAGTGATGAATCTGCTTAGCTTAGTACCAGTATTTATGTTTCCTGCTGTGATTTTCATGTGCTGCCCATGCACTTCCATGCAGGTGTCTATCAGCATGCAGCCAGCGACTCACAGGGTTCACACATGCAAACTCATCCATTCAGCTTAAGGATATACTTTACAGCTCAGCCACAATAGACTTGTTTATACAGTACTGCACAAAGGTCGCAGGCAGTCAAAGAAAATGTTATCTGTGTAGTAGGTAGATATTTGTTTAAAAAAACACCATTTAACATAGGAATACAGGTAGTTTTTGCTTTCCGAGCTCCCGATTTATTTTCTGTGGCAAAAAATAAAATGTTAATTTTTCATAATTCGCGCATAACTCAATTTGCGCTGGCCAAAAACGCCGGTAACTTTGCTTTGTGAAATATCTGACTGTGCATGCCAGATTTGAACCTTGCACGTCTGTGCTTGCACGGCATCACACTTTATGACATTTATGAGTTCTCGATTAACAAGGGATAATCTGGAACAAATTAGGTCAGAACGTGGAGAACTACCTGTATATATAAATGAACAGTAACACTATATTATAAAGTATAGCAATATAAAAAGTAGCAAAAATTCCTTCTGTTCTCCAAAACGTTACTGATATCTGGATGGCCAAATGAACATAGCTTCAGGTCCCAAACCTCTCCTCAGGGGCACCTCAGCCATTCCATATATCCATTAAATTCCACCACCAGCTCACTTAATTAACTTATTTAGTTAAATCATTTGGTAAGGTATTGATTAGTCAAATATAGTTTGCTAGTGCTTGAATCAACAAATAAATGACTATATCAGATGGTTACTGCAAATACTTTTGGGGGGGTGTGGTAATGGCTCTTTGGAAAATGTCATAGTTTCACAACAGCACGAAGACCATTTGAACATAATCTGCTTTGACTGCCTAAGACTCTTACATATTACTGTAGGAGCAATTCAGCGCATCTCACATACATCTGAAGATAGTCCATCCAGTGGGTACTGGCTGTCCTATATTATAAGAAAGCGCACCATTAATGAGTGCTGATAAATAGCACAAGCTGAAGATGATACATTGTTTTCCGGCATGTCATAGCTTGAACCCCTCCAGTCAACCTTGTTTGGTGGTTTTGTGGTTTTGCCTGAGAAGCCAAAAGCATGCTGAATATGAACAGAGAATGCTACTCTTCCCCGATAAATAGCCAGAGGACTCCAGTGCCTCTGAAAGGAGATTCTACACACAAGGCGTCATGACAGGTTTTGGCTGCAGCTTCCCCCCTCTTTACCAGGAGGATGAGCTGTTCACAGTCCCTCCGAATCCCAGACCATCGCTGTTCATTTGATACAAATAAGTGCCGTCGATTTCACTGTGTCTGGGAACTGGGCAGACAATTGCCCTTTCAGGGCGACATGAATAATTAGTCTGTCCTATAGTGCAGGAAGTCATTTATTTGGTACAAAGACAGTTGCAGGGCCTGTTTGTTTAGGGAATTTTCTGGTCACTTGAACAGGACATAAGACCACTGTTTCAAACAGGATGTGCTATTGTGGCTGCCACACATGGATGTGAACATGGACAGCAAACTTTACTACCCTCATTAAACTCCTCTGATAGTCAATGTGATATATTTCCATGTGCACTTACTGACACTGGACCATAAAATAGCTTTATTCTTTAGACACAAAGCCGACGTATCCTGCTGAATGCAGCATTGTGGTTCTCTCTTGGTGGGGCATGTGGAAGCCCTGAAACAGACTCATTTTGTTAGATTCTCCTTCTCTTCTTCAGCAACCATAAACCTGTTTCCTGCGGATATAGTGCAGACTCAGCAGACGGCGTCACTGCAGTAGCTGATTGCAGTTTGTGACAGTTAATATGCTTCTGACGCTTTTGATTGTAATCATAAATGCTAAGGGATAATAATGATAATTTAAGTGGTAATGTGGTTTAGAGTAAACAGGGAAACACTTTCTAAGAATGCCATGTCTATAAGAATATATGAACACATAACACATTATAATACATTCATAAAGCATTATAAGCATGACTATAAATATTTATTAAAAGGCAAAAAACATTATAGCCACATTTATACATGCTTTGTGAAGTGCTCATCTATATTGCACTATAGATACCTTCATAAAACGATAGAAAGCATCCTTAATGCTTATACCGACCATTATAATGCATTATTAAGGTATCTATACTGCATTATAGAGGACAGCTGTAAGTAAAGTGCTACTGAAAAAAACAGTAATACAGAAGTATTAAGCAAACAATGAATGACCTATGCCACAGAATTACAAATGCGTAATTTAAGTAGCTGTTGAGTTCATATTAAAGTGTCATATATGTATAACGAGACTTTGTACAAGTCTAGTTTTTATGGCAATGTATACTGAAAATAAATATAGTCATACTGTTTCAAAATTATTTTGCAGAATTTCCAAGTACATTATTTTTTGGTACTATACTCATTTGACAGCCTGTGAATCTTGTGTGAAAAATAATAATAGAAAGAAAATCTACAAGAAATGTAATTATTGATGTGGTAATGTTATGAATGGCGTTTTAAGTACCTGAGCCTTCAACCAACCAGCCCACGCTGAGTAAGAGGTTGCCTCTCGCTGTCCGTGGGTGCCACTCACCCTTACACACTTAGGGTACCCTCACTGAAAAAGCAGAGGTCATTTACCAGGCCTTAAAATGGCTATAACATGTAGAAACAGCCCTTTGTCTATTCCTTTGCTCAAGATGTGAAGTAAAAGCGAGAAAAGATTGTCGATTGTCTACTGACGCTGAATAGCCAAGGTTGGTTAACCAGTTTGTAAAGGAAGCTCAGCTAAAGGAACGTTTAATTCAGCTCATTTCTCATTCATTAGTTTTCTCCTTATTTGTTTAGTTATCAGGCCCTTTGTCTCCTCTAACAGTGTGTGACTCATTGGTTTTTTTTTGTTTCTTTCAGCACTATACCCCATCTCCTCACAAAGCCAGCTTTAATTGGGGTTGGGCCTCAGTGGGTTTACTCGCCGCTCACATGCACATGCTACCTTTATATCGCTTAATTGAATCACTCTAGGTGTTTGCTGCTTGTTCAGATTGGCTTTGGCTTTGGGAATGTCACATAGCCTGGGAATGAGATCTGCAGAGCACTTTTCTCCAGGACACCACTAAACGAAGAAAAATATCTACTGCAGAAGTAAAAGTCTCTATGATTGCTCTTCAGTCTTGTTTATTTTTGCTGTCATGCATATTTCTTAAAATGTTTTATTCCTCAAAAACATCACATTCAGCATTCAATTGAGAATTACCCATTCTTTTACAAAAATTATTTTTCATGCATTATGATTGATGTACTTAATATTATAGTGTAAAATTAAATATATGCCAGGCATTGGATAGCAAAACAAATAAATTATGAAATGGTGAATTGGCACTTGTTTTATTTAACTGGTTTCAACATTTTGTTTCGACACAAATGTAACTGTGTATGTGGTCCAAAACTTTACAAATCGGATTTTGATGCACATTACGGGTTTCTGTGAAAATCATTTTTTATGATTACGTTTTTAAACATTTTGCTGAAATGTTTTTTTTTCCAAAAAACAGTCAGTTTTCATCATCACACCATTTACTGGTGTGATATAATTTTGAACTTTATCCTGGTCTTTCTTATGAAAGCATCATTTTTAATCTCTATTCTCAAAGCCATTTCTGTTGTGACTTATATCACATGAAAAGACTGACATGCAGGGCAGTAGAGGTCATTAGAATGGACCAGAGCAGTCCCAGTTACTTCAGTTTCAATCTGAACAGCCTAAATTTGTCTAAATTTGATTACAAGCATAAACGCTGGCAAATTTGTGACCCCCACACGCTGGTGCTGTCATTACCCAAAAGATGGTGCAGCCTTGACCCTGACAGGAAATTGGCTTCCTCCAGCCCAACATCTAATTTAGACACAGGAGGCGTTTGTGTTCCTCACATCAAGGAATTTGGAGACATTACATTGTTTCCCCAAGGGATTAGACCTCATTTTCACACTCTCCACGTCGACCTATAAGACCACCGTGTCTGCATGGTTAGTGTGCGCAGACGCAGCTGCTTTTTGGCGAGCGGTGAGGCCACTGGGCGGTCCTCGGCTGCGAGATCGCAGGTCTGATTAGTGAGCCCACGGCTTGCAGAGTGCAAATGATAAGATGGCAGGAGGTGCGAGCTGCCAGCCGCTATCAGCCTCCAGCCGAATGAGAAATCAGCCGCAGGCTCCATGCTGGGGCCTTCCAGACCCACATTCTTCAAAGCTTATCATGGGATTATTTAAATAATCGTCCCTAGAAAAGTTTATCTGGCCTTGCAGGACAGGAAACATTTTCTTCTTCTGTACAAATCATGATTTATTTCCCTTTTTTAAAGAATACAGAGATAACTGACTAGTAAGTGATGGTGACACTGCTAATACTTATTCCAAAGCCCCACAGCTTTTTCTGATCCCAACCTGGATTAACTTTATCTTTGCTGCTCAGGATTTTTAATAATTCATAATCTCTTCACCCCTCTTTGCAGAAAGATTTACTACTGCCAACATGTCCTTGAATGACAATCCTTAAAGACCCCAAATCATTCTTTATGCGATTTTCTGAACCTCCTTTAACCCAACAGGGTCTTTTTGCATTGTAGG
>JAODLD010000058.1:743429-775029 GCA_026781065.1 Mormyrops boulengeri | reverse complement strand
TATGGATTTTTTGGAAGTATTTTCATTGTGACATTTATCTAATTTCATGTTGCTACTAATTTAACACAACGCTGATGCCTTATCAATGAAGCATGCCAAATTGATTGTGTCAAAGGCCATGTTAAACCAAGCATCCCAAATGCCTTCCTGTCTTCACTGTTTGACAAGGAAGATGTGTGGGGCTCCGTGTCTAATAAGGCCTTCAGATCCTGCAAATGACTGACAACGTGGAGAGTCCTGTAACAGACGCAAACCAGCTCACAGTCTGTCCCCACGGATCCCGTGACAGAGACAGCTGACAGAAGTCCATTAGGTCGGGCAGGAGCTGAGTGAATCTGACCAGCTGAGCTGTGAGGAGACACTGGCTTCCTTTAAAGGGCCCTCGTCTCTCTTTGCTTACATTGGCACAAATGCGAGTAGCCATTAATGAGATTAGGATGAGCACTCTGCACTCGGTGCTGTCACCTGTTTTCTGTGTTGATTGAACATCTCTAGTTTTTAAGGAAATGTAAAGCAGGTTTTGTGAAGAGCAGTAGGAGTGCACCAGTAAGTCGTCTCTGTCTTTGTCTGAAGCATCATGAAAGCTCTGGACACTGACCAGCCCTCTTCCAGTGATGGCTTAACCTCCATTAGTGATCAAGGCAAGGGCCAGGGACAGAACCCATGTCTGGGTCCCAGCTTTCTGCGTTTCTGTTGCTAGTTTACCCTCCACTCTAACCAATCAGCTCAACTGTGACCCAGGTTTCCTGTCAATAATACTCAATGGACTATTATGATGACTTCAGACTTCAGAGCAAAGCTAATATTCCTCAACACCACTATCCGCTTTAACCTACTCAGTTACTCTCCATACTAGGTTTTGGTGAAGCAGACCTCTGATTGTGATTGTGACTTTTGTAGTGACAAAAGTGTCATGCTGGTGAATTAATCATATTTGTCGCAGTGCCGTTTACAGTGTAAAAATAGTCTCAGTGCCAGAAGCATGATTCAAAAGGGTTGCGCTTAGTCTCATAATTAGTCATGGGTGTATTTGGGGCATAACATGCTATAAACAAATCAGTGTCATCTCCCATTCCGTCCAAATGCCTGGTGCGCAGGTTATAATTATGCCAACAGACAGCAGTATAATAAAATTATACATTTAATTATCCCCATTATTACAGTAGCACCCCTGATGTTCCCAGACCTACCACAGATAGCTGAAACCACAGATAATCCACGGACCCCATATACAATATTATTTTCATGTACATACATATGGATAAATTTAATTGATAACATTACACACAATAATTGTAACACCTACACATAAACACAATGTCGTGCTGCAGCGTTGGTTTGTTGTTTGAGGCTAAAATGTCAACTAAAAGTTTCCTTCTCAAATTCCACTTTACCATAATTGATATACCATAATGTTATAATGTAAAAAATAAAAACGTATAAAAATATAAAACCATAATCAAAGATATTCATTTCCGCCTGACACTAACCATGTATTCCTTCACAATACTAAAAATAGAAAGGTCCCCAATGAAACCCCCGCATTCCTACATAATGGAGTCTCTAATCTCAACATTTATAAGATTATATTTGTAGTGCCTGCAAATTTTTGTATTAGATGAGACAAAAAATTGAGAAATTTCAATAGGTGCAAGTAGTTTTTCCTCATAGGAAGGATGATATCAAGACTGTGTCAGCATTTACACATCAGAATGCCCTGAAATCAAAAACACACAGCATATGTTGCTAATTCATGTGCATATAATGTAATAAGCATAAAATCAAATGGATAGAAAAATGCTCAAAAATCGATAGGGTATAAAGGGTTAACACTTTCAGTCTGCGATTGAGTGTAAAAGATCCTGCTTCAATGTTCAAATGCAACCAATTGTGTCTTTTGAAAAAATGTTACATCTGTATGGAAGTATTTATATTGAAATTTTAAGAAAAATGTCCATGGTTCAAATTATACTGTGACACAAATTTTAGGCCATACTGCATAGCCCCAAGATGGTGTCTATGCTCCACATTTTATAGGGTGTTATGTAGACTCAAACATAATCTGTTTCTGATCTTGACTTGGTCTAGCCTAGCCTTGGTCTTGGTCTTGTCTTGGTCTTGCCCTGCCTTGGTCTTGGTCATGTCTCGGTCTCAATGCACTCTGATCTTGGTAATGACTTGGTCTCGGTTTAGGAGGTCTTGACTACATCACTAAAGTGAAGTACTGAACCATTGACTTTATACCAGGTTTTTGCCATCAAAAGTGCAACCACTTTCCGCTGCCTCAAGATAACAATGCACTTACAATGCACCTGACTCCACCTCATTTTAAGACCGACATGCTCATGGGCGCTCAGATGCACGCAGATACATTTGCTATTTAAATTATGTGGGTGCTAGATGAGAAAATGACAACTGCGTGGAGCTTATAGCAAAGACACCCGCATTGCGCTTGGTGCCACCTTGCACCAGGTGTACAATGCTTAAATGTTACCAGATTTCTGTTTATTTGCATCAAAAGATTATCGTTGTTTAATGTTGGTGGACTTGATTTTTAGATATTCTATTATGTTAGTAGACTGTGTATTGATTGCTTACTGACAGCTTTTGTTTCCATTTTTAATTTGTTATGTTACTAACTAGTCCACCCATCCATCCATCCACTATGTGTCATGACGATAGGAGGGACATCCCAGATGCAGGCAGATGGCAAACCAGAAGGGTTTATTAACACCATCAGAGAAATAAAGAGAAACGAAAGGACTCTGAGGGCTCAAAAATGGGAGACTGAAAGGAACAATAGGGGAGACTACAATTACTCAGACACGGACTGAAGTACACGATAATGAGACAGAGGAAAACACCAACTAGTTACAGGGCACCCCTGACTACTACTAAGACTAATGCAGGTATCGACAAGGTAACAGAACACAAGCAGGTACTAATATACAGGGATTGACCAGGACCAGTCAAGAGACAGGTGTGAATTATTAGTGACCCAAGAGGGAGAAGACGGAATGGCTAGCAGCGACCTCTGCTGGCCAAAAAGGAACATGACAACCCAGGATCATGCCACTTCCCATTTTTTCAGGGTACCAGAGCATTTGGAGGCTATCCCAGGATAGAGCCTACTGTATCACAGCAAAGGAGGCATGAGACACCCTGGATGAAAGTACTACTCAGGGAAATTACACACTGAGGGCAGTTTACAGATGCCATGTCACTGAACCACATGTTTTTAGACAGCAAAAGGGAAGAAGCACAAATACGGGGAAAACATACAGACAAGTACGGAGCTTGGGGTAGGAATCAAACCCACATCCCTGGAGGTATGGGGCTTCAGTGATACTCCTCTGAACTAGAACATCACATCTCTATTAAGTAATATATGCATTTTATGTTGGATCAAATGAGAAACTTCATACAAATAAAATGAAGTTCATCCTTCCCATAACAAACAAGTCTGTCTAATAATGTTGATTTTTGTCTGATTCCCTGAAGGGGTGTTTAATACCTTCCTGTATAAGTCACCCCATTGAAAGGCAGCTACCAGGCTGACAGCCCTTATTCTGAGCATCTGGGCTGGCACGGCGTGACCGTCAACATGACAATGACATGTTTCGGACAGGAAATGCTGAACAATGCCACTCATTCTGCATTCAAATCTAATGACAAAGAAACAGTGACATTTCACCTTTACAGTATATATAATTTCAGTACAATTTCACATGATTTCAATGCAATTTGACTTTCATGCATGTACTATGCAAAGTTTAGGTACATTGTAATATTGACCCCAAGTAAAATATAGCTTATATTATATTTACATAAATATACTTATACTTTAATATTTATAATTCCATTCATATAGTAGCACCAGAGCTGTCAACTCAAAGCTGTGATGATGTCACCATTATCCCATCATGCAAAGCAGCACCCTCTTGTTTTTAATGTGAATAGTTTCCCACCATAAAACATTTTAGTTACATTAGAATAGGGTAGAGGCAGAGTTTGCAGCTTATACAGATCAGTGTGGCCAAGTTCAAATAAGGGACAAAATATACAGCCTCAGACTATGTCTGCATCTACATTTTTGATTTTGGCCACCTGATTCCAAAGTATATATTGACATATTGTATACTACCTTAGTAAGCATGGAGAACGAATGAATGATAATTGTGAACATTATACAAGGTGATGCCACTCTACTTTGTCAGTGAATTTACTACTTTGAATTTACCCTCTGTATGAAATGTGTTATGTAAATAAAGTTGCCTTGCAATTCATGAAACATTTAATATTAACAAACATTTTATTGGCACAATAAAAAAAACGAGTATAATTAACTTTTGTGCAAAACAGATTTGAGTGAAAATTAGATAAACAATTATCTGAAAACATCTCTCTCACTCAGTGAGCTGGGGAGGATGGGCCAACATTGAATAGTGTTTACGAACACTAAATCTTGCTCATTCTGCCTTTAAGTAACGCGACAATGTCTACCTCTTGTGACTAGTTGCTTCGCACTGTTCATGTAAAGGACAGCGGAGTGGATTTTTGGGCAGGCAGTGAAATTTGGGCCCAACCATAAAAAGAATGGCTCTAAAGTATGACTTGGTTCCCTTCATCCATACCGAAGAACCGTTAAAAAGAATCAGATCTTTCATGAATGCTGCATAACTAAATGAATGTATTTTGACATAATATGAGTTATTATTCTGCAGAGTACAGCTGTTATAGAATGCCTGCCATAATCTTCTAATCTCCATATGATAAAGAATGAAAAGGAGGGAAGCAGGGGTTTGACCAAAAGGCTCTGTGGCCTGAGCCTGAAAGTCAGGGACACACAAAAGACAATGGGATACCAGGCAGATGCATAAAGACGTTAACATCATTCTGAAGATGCACCTGAAACACACAGATAGAGACACACACACCCAGTGACAAAGGTCCAAAAGGAGCACAGCTAAACAGACACTGCATCATAAGCCCAGCTGGAGTGCTGTCACATATGATAATCCTCTAACAAGACTGACAAACAGCAAAAGGCAGTAAATGTGAGCTGAGGACTGTTTCAAATCAATACCGAGTCCGCAAAAGGCAGCGTGAGGTTTCTGAATGAACTGGCCCTTATTCTTCGCAGCCAACAGTCGGTTGCTTCTTGTTGAAGACCCCGATGACAGTGGGCTCACTGTCCCCTAGTCTGTCACATCGCTCCATCGTGACTGCAACCCAGCACGCCCGCATCTCCGTCCATGCAGGCACATTACTCCTCCTGTTGTTTCACAAAAGGACTCTTAAAAGGCTTTTATCCTGCTCCTGATTAATGACCCCAGTGTCCGACACATCTCATCCCAATATTTTCGCTGTTTCAACAGTTGCCAGCTGTTCTGTTTTTCTGAAAAAACATCAGCATCTGCTAGGATATGAATACATTCTTTACAGTTCCAGAGTTTTTTTAACAAAACCATAATAACAGTGGGATGGTAATGATGGAAACACAGTCAGATTTCAGGCTGCTCTCTAATGGTGCTGGGGATCTGTTCTCCAGTTAGCTCCTCTATTATTGGCGACAAAAACTCTGCTTTTTCCCTTCCGTCCGCTTGCCCGTTATGCTGGGAATGGAAGCGAGACCCCATCGGGGTGTCCTGCTCGGGGTCACCATCTAACGGCACTCGCAACCTTAATGAGGGACAACAAAGTGAGCTGAGCGTACGAGGTGCCTGCCCCCCATCTCACACTGGCGCGTTCTGATTAGGCCCGTGATGAAAACACAGCAGCAGGGGGTCTGCACAGCGTGAATGGGGCCTTTACATGTAGACATCCGGGGGCAGCCACCGGCTGGCCGGCCTAGCGTCAGCCGATGTAGCAGGCGGCTTCTTCACAATTAGACATTTCCTGAGGCTAATTACCAGGCACACAGCCGCTGTCCTGGTGTGCATAACTCAGGAAAGTCATAGAACTTCCTTAACTTACAGAATTTCAGTTCACTGAGACAAGTGAACCAGCGTTTCTTCACTTTTCTCCTTATAATTTTAGTGTATTTAGCATTAGCATTAACAAGGGTGGCAAGGTACCTCACACCTCCTGAGTTCAAATCCCGTCAACCTCTGGTTCGTAGTGTTTGCATGTTCTCCCCATGTTGCGTAGGTTATCTCTGAGTACTTAAGTTTTCAGTGCAAAGACATGCTGTTAGGCTAATTGTTGCCTCTGTATTGTTCATAGAGTTTAATTGTGTGTGTGAGTTGGGGGTGTGTAAGCACCCTGTAACATACTGGCACACTGTCCAGGGTGTACTCCAGCCTTATACCCTATGCTGCTGAGGCAGATGCCTTCCCACAACCCTCACCAAGATAAATGGTTTGAAGGTTGAAGGATTAGTATTAACAGTGTCTTCGACAAAGTTCCTTTTGCATTGTGGCAAATGACATAAAATGCTTGCCTTAGATAGAGGCCTTGCATCATCCATGTTAGTAATCACCTCCTTCGGATCTTCAGGAAAAGAAACCTTCCAAAGTTCAAGAGTATCTGATAACCATTCATGGTAGCCTCAAAACCCTTCTTTGAAGAAGACTTAAAGACTGGGGGCCTCTGCATTAACCTGTGCTACTTCAACCAAGCTGGAGTCCAGCCTATGACCAGCCAGGGATTTCAAGCCCTAGTTAAATTACTTTGCAGAATGAAGGCAAAGTGTTGTTAGTGATGTAATGAGCACATCCTCTTTTAGAGTCAAGCCAGTTGCATATTGATATTTCTTGGAAGCTCTGGTGAGAGTCTTTTCCTAGAAGGCACTTCATTTCAAAACCTGGTCAGTAAATGTCACATGTTCCTCAGTTTCTCACCCAAGTTAGTCTCTCTATTCTATTGGCTGTTTGTGTCTGTACCTGATGTCAGTGGGTCAGGCAGTCCAGTGAGTGGAGCTTCTGTGACTGGAGTTACCAGAACAGCTTTCTGTCCTGTGTCTGTCTCCTTTGGTCCAAGAGTGGCCGCCTCCTTATCATAGCACTGGTGCTGTGGGGTTTTTATTTGGTCATTATCCCTGTTATTAAAGAATCTAGTGTGTTTCTTTTTCTAGAATAGGTTACCATCCATCCATCTATCCTCCAACCAGGATCACAAGTGGACATGTCCCAGGCTGCATACAGCACAAGGCTGGGGTACATTCTGGCACACACACTCACACACACACACAATGGAGAACCTAGACACCAATCAGCTTAAATGTGTATTTGGACCGTCAAAGTAATGGTGGAGCAGAGGCAGGTTTCAATCCAAACTACTGGGGAGCTGGGAGGCCACAATGCTATCCACTGAGCCAGCAAGCCACACTGCCAATAACTATCTGGGTGAAATTTAGCAAACACTCAGGAGTGAATTGAAAACTATCCTCTAAATCCATCCATCCATCTATCCACTTTCTGAAATCATTTATTCTATTCAGGGTCGCGGGGGGTCTGGAGCCAATCCAGGATGAGGAGCCAACCCACCTCAGAGCATCCTCTAAATTATTTAGCTTAATGATTTCATTCCCAGAGGAAAGGAAACTTCACAATAAGACCTCTTCTTTGTCCAGCCTATTTCTCCTAGAGATAACTGAGCTCATTTTATCATCAATATGAGATTTTGCCAATTTTCTCATACTACTCAAATTCAACCCCTTTGTTTCACCTCAGCCCAATTCCAATTAAAGATCTTATAATGGTCTTTTTTCTTCTCACTGCACTGATCTTTATTTGTCTGAAATAATTAGCTCTTGAAACAGTAAGATCCAAAAGAAAACTTGATTGGGATTTGAATGAACCTGCACAATATCAGTAAATTTGTCTCAGTGATCAAATTCAGCTCTGAGTATTTTTCCTGTTCTCTAACTCTGAGAAGCCTATGAGCACAGAAAATAAGTCCTGCTTTTGTTGTCAAACTAGACAGGATCATTAGACAGGATGATTTATTGTTTAGTGTCTCATTTCTCCTGGGGGTGGGGGTGGGGATGGCTGGTAAGAGAACCAAGTCAGAATTCAGTAATCTCCAAATAAGTAGATGGTTTATTTTGATGAGACAAAGGAAAGATTGTTGTGAGCAGAAACAGTTTCCTCTGGCATTGTAATACAAGCTCATTGCCAAGTTATCCTGGATGGTAACATAAATGTCCTAGCTAATTATGCAGGACCTGTTACCACTGTGGCCATGTCATCACAGAGCTTAGGTGCAACATTCCATCGCATTTTCATGTGGACATCTTATACAGTTATAGAGGAGACTGAGTTTCATCCCCAGAATGCCAGCCCAGTTAACCTGGGCCCTGTCCTGCCTGCTGAGGCGTGTGACTCCACTCGAGGGGGATGTTGTTCTGTCTTTTCCTGATGCAAGATGCTCCAGTTTGAACAGAGCCCTAAGCTCTTTTACAAACAGCCTGCTGGGGGCAACGTGTTTGCATTGCAGTCCATTAGCAGTTCTGCATCACTACTTGGAGTAGCACTAATGTAGTGTCCGTCTGTGTTTACATCAATCACATCACGTGGTATAAAAACTCAAAAGGCAGCCTTGGTCTGTGCGATCTGAGCATCAGTGTGAAATAAGAGCCTCCTCTCCTTCTCTGGTCAGACCATAAAGAATCCTATCGATTTTCCATTCACCTCTCCATCTTTCCACATTTGAAACTCAGTCAAAGTTAAAGTTGCTCATTGGTTGGTGGGAAAGTGTAAATACCAAAAAAAAAATTTATATCAGTCATGCTTTGAGTTGAAAGAACGTCATCATGTAAAGATACCGTTTTAATTGTTTGATGTTTCTTATAATTCGTAACTACAAATGGTGAGTTTACTGTATGCTAATCATAGAGTTGTTATGGAAAACATTATTAAAATGTTTCACAGCTAACCAGTCAATATATTTACCTAAACATTATGACCTACACAATCAGAAAAAAGGGTACAGTTTTGTTCCCCAAGGCACAAACAATATTAATGTACCCCCAACGGTACAAAAATGTCCCTCATTGTCCATTTCTGTACCTTAAAAGGTACATTTACTTACAGCTAGGGTACAATTGGCAGACGCTTGAGGGTGCAGTCCCAGTGACAAGTAATTGTACCTTCAAACCTACAAATTGGTTCCTTTTTCTGAAAGTGCATTTAACTTCATTATTTTCCAAATATATGCCAACTAATACAGGAATATGCTAAATCTAATTCTATGGGCACTTCATCTCCAGGAGAGCCTGAAAGTGCCATACTAGATGCTGATACTGAACGAGCGGCAGATACTCTAAAGAGATGCAAAGATTATCCAGCAGAGGGCAGCCTAAACTAAGCTTAGAGGCCTGATGCTGCAGCACACATCAACAAAGAGAGGCTGTGCAATGTGACTAGTAGAAATAAGTCATCATAAAAAGTCTTTATAAATGTGGTTTTATAACGTGATTTTCTTTAATTTGCTAGTGATTTTCTATACTTTTTGTTATTGTGCACAGCTGGGTGCATTATGGCTTAGCTATTACAACTATCCTTACACTGTGGGCTAGTATTACACTGCAATATGCCATCCATCCATCTTTCATCCACTTATCCAGTACTGGGTCACAGGGGGGTCTGCAGCCTTTCCCAGACAGCGCAGGAATAAGGTAGGGGAACACGCTGGAGGGAATGCCAGTCCATCGTAAGGCACACGCTGAATCACGCACTGTGGGCCATTTAAGGACACTGATTCATCTGACTGCATGTCTATTAGACTGGCAAAAGAGCAGGCAAAAGAAACACGAGGGGAGTGTGCAAGCTCACTGGGGTGTCACTGTGTCGCCCTACTTTGTGCCAAGAAATAGGAAAACAGTATATAATAACGATCAGTGTAGCCAGAAATTATTTGTACATTGTTAAAAAATGGTTGATGATGCACACGCATCATTGTAACATTTTAGATGGTTTTTACAGATTGTTCTTCAATATCCTCAATATCATTTCCATTTTTGACCATTTTTTTCCACAGTGTACAAATAATGTTTGACTACACTGTAGGCCTATATCCTAAGTGTACGCTATGTTTTCTCTACAAACACAGGAAAATACAGTACAATTTTCACTCAGAGAGCAGGCATCTTCTCATAGCTCATGATAAAAATCAGTGTCGTGAATTTGCTTTATGCTGCTGCCTTAATAACCGCCATTAAACTTTCACTAAGATTCAAGAAGCTCATAAGAATAGTGCAGAGGCTCAGCCATGTTATAAGATGTGATGTGCTCTGCAAAATGTTGAATGTTTTGCTTGTAACTTACACTGAATTTATCATCAGACACTTTTATCTAAAGCCAGTGTAGCAACCAATAATGTAATAACTGTCAATAATGTAATAATTTTTCCATTCTAAATGTAGTAACTGCCAATAACATAAAGTTTTCTGAACCAATAATGCAATAACTTTTAACCAATAATGTAATAAGCTTTCCGGAGGGTGGGACTGGACCGTGTATCCGCCTGGGGGGTAGCTAGCCGGGATGCCAAGGAGTTTCGCTGTGTGGTGGGTGCGGCAACGCGCTGCATCAGCGCATGCTCCCCAACCTTACCTGACGTGACCTGACCTGTAATAAGTTATCACATTATTATTGGTTCAGAACACTTTATGTTATTGCCAGTTATTACATTTTGAATGAAAAAATTATTACATTACTGGTTGCCAGTTATTACAGTATCAACTTATTACATTAAGAATTAAAATATTGGCATATTATTTCATTATAGGTTGTTATTACATTATTGACTGCTACAGACAGACAATTAAGAATGCTGGGTTCAGTAAATCCCTGGAGCAACTGCGAGTTAAGGGCCTTGCTCAAAGACCCAATGGAGAGCTTCAAATCACAGCACACTGTCCTGACCCGCTGAGCCGCACACTGCTAAATTAGGATTCTGTTATCACCAGGTTGCCCTGGCAAACAACATGTATTATACAGTACATATAAATCAATGGATGTATGAATCATCCTCAACAGCAAGTGAGTAATAAAAACCAGATTGAGGTAAAGATCAGAAATGGTGCTCTAGAACAGACACTGATCAAAGAGGTGCCAGGGATCATAGCATCAGCCAAAACCCCAGAGGGCTGTTGAAGGTAAACTGGGACTACGGGCTCCAGAAGGTCTCACTGTGTTTGCCATCACACCCACACAACAGGCTGGGCATTACGTGAAGTCTCAATTTTAACTTTCAATATAAAGAACCCAACATGTCATTGTACATTATCGTGAACCACGAGCAGAATTTTTGACACATAAGCTTCATCTCAGGGTACTGATTCATTCTCCTATTTTGAAAGTACTTTCAATTCATCCCATTTTTGAAGAAAAAAAAAGTCCACTCAGATGAAAATATACCCATTAAAGCTAGCAAATGATTTCCCCTGATATCTGTTACTCATAATATAATTTCCATTAGCCTTCAGAACAGTTGAGGCATGG
Organism: Mormyrops boulengeri; assembly: GCA_026781065.1. Taxonomy (NCBI): domain Eukaryota; kingdom Metazoa; phylum Chordata; class Actinopteri; order Osteoglossiformes; family Mormyridae; genus Mormyrops; species Mormyrops boulengeri. Next base: position 763,582 of record JAODLD010000058.1, on the reverse strand, counting down.
TATTTAATTGAATATAGCTTTTCAAAGACAGCCATTCCAGGCAATTTACAGTATAGCTCCCTTGAAGCTAGTGCGAGGTTACTAATGCTTTTAACTACAGCCTGCAGACCATAGACTGTTAATTAGCAAATTTAGAGTTGGCACCAAGTAGATTCGCCACGCACCAGTCGTCCTCGAATCCTGAAAGACCTGGAGCCCCCATGTGCTGCAGCGTTGAGGGCCGGAAGAACCAGCAAGTTACATAATCGCTCGTTATTAGACGTGCGAGCAGGAAAGGAGCAGAAAGGCAGAGAGCCGGAGGCTTATTAACCAGCCGAAATGGCTTGTGGGCCCCCAGATGCAGGGCAGGGGGGCAGACATATCCCACCAGGCTGACCCATTACTGATACCATAAAATAACTCCACAGTTACCCACATGTTCCAAAGACACTCCCACGACATAGAGCCCTGCGTCTGGTGAGTAAGGCTCAGACCCATTGCAGAGCAGAGTTCAGGCAGACAGTTACTGCTTTTCATCTTATTTGTTCATAATAGGCTTAATGTTTACAAGCAGCCGAGAGAACAGGAAGAATGTATTACTCACAACATCATTTGCTGGCTGATATATTATCCCAACTTAGCTTTGTTTGATTTTCCAGACTTTTTGATCTATCCATATTTCAACCACTTATCCAGAACTGAATTGTGGTGATGTCAGTCAATGGCAGGGCGCATACACACAATCATACAGTGAGACATTAATCGGGCTAGCTGTGAGTGTTAGGACTGTGGAAGGAGACCAGCACGACAAAACAATGTGCAAATGACACAAATGCAGCAGAAGAATCACTGGTATTTAAGCTCATGTTAAGAATTCTGAATGCGATGTAGGTTTTGGAGGTGACGGATAGATTGCTTTGTGTATGTGTTGGCAGTGACTGGATGGGGGGTTGGGTTTTATGTACTCTTATTATTATTATTATTATTATTTTATTTACTTAAAAATACTGTCATTATTGTTTCATTATTATTATTCTTTTTTCTCTCTTTCTTACTTCTTATTCTGTATTTATGGCATTGACAAGGGAATTAATCAGTGGTCACTCATACTTCCCTTCTATGCACCCTATTAATCTTTTGTATGCCATGTTTACAAAAACTTCAATAAAACGATTCTAATTAAAGAATTCTGGCACCCATTTACTTAAAGCTATCATATACAGTATAACGCACTATAGATACCTTCATAATGCATTATAATGATCAGTATAATAATAAAGCTTTACAGCATCTTCTATTGACAGTCATGAGGCATTATAGTGTTGATTATAATACTTCATAAGTTCTAATGAAGCTCGCGTATATGATGCACTATAGATACCTTCATAATGAATATTAATGGTAGGTATAAGACTTAAGGATACTTTGTACTGCGTTATGAAGGTATCCATAGTGCAATATAGATCAGAGCTTTAAAAACCATTCATAATGCAACAGTTTTATTATGATTGCTCATTGTTTCATTTTGATTTTGTACACTTATTTGGAGGTACAATATGACATCAGTGTTTCTGCCAGGATATTCCATAACTCTTCCTTGAGTTAGGATAGCAAGGTTGAAGTAAAGGCTGTTACAGACTGTTGTTTTTAGAACAAATCATTCCACAGTGTATGTGTGTGTGTTTAAAGGTGCCACAGAAACTAAATACTCCAGCATTCCCTTTCCTATTCATATTAACCAAGGATGGCTTCCCAAGAATGATGATAATTATTCTTCTACCATGTGTGACGGACAGAGTAAAAAATAAGTGACCCTACACACAAAAACATGCACAGATCACATACATGTGACACACAAAAGCAGACAGAGATGTGTCAGGTAGCTGTTACCAGACACAAAGTCAGGCAGATTTAAAAGTTGAAATCAATCAAAAGCTGAATGTGGCCTGATTCGTGTTTCAGTCAGACTTGAACGGCTTCCTCACTTTCTCCTGATACAATCACCACTATGATACAAGTTTTATTTAAGAAGTAACACACACTAATGATACTGAGGGAAAGCCACATTCAAATCTCCTCAACCGCCATTCACTCCCTAAACTCAGCTATAAGCCACACTTCCAGCAGCGATCATAAGAACAGGGCTGTCAGGCAGTTTTCCATCCGGGTCCCACCTGATTCCCACCTTCTTCAAAGTCAAGAGCATAATGTGTGCCCATCAAGGGTCTAAATTAGCTCACACCCCATTAACATGCCGCAGTTGGGCTCTCCAGCAGGTCCAACACTCAGCACCTCTCTCAGCTACATGGGAACAGCCCTCTTAGGCTCACCTGATCTTCCTGGGGCACCTGGGAGGAGGGCTCAGGGAAACATTTCCTCCATAGCTAGTATATTCATCACTGAGAGTGGCTTCATACTCTCCTTGCTTCAAAGTTGAACAGATGGGTGACATCACGGTGGGTGGGGCTTCACTACCACACTCTCCACAGCAGCAGGGAGTCACACAGTATTGTAACCCCTAGTGCTGATAGTTGGCATATACCGTCTTTTTGATTGTGACCTGTCAGATAATAAATGCAGTACCCCTACCCCCAACCATTCCGGTCTCCCTTGCCCAGTAAGAACCACTGGAACCACCATTATCATGCCACACCTGCCATTATGCACGAGATCTACTGCATCGGGGTGATTGGGGTCATTCCATAATAATCATGTATTATGTAACTCTGGCTGTCCTGTTTTACTGTCATTTAAAAGGACATTTGGGTGCATAAGTGGACCCACTCAGGCACACAAAAATACATTTATCATGGTGTTTTTTTCATTTTAGGACAGAGTAATAAATGAAAAACCCTACATTTGAATGGCCTAATTAGATCCCTCAGGTGTACTGACACATCCTCTTTTTTAATATAATCTATCATTTTTACAGTGATACCAACACAGTTATTAATGTGAGGGGCAACATGATATAACAGAGAAAAATTAACAAAAAATTTTTAATTTTTAGTAGAAAATTGGATGATATTTGATGAAATGACTCATAGGTGTCAGACAATGTTAGTTTTTCTGCCAGAAATAGTGTTATAATCTGGTGTTTGTTGCTAAGGTTTATGTGATTCTGTGTTGTACATAGTTTCCAAAACACAGGAATGTTAAGTCCAGCTGTCCCGATTAAAACTCATTTGCTTAACCCCTTCAGTCTTATCCTTCAGCGCCTCTCTCCCTCATACTCCCTTCGTTTTGAAGCCTCTAACCAAACCCAAGTTGGCACAACCCTGTGATGTGGAATCCACAGTCTGAGGTCTGCATCCAAAGTTTGACAAGACTAACCCCCCCAACTCGCCCCCCCACCAGAGGAGGGGAGTATCTTTGTTTTACCCGGGCTGGGTGACTATCATCTCTGAGGCTCCTCAGACAGCAGAGACCCCATTGTCTGTGACGGAGGCATCAGCAGCCTCGGGCACATGGTAGAGTGAGTTTGGGGGGGTGACATCGCACCTGACATGATTGTGATGCGTACAAGGGGCCTGGTACATCTCACGCCACCCTCAGGCTGCAGTGACGCAGTCTCGTGTTCAGAGAGAACAGTACTGGATATTCATCTGAAAAATACACGTATATACACTCAAAAACACAAATACACACTCAAACTTACCATCACCACTAACACTTTAATGTTAATGTTAATGTGTGCCTAACTAGCCAAATGACAAATAACACTCAGTAACATGCACCTGATTCACCAATGAGGGCACAGCCTTCCTTTTCCTTGCAGGTGGCACCGCAAACCATGCTGGTCTCCTATTTAGTCCCAGGACTGTGCCGCCACAGAGCAAGGCTAAAAAAATGAACACAGATCAGGCACCATAACCAGGCAGGCTGTGCATTGTACATGGGGGGGCACAGTTTAACTCAGAATTAGTAATACTAGTAATACTGCTATTTACACAACAACTGACAGACACTGATTGGCGAAGCAGATGATAAACTAACGGAATATCAGAACCATGGGTAGCACAGCCAACATGAAGTCTGTTTTTATGTCGTACATCGTGATTTTAATTTGTAAAAAATTAATCCACACGCATAAGCCTATACTACAAAGCCAGCGGATGCCTAAAAGCATATACGTATAAGGCCTGTGTTTTAATCATAAGCAAGCAAAGAAATCAATCTCGACTGACCTGTCATAAGAGCTGAATATCCATTTCACCACCTAATGTCCATTTTACCACATTTATTATGATTCGCTCCCGATATGCCTACAACTGTACGCTCGTCAGTCAGAAATCTGACCTCCAAGTTAACGTCATGTTAACGTTATGAATGTTTCGTTTACTGTTCAATTATAAGCTATTAATAACAGCATGGATGAATTAACCTCAGTCCAGCTTTTTATTCATTTTTCCCATGTATATGGTTTTTGCGTATTTATTGCTGGAAGCTTTTCCCATCTGACAGGCCAGGCGCAGCGGGGCTTGAGGTCACCCATGCCCCTACCCCGTTCGACGCCGGGCCTGAATGGACACTGTGCTGGAGGTCATGTACACAGGCTAATGTAAGCATATCCCCGTGTGCACGCCAAACCTCGCTTAAAAAGGAGTTCAATTAATCCTCAATTTAACGAGTAACAGAGAAAACGCACTTTAATTATTAGCAGGATTTGTCCTGAACGCCTATTCTAGGAATTTCCATATCAATAGGCAGGTAAAGAGCTTTCATATTCATGCCTCACCAGAGAGACAAGGCTATCACCCTTCCGTCATTTTCTGTTTTTACCCGAGTGCTCTCAATTCAGATCAATTTTGCCCAATTAAACTGTTTTGCATGCGGTGAAGTGCGTTTTATTGCAGCCTTACAGTCCATCCTCTTTCGACGAGGCTGCACGAGAACTTCCAAAATAAAGCCCTTTGTTTTTCTTTGTTACATGATTAGGTCTGAATCCCTCCCATTTTTTGGGAATTTAATAGTAAGTGAAAATTCTTTATTCGACTCGCCATCCCCATCATTTCTGTCCCCTTCGTCTTCCTCATCTTCCTCTCACGGTTTGCTTTTTCTGACACTCACTGTCCGGGCTCCCGAAGGTGGACGATTCTTGTCATGTTAAGTCGCATCCTTCATACTCTTACAATCTGAAAGCCCACCCCGAATAACTATTCCGTTATGACTGCTTCGTAGTAATGTATTTGTTGCGTGTCACATACACCAGTCGGTATCTTTTTTCAATACAGCATCGTTTGAACTGATTAGCAACAACTGTCAGAATGAACCCAAGCTGTAGTACACAGGCCGGGTATTTAATACTGTAAGCCTGCACAAGAAAGGATGATGCATTTGGCCGATGCTTTTAAAATGATTTGTATTCATTGCTTAAAAGCACTGGGGTAGCTCCTACGAGGGCGAAAATGCAAGGTATAAACAAATAAGTTAAAAACAAGATACATATATTTCCCTGCAAAATGTGATCAAATAATGAGCGCAAAATTGACCTTGAAGCTGTAGGGGTGGGATACAAAGGCTCTGAGCCACTGTAGTTACAGCAAAAATTAATATGAAACATTTTTTCTGCCTGTTTCACAATTCTGACCTACTGTACAGCAAAATACTTACATTTCTACTAGGCTGTATAAATGGGATCGTAAAGAGAGGCTTCGCTTTAAAAGAAATCCTGTAATTAGTATTTTGAAATAACTTTCATTATCATTTTAATTTGAAATTATTCTAACGGGAAACTGAGAAACATGAAATACACTTGCTTAACTTCAGATCAGTTGTCGTCATCCGCGTATTCATTCATTATGTAATAGACGCGGTATAACTGAACAGTTACAGTACGTGAGAGTAATTAGAATCTTTCTGAACAGGTCTGCTTTCATCACGCCTGTAACCCTAATTTCTGGATGCGTGGGTAGCGTGTGTCAGTCTCTCCCTCGGGCTGTGGATAGTAAGCGGGCTACAGTTTCTTGAACGATCGTCTTTAATAATCACCAACACGGCAACACAGTACCTTCTAACTTTCCAGCCTTCCTCCAACTCTCTCTCTCGCTCTCTCTTTGTTCCCCTCTAAACTGTTCCCTGTGTACCAGGGCAGGTAGGAACTAATAATACGGTTAACCAAGAGAACATACTGAACCGAAATGTAGCACATGTAAATACAACATGTAATATAAGTGCTGTAACTGATAATAAATAAAATAATAAAAATAATACTCAAATCGGATCATTCAACATAACATTGTAATGTAAAATTAATATATATTAACCTTAATTATATTAACAAAATTACTGCAAAGTAAAATAATAATATCTAACATTATCAGTGGCATACACTTACTTAAAATAATAAAAAATAATGTGCACAGTAATGTGCACCACTGACATCTCAAGGGCTGAAGGTACTGAAAACAATGCGTAATCATTGCAGTGATATGTGTTGAGCAAAATCACAATCACAGCAAATCATATATATACACACACACACACACACACACACACACACACACACACACATATATGTGTGTGTGTGTTTAGCATTAGGCAGGAATCGTAGCGATCAGTCCGTGTACCGTGTCCAGCAGCTGCGGTGCAAAGAGCTGCGTCAACCAACTAGATAAATGATCTGATTATGTGCAGTTGAAAAGCCTAGCCGTTATTCTACTAAGATGGCTTTAATTAGGTTTCCCCTAAATTAATCACTGCCCCTTTCCCCCCCTCATTCATCTATACTGTCCCTACTGACTTTCAGACTGCAGTCACAACAATAGATCTGCTACAATGTCAATTTAACGTAATACAAAAGCAAGAAAAACGAGACCACAACAAACAGCTGCACGGAGGGACACTGAAAGCCATTTATTAGCATGCGAAAAGGAAGCAAGCTCACTAACATAAAGGCTGGTTAGTCAGATGGGTGGGAATAAATGATTTGTTGCTCTTTACAACCTGACTGTGACTTCTAGTCACATAATAGACATGAGAACCAGGTAAAGGCTGCCACAGAACAGTTACTGTGTCTTGAAGCTGGTTAAAATTAGGGTTAACTTTAGACTGACTTCAAATATACTATACCAGCAGTTCCGGCAGACTTAGCTAGGGTTTGAAAATAATGAGGTCTGGGTGGAGTGGGGTGGTTGGTTGGGTTTACTCCAAATTCAGTACAGTTCACTACAAAACACCCCACCTGTTGTGATGATGTCTCTCAGCACCGGTACCAGTTTTTACGCTAGTGGAAAACCAACACAATAAATGTCTTCTCAAGTACCGGTGTTCTAACGAGTTGAGCTACCTATGGATACGTGCTATCGAGCCTTTCTGCGCATGTGCAGTTCCACCGTCTTGGGATTAGGGTTAGGTTTTAGGGGTTAGGGTTAGGGTTTTAGGGGATTTTGGGAGGTTAGGGTAAGGGTTAGGGTTATGGCTATCGATTAGCACTATGGTAGCCTACCTCAACAAAGTAGCTCAACTCGACAGAGCACCACGGCTGTTTAAAATATCTGCAAATCCAATGCTTCGCGGGGAGACAGCAGCACTGCAAAGTATAATACGGCCAATTTAATAAAGCACCTCCAAAGCGTAATGCCAAAGAGTGTGAGGAGTTGAACAATACAAAAACAGGGGATTGTGCGAATCAGTTAACTTTACAGGCAGCATTGCAAAGACGCGCGAAACTCCCCAGCGATAGTGTAACAGCAACAAAAATAACAGAAAAGGTACTCGAATTCATTGTTCTGGATGAGCGACCCCTCGCAGTTGTAGAAAATGAGGGATTCCGCCGTCTGATTGAACACTTTGAACCACAGTAAAGTTTTCCATCACGGAAATATTTTTCTGAGACCGCTCTACCTGAGCTGTACAAAAAAGTATGCGAACACGTATCAAAAATGATAAAAGATGTACCAGCGATTAGCTTCACTACTGATATATGGAGCTCTGACTTGTGCCCATTATCGCTTTTGAGTTTAACTGCACACTGGCTGGACGCGAGATGCGAGCCTCAAAGGGCGATGTTTTCATTTAATACACTTGTATTGTTGTATACTGCAATTTTAATTCCTGAAGATTGCTGCACCTAAAAGTATACTTATAACATTACTTACATTGGAATTGGAATTTCTGTTACTTTACTGTTACCAGGTTGTTAGTTTTATGTTAATAGTAAATAATTCAGTTTATACATATTTGTGTGCCTGTTCCAAAATGAGGTATTTAGGTCAAGTATTTAAGCCTGGTGTCTCCTTAAATATAATCTCCATCTCCTCTCGAAAGTGTGACATACGTCTTATTAATTAATCACCGGTATTGGATCGGTACTTGGGATCGGCCGATACCCAAAGCCCAGGTATTGGTATCGGTATCGGAACTGAAAAAATTGGATTGGTGCATCCTTAGTTTTTAGCCATTGATTTTTTATCCAGCTGTTTTTAGCTTTGAATTTTATATATATATTTTTTCAACTGTAAAAACATAACCAAGGTCCAGACCACGGTGACCTCATAGCTGGCTATGAGTATGCCATGGGACTGGCTCCAAGTTTATACAAATAAACACATGCGGTAGTTGTATTGTGCTAGAAACTAAATGTGCATATAAGAAAGCAGTTTTGTCTTTAACACATCCAAGTGTGAATTCAAAGAACAATGCACCACAAAATGGATACCGCTCCCTCAAACAGAATTCTGCAAACCCTCTTATCTTGTTCAGCCAACCTCCAGCCAACCTTACAGTTACTGGAGGATTATGGGGGAAGTATTTATCCCCTGCGTAACATGCCACTGACGTTGCTTCCATATAATGTGCATAGACATGCTGCACCATTTAAAACATATATTCATAAAACTAAATTTATAGGGTTGAAGCATAAATCTTTTGGCTGTGAAGTGGTCAAATAAATACTACACTGATTTTCCTCCTCTCTTTGCCAGATGAATTAATATTCTGTTGCCTACCTGACAAGAAAAGTAGACCCTGTACCCTACAATAATGTACTAATGTGTTGTTTTTTAAGGATTCTTGTTTGCAGGAGCAGTCCTTGGCACTGAGAATGCCTTCAAGGTCACCTGGAGGAATGAGCATGCTCTCGGCTGTCACTGTGCTAACAGTAAACACAGGCCTGTCTGCAAGGACACCTGTGACCAGACTAGGTACAGGTAACTATTGACATCGGGTCTGAGTTTTTTTGGAGGGGCAGGTGCACAAAGGCTAAAAAAAGGTGCACTCAGTACCTTTAAATGTCATGCACAAGTTCACATGAAATATTTTGGGCAAAACAAGCAGGTGCTAAGGCACCCCCACCCCTTCTACACATACCAGTTGGTATGATGTTTTCAGTATATGCAACATTCCGCTTGCATTGCGCTCTGTGTTTCTCTTGGAATTACCTCCAGACCCCCGTGACCCTGTACTGCATAAGTAGTTAGAAAGATGGATGGATGGATGGATGGATGGATATTCTTGCATATTATGCAACAGGTACCTGGTCTCTGGAGGAAATTATTAAGATAATTTACCTACATTTTTTGGCTGTTTTTAGTAACTCTTAATCTGATCTATGACATTCATTTGTTCTCTGAAAAGCACAACTTCATTAATTTCTCTGTGTAATTCTGTTAATTGGGCATAATTTTCAGGTGCTGGTGGGGATATTTAATAATTGAATAAAACTGTATAATTAACATTCCAATTTCATGTATTTACCATTTTAATTGGCTTATTAGTGCTTAAACTAACACAGCAGGGAAAAGGCTAATAAAACCTGTTTCAGCTGCCAGGGACATTAACCCTAATATTGTACAGTTCTCACCCACTAATTTCCTTTAAAAAACATTGATTAAAATTAATTATCATTCTACAACAGGAATGCCTCAACAAAATATACAGGGTTACAGTAATTACATCAATTTAATGTGACAAGATGACAAAAAACAGAGGGGAGGCTTTTTGTGTGATTAAATGAAACTCTGAATGATATCTGAATGGAACAGAAAATGAAATGCTCCATCGAGTCTGAAGGACACAGAGCCCGACAGCTGATGACATGCACCTGTTGATCCTGTAAAAAGAAATTACAAAATTTTAAAAATAATTATCCTCATTGGTATGCAGTGTTTCATCCATATAATTTTTTTTTTGTCCAGCATGTTTTATATGGCACTACTGACAGGGCCAGTCTGTCCTATAAGCAACATAGGCGATTGCCTAGGGCACCATTTGATTAGGGGGTGCAAAAGACCAAGCGATAAACATACCTCAGCTTGCTTCTGTAACATTACAATTATTTATACCGGCTAGTTAACAGCCAGATACCCAGTGTTACTGAAATGTGTTTACTATAAATAAACTGAAAAAATTGATGTTTCCCAGGTGTGGCATGGTGGTGCGGTGGTTAGCACTGTTGCCTCACACCTCTAAGACTCGGGGTCAAGTCTCTACCAGGGTTTCATATGTGTGGAGTTTGCATGTTTGCCCCATGTTGTCCTGGGGTTTTATCCAGTTTCCCCACCCAAAAGCAGGCATAAAATGGATGTTGTCCGTTACTCGGGGGGTGCCAGAACAGCCATGCCTGACTCTGACTATTGAATTGGATGGATGTTATTCAGGATCACGAACATTCCTGCAGTTTCCTTCCCTATGCGCTGAGTGGCAGGTGACGACAAATAGGTGGTCATACTATTACATCTGTGCCACCATCTTGTTTATTTTCAGGATGATGAGAGAGGTCCTTGTGCTTTGATACGGAAGTATGGGATCCAGGCTCTGGATTTTAATGAGGCTTGCCAGCTATGTCACTCTGAAGGCAAGACCCAGTGCTGGAGTGCTGCTTCCGAGTCCGGGGTTCTGCATGCCAGAGTGCTGTTTCTGGGTCCGGGGTTCTGTATGCCGGAGTGCAGCTTCCGGGTCCCGTGTTCTGCACGCCAGAAGTTGCTTCCAGGTCCGGGTTTCTGCATGCCGGAGTGCCACTTCCGGGTCCAGGGTTCTGCACGCCGGAGTGCTGCTTCCGGGTCTGGGGTTCTGCATGCCAGAGTGCTGCTTCTGGGTCCAGGGGTCAGTATGATGGTTGCCCCATCTCTGAATTTATGTTTCCTATCTGCAATTACCATCTCCTGGTTCCCATATCTTTACCAATCCTGAGTATTTCTCCTTTAAAATACATTCCAGAGTTGCCAGTCCAGCCAGCAGCCCCAAGTCCAACCGAGTGCCTGTTTCCTGCTCAGTGGACTTAGGGATATTGACATGGATGGGCTGGCACCATGTGTGGCATCGTCCAGTTTGGGATGTTAGCCATTCCATTCCTGTTCTGCTGGGTGTACTGGCCCCCTCAGTCCAGCCTAACACATATCTGTGAGCAGAGAAAGGAATGAACATTTTTGTTACCCTTGTTCATGTATAAAAGGGAATTATACCCTAGGCTAAGACAAGGCATCTAGTTAAAATTCATGTGACTAAACAAGTTCCCTTTATTTCAATGACAAAAAATAGCTAATATGGTACAGCACAGGCCCTTATGGCAGCTTTTTCAGCTTTATACATTGGTCTGCTTTGATTTTGAATCAGATTACATTTCCCGCACACTGAATGTAAACCCTGATCTCCTGTGTGCAGGTGACCCCCCCCCCCCCCACCCCCGGATTCATCGCTGAAAGGAAGCCATTGGATCTATGAAACAGATGCCATTCATTGAAGGGGGGATGTTTGCTGTGGTCAAAGGAACTCGAGGAGGAGTGAGGAGGCGCGGGGAGACCGTGAGACGTGGCAAATTTCATGCCGTGCTGACCCCGCTGGTCTGCTCCACTCAGTGCTGCTCCCTTTGTTATGCAGGTGTGTAGATAGCTATATGTCAGAGGGTTGCACAAAGGAGAGCTAATCTGTGAGGCTTGTCCATCAAATCTATAGCAATTAAAGAAGCTTAACATAAACACGGCAGATCGGCAATAATGGATTGCAATTTGCAAGGAAAGGAAAAAAACTAATGTAAACAAATGTAGTGGATTTTCTACATGATGTGATTGGAACAATGGACAGAAGCAGCTAAAATTGGCACTAGAAAATACCAGTTAGTTTCCAGTGATTTTTGACTGTCATTTCACCTCAGTTAGGTATTTAAGAACTTGCTTGAAAACGATAACAATGTGTTATGTAAAGTCATGCCTTACTTCCCCTTTGAATCTTGAATTTAAATCACCTTCATTGCACTCATACAGATGTGGACAGCTGTGGCAAGATCTTCGAGAGTAGCCTGCCCCCAACAGTGCAATGTTCTGGCACTTTCACAATAGGGTGGGGAGCACAACCCTGCCACAAAACTGTGTGCCTTAAAAGGTATGCGAACATAGCACGAGTCTACCAGCCCGAGGGCCCTTTGTGCCCCATGACCAGACAGCCACTAATGAATGATTTAAGGATCCAAATAAAAGGTTAAAACGTAGGACAAGGTCACTAGACAAGCTCACCTTACACAAATACAATCAATGTAAATTTGCAAGCTTCCTTATAGAGGAAGTGTAAAAGTGCTGAGAAATATTGTGACTTGATTCCGCACACTACCTTTTGTTCCAGACTCAGGTGTCATACAAACCCTCGAAGGGAACATTTATTTAGTGAATTTATTTTGGTGCTCTGTCGGCATACTGTTGTTCTAAAAACTGGGACGGTTATCATTGTATTATCCATTTCAGGCATTCGGTAACATTTGCTAATTATGCTGGTGGTTGAAGGGGCTGCTGTGTTTTTTCATGGTTTGTTTTTGAAAGCATAGTTTGGTTACAGTGTCACCCGGGACCCTCTATGTTCTCTGTAATACAAAAATAATAATAACAGGAAAAAATAAACTCATGAAAGGCTATTCCACACATCCAAAATACTGGAGAGTTCAGAATGGAAAAAAACACAGACAAGGGCTTTAAATGTATGGTTTTCTTTTTAGCTGTTGTACTCAGGATGACTTGATTAATGATACCAAAAATCTAATAATATCTTGCCAACACTTTGTAGTTCCGCAAACTGTTATCCAGTGGTGAGCTAAGCAGACCAAAGACGCAGGTTCAAAATAAGTTTCTTCTTTTTGTATCTTAAAAATATGTGCATATATTCTCAAAGTAATACATTCTGTTTTGGGGTTGCTAAGGAAAGAAGACGAAGACTTTTGGATAATAGGGTCCATGGAGATTTTAGTTTAGCATCTTCTGGCCCTGTCACCATTTACATCACATCTTGACAAGTCCGTCTGTGGAATGTTACCCTAATTGGTAGTTTGTGCCTATTTCACATGGCACTCTGTGTGCTCAGCTGCCTGAATATGCTGCCTCATGTTTCAAAATTTAAAGTTCTTTGGAATATATTTTAGAAGTTAACTTAAAAACCTTTTCATGGCTACTCATTTGTCACAGTCTATTCCAAAAAATCACTATGAAACACATGACAATTCCAGTATATCACAGGAAAGAAAATATGCAATGTTGGCTATACTGTACATTGCATGTTAATATTATAGAGTGGTAACTTATATTAAGTGCAGCTGGAGTAGTGATATCATGCAAGTCCCATTGGATTTGATTCCCAGGTGAACACTTCCATTGGCTTCAAGTCTGCGTTGCGCTTTGCTTAACCTGTCTATTGTGAACACAAAGTGCTCCAGGTTCGCTTCAAATTTGCCATTGTATTTTAGCCCTTTAGGCTTGCAGTAGACAGATCACAAGTGAAATCTATCTATAATCCAAAGCAGTAAAGATCCGAGAGCTCTAGAGGAACTATACTGTGAAAAAGAGGACTGAGGCCCAATCAGAGCTGAAGTGAGCAGATAGAAAATTGAGTTCTCTTACAAATGAACTCACAGTTATTCTCTGTTGATTCACTTTTTGGTTCACTTTAGGAGGATTGCGTTTGGATGATTTACAAAAGGTTATATGTGAAAACACCCTTTTTAGTCGGGGAACAGGCTCTGATAGTGGTCTGTGTTTATGTATGGAAAATCAGTTCAGAGTATCTGGCCTTCTTGGAGGCAATAGGTGGGGTGCTGGAAAGTGCCGCCTCTGGGAACTCCATTGTTCTGTTGGGGGACATAATGCTCAGATGGGTAATGACAGTGGAACCTGGAGGTGAGTGATTGAGAGAAATGGCCTGCCAGATCTGAACCCGAGTGCTGCCTTATTGTTGGACTTCTGTGCCTCACAGTCCACAGCGAACACCATGTTCAAGCACACGGTTACACCTAAGCACCAGGATACCCCAAGCTGTAGATCAATGATTGATTCTTTAGTCATATCATCAAGTCTGTGACTTAGACACTTGGGTGAAGAGAGGAACTGAGATGTCAACTGATCACCATCTGGCGGTGGGGAAAATGCCGGACAGACATGGAAGACCCAAATATATAGTGAGGCTGTGCTGGGAGTATCTGGGAGAGGCCTCTGTCTGGAAGATTTTTAACTCAAACCTCCAGCAGAACTTCTCTTACATTCCAAGGGAGGCTGGAGACCCAGTGGGCAGCGAACAGACAGCTGACAGGTACCAGCAGGCCAAGTGGAGTGCAGCATTGCAAGATGCAGAAGCAAAAACTCAAGTGTGGGAGGAGTTTGGTGAGGCTACGGATAATTACTTTTAGTTGGCCTTGAAGAGATTCTGGCAAACTGTCAGGTGATGCAGGGGAAGAAGCTCGTGCTGTTTACAGCAGGGATGGAGAATTGTTGACCTCAGCTGGGGATATAGTTGGATAGTGGAAGGAACACTTCAGCAGTTCTGTCTGTTACACTGTTATGGGCTGATCAGCGAAGGTACCAGTTATACCATTATGGAGTATGAAAAACAGCAATGTGCAATTGCTCTTATGGACTTTGTGATCAGCACTTGGAAATCACTTAATAATGATAACGTTGAAACCCTGCCAGTAATTTTGAAATTTGTTTTCGTAGTGATAATAATAAATGACAGTTATTATACCATATTTTTCATCCCTTAAAAACATATATTATCCTTATTCTCAAATGCATAATAGTTTCAGGGAGGAAAGGGATGTTTTTGGATTGTGTCTCTTGCAAAAATGTTTGTCAATGTGGCTCCTGAGTAGGGCATGGTTGAGTACCACTGGTCTATGCATATTTCAAACTAATTAAATCACATTAAATGGTAATATATACAGTATGTGACTATTGAACTGAAGCTGATTAAAACTAAGAAGGGGGTCTGTCTGTATTCCCTGAACAGCCCCGTTGCCTGCTCCGCCCACCTGATCACTACTACTCCCACACTCCCCCATCTCTACAATTTCTAGAAGTACTAGATGGATTAACTGGGAATGTGAAAGTGAAATGTGTTTTTACCCAGTTGCTCTGAGTCCTCGTTGTAACTCTCAAACTACAACTAGTCATTTATTGTACATTCTGCTTATGTGCCAATTTACAGAATCTTTCCCACCAATTACCTGTATTTCTTCAAGTATGTCTTAATGTCCATGTCTTAAAATGTCATTTATACTATTCATATTTTATATGCTTAAATATTTAAATTCCATTTCTTTCTCATGTGCACCATGACCAACATTTGGTTTATTTATTTAATTTTTTTGGTAGGCACAATGTATTAAATGGCACACAATATAGTTTAATGCTCCTGTGAAATACTAAATCGAGCTCATGTAATCCAGAAAATGTGCATACTATTTACCTTTTTTTGAGCTCTGAATTTGCTATTTCAAGATGCCAGATTAATTTTCAGTGTAATTGAATTTAATGTTTTGGTTATTTATGTTCTTAACTAAAGAAAACATGACTGTAAAGCCAGAAGCTTGAGTGAAGTCAGTGAATATATTGCCGAACAAAAATACCACTGTCTAAATTTCATGTTGGGGCATGATGGATGATAATCCACTGAGCTACTTACAGAAAACCGGACTCAGAAGAACAGTAAACAAAAGGGGCCACAAGGGGTCTAAAGAACAGCAGGTAGACAATATAAGACATTAGGAGCTAAACTAAACAAGGAAATGTGGCGGGAACACATGGACTAGAAACAGGCTGCTTATCAGGGAAACATTATACAGAAGCACTAGCAGGTAAAACATGCAATAGCTAACAAAGGGAATAGCCAGACACATATATGTATACAAGTAACGAGAGCCGAACAAGGGACAGGTCAGGGTCATTAACAATCACTCAAGCACTAAGGACTCTAGACACTAGGAGATCCAAGGAACACAGGCACAGACAAGTTAAACAATGACACTACAGGCAATGACCAAACTGGTAGTTAAATACAAGGAACATGATTAACATATGACTGACAAAAACAGAGTTTTGGGGCACAAATACTCAAAATGTCCACTTGTTGTTTTGGTTTGGAATGGATGATTACTCAGCCATGTGGTGCTCCAGGTAATAGACTGTGAATGTGGAATAAATTTAGAAGGGACAGAACAGGATGGCCAGCAACACCTGCTGGCCAAACAGGGAACTTAGGAAGACAACAGACAGAACAGGACAATAAAGAAAATATTACTACAAGCCTACCTTACGTACTCCCTTTTCATAAAAACATAGCATGATTAAATTCTCCTGCAATAAATTTAGCAGAGCTCCCCACAATACATTTTGCCAATCAGCTACCACACTGCCACAGACAAAATTTGCCGAACACAGAGGCTAGTGATGAAAAATCAAAATAACCTTTGTTATAGAGTATTCAGAAAATCGTCTTGCACCAGACAATTTTAGAATCAGTGGCCTGTATAAGATTGGGAAGTTTGCGAAAGGATCCACAGAATAAGTTTAGATGGCAGATGGCTGTGTTCACGAGATGGCAGATGCAGGCTTCATTTTCACCTTCAGCTCCCTTCTGTTGTTGCAGTTCCAGTTTTCCAGTTGTGAGGTGATTTTGGCCTGACCTGATTTTGTAATTCAGTTTTGATAAAATGTGCATTTACTATGGTTCGCCTTTGTATGACAGTAGTACCTTGTTGAGATTTTTAAGAAACACTCAAAGTTTTGGGCATCAGTGACATCAGCGTGACATCCCAGCTGATTCCTCGTACACCCTAAGCTGCTTTATGCAGTAAGGCCAGCTTGCATTTACCCCCTTATACTGAGCTCAGATTAATGGAAAACAAACCCCTCTAATTATTTTCTTCAAACTGCCTGCTCCGTGGCCTAGGCAGAAGAGCTGAAACAGGCTGGGGACACCATCCCGCCCTTCTAGTGATGGACTGAACCTATGCTTTTTCTGGATATTAGCCTCCTCTATACCTGCCTGTGGCTCGTCGCTTTTGGGGGTCTCCTCACTCTTTCATTACAGATGTATAGAGAGCTAAACAATGCAGGCCATTGATGTTATGGGGCCCTGTAATGGATTTCTAATTACGGGCATCGGGACCCTTAAGTCCGTCCTCTTTTAACTGCCACCTCACAGAAATGCTTCAGTAATGATTTGCGAGGATAGGTGCATGTTTAAAATAAATGCATTTTGTGACCTAGGCACTAAGCTACCATTTTAGAAAAAGTGGGAAATAGCATACATTTGCAGGTGACTATTATCTATGTCTAAATGAAAAGGTCCGCCCCCACTGAGGGTTTGATCTCACGTTATGCACCTGTGTTCAGCAAAGTCACTAGCAAAATAAGACTAATATAAAACAATTCAAGCAAACCCTGCGAATCCATTAAGGGGCGCTTTATTTAGATGCTACATGGAAAAATTGAAAACATTCATCTCCGTCAGGCTTTTTCTTTGTCGCACTCTTGGAGACGCAGCTGCAGCCGGGACTGCATTATCACGACTCCACCGTGCAACACGCGCAGACGACGTTCATCAGACCCAGTGAGAGGCAGTAATCAGTATCTTGGGAAATTTGCAGCAAGGTTGTATTTTAGCCAAATTCTCCAATGAGCATTGGCCATTAGACCCCATTTTTCTTGGAGAGCTGACCTGCTGTGTGTCTTGGTGCAGACCACTTTAAGCTAAAAAGGAGCATTTAATGCTCTAGGTGAAAAGCCCGACCTTGTGTGCATGCTGTGGCTAAATCTTCTACTCCAGTGTGTTACCAGCACTGGTCACACGAGTGCTGGAGAAGCCTCCGGAGATACCATCAAAAAATATTGAAAAATGCAGCCTAGTGTAGCAAGGCCCCAGAATTCCCCCTGCAGTCCTTTTCAGCAGAAATGAAGATGATGGCTGCCTTAGGGCCTGTGCTGAGGGCTGGGGGGGAGCAAAGAGTGTGTTTGCCTGTGCTCATTCAGCCCCGTTGAATGGGGCTTAGTGCAGACGGATGGAGCATTAAGCTGCTGGTATAAACAGAAAATTTACCAAAAAACCCTGCTAAAGAAGGGCGTTTGTTTTTTGTTAACCTTTGACCCTTCAGGCAATTATACACCATCATATTATTTTCTTTCTTTTTTGCGGATGGTGGAGTTCATTGTCCTTGGATCCTATTATGGTGAATTCAAAGAAGGCCGTCCGGCATTAAAATCACAAGCTATAGATCTGAGGGCGTATATGGCTAGACTAAAGGTCTCCTACGGACACGTGGCTAAGATGAGGGGATTCATATGGAAGCAAGGCATAAGACTTTTTCCAATTCCAATTTATGAGTTAGGTAAAGAAGCAACTCAGTGATTAGTGGCTTCAGTATTGCATACTTATAGCAGAATTCAATGCAGCATCACGGATACCTTTTTCCAAGGGCACCTAAAAAACACTACATTATAGTAGTAGTAGTAATAATGACAATGTTATGATATCATTTACAACGGCAGTCATATTATTATTAGTTATTATTGATTATTAATTATTATTATTTAAATATTATTTTCTATCATCATTACCTCCAATAACAGAGTGCAGAGGTTTGGACAATGTATGAGCTCTAATGACAGTTTTTACTTATCAAAAATCCAAGTGAAACCACATCCTCTAAACATTCTGTCCAGTCAGGAGTGCAATCCATTTCACAGCCATTGGCATGGTCGTTCGCTACAACCATGGCCACCTCTAGATGGTTTCAATCGATGATCACCCACTGCAGTCAATCTATGAACCTAATTCTCAGCAGTCCAGTCACAGTCAAAAACCTAATGGAAGAATAGCCAATACCCAGCTCACAGCACCGCCAGTCTAGACAAACCCCTACACTTTCATGAATCACGCACCAACAGCATGATGCTGAACTCTATCGCACGTTTTACTATCATAAGAATGTAAATCACTGATAATAAAACCGTACTGTACCAAACTTTTTCTGTTTGTCTGCATGATGTCATTGACCCTCGCCCAGCTCAAAACCTCACTAAAAAGAAATGTTTGCAAAAGTTTCAAATGATACCCCTTCACTTTTTCACATTCCTTGTCTCTCATACGAGACAGAAAAAAAAAACACTACTGGCCGGGTACCCACCAATCAGAAATAATTGCCCATTGCGGAGCATATAATGTTCAGTAGAACTAGGGTTAGTAGCTTTTATGCTATTATTACCATTTTATTTGATTAGCTAGCTGTTTAGTTGGTTTAGTTTTGATCTCCTGCACTGCAGGGTGTATATATATATTGAAAGCACAGTGTGGCGTTGGATCACAAGCGATAATGGATTATTTTACATTTCTAAAGCTCTGGCCAGTGCAGGATCTGAGGGCGACTCGGCGCTGAGCCCTTTCAAGTCTGTTGTCCACATTGTTCGGCAGTGACACCAAGGACTAATGATACTGCCTTAACCACACTAGGTGCCCTAACAATTAAGACCAAAGGACTGCAGCTGTAAAAGATGGTTCTGGAAACGTCAGACTGGCTGAAAACTAACCCGGCTGCGGCAGCTAATTGGACCCACCGCGGGTGTTTGAGCCAAAGGGGCTGATCACTGATCAGCTCTGCAGTGAGCTGTATTTCAAAGGGACAACTTACAGTATGGCAAAAATGTAAATACAAAGGCATACTGTAGGCATACACAAATGCACACGCAGTATCTAGTCCCAAAAGCTCCCTTTAAGACACACTTTTTCTCCAGTCTGCAAAGGTGGCTCACTGGAAGCTTTGGCCATAATTTACAGAAAAGATGCCAGGTGTGGCAAAGGTTAGAACTCGCAATTAATACCAAGAATGTATTACTGCATTATTTTCAGACATTAAATATTCTGTTGTTTAACTGAGATTCTGCTGTATATGGTTACCTGTTATCTTTTAGATTGTTATGTGTTTTCAT
>JAODLD010000058.1:654242-675195 GCA_026781065.1 Mormyrops boulengeri | reverse complement strand
TACCAGGGGCATAAAGCCCCAGGCAACTTAGCTCCTGGGATCATTGGAACACGCAAACCCCTCCACCATGATAAGGTGTCGGCTCCAGAAGAGGGTTTGCATTTAAAAACACTAATTTTAAGTACGATTCATTCATGATGAACAAACATGAGATCAGTATTTCACTTGATATTCATTACTTGTCCCTTCAGTAGTTGACAAAGGTTTACAGAATTAAGAGATACAGCAACTACTATATAGTACAGTAACTGCTTGAGATAAAAGATGTGTGATGATTCATTAATGACAACAAACATGAGACCAATTTGTAGCTACTACTTAGCTCGTGGTTAATTAACACATAAGTAATAGCATAATACAACATTATTTGTGACCCCTCTAGTAAAGTGTTACCTAATATTCAGTGGTACCACGGCGCCCTCTCATGAGTCCCATTACACAATATCACTTAAGACACACTTCTCAGTATGGAATCGGATATAACTAATTCTGTAAACACCATTATAGGACATATACAAGTTCAATTCACTATTTGCATAATCATTCATTTTTAATGGATTGGTGGGGGTCAGCTGGAGCCTATCACAGGCAGCACAGGGTACTAGGCTGGGATAGCTAATGTGTACACAAGAGATTCCTTTATCTAAACTGACCAGATGATTAAACTATGATCCTTGGTTGATTTTACATGATTAAATTCATATCATAGTGTAGAAGAGGAACCAGATACAAGGAGGATTTTAAGGTTAAAGGCATCTTAGAAATAGATTGTGTATATAACAGTGGGCAAGACAAAACTGTTGTGCTGCTTGATTTTTCAAATTCACCGATTTCTTATGTATACCTGGAATGGATCTCCAACCAGAAGACCTTTAGCCAATGGCAGGTCTGTGGTTGAACATGGCTCATTGATAACTGACACAAATATGGCAGATTAACAGACATTCTACACTCGGCTAACTGACAGGTGAGTAAAAAAATATAAGGCCCCTAAAAATGCATGGCACGTTGAACCTTGACATGAATTGAGGTTGGGAGATAATGTCCTTACAAAACTCTACAAAAACAGAAAACTGCAGTTACAGTGTTCCAAGGAACAAAACATGGTAACACTTTCTATGAATGCCATGTTTATGAAAACATTGGTAAAACATTATAATGCATTCAATAAGCATTATAAACATGACCATAAATATTTATAAAAAAGCATAACACATTATACCCGTTTTATTATGCATTATGAATGCTTTGAGAAACTGTCGTCTCCAATGCACTATTGATACCTTCATAATGCAAAACATTCTTAATTCTTATACCTACCATTAAAATGTGTAATGAAGGTATCTACACTCAGTGACAAAAGAAATTAAGCACCCAGATGGAGTGGTGGTAATTAAATGAATCTGCACTTTGTGAAAGGTCATGTGACTGTATCACAATGATTATGATATCAGATCAAATGGACAACAGAGTTGGCAGTATGGGCACACTGCTGGTCCCACGTCAGTCAGGAGTGACACACCCCCCCTCCCACCCAGTCCTGCATACATACAGCGACACGGTGCGGAAGGGAGTCATACAGACATATTCTGTATATGTCTTAAGATCCTGTAGATTGGCACTGGGTCTGAGTTGATGTCCAAGCTGATCCCACACATGTTCGATTGGGGAAAAATTGGGGGACCTGGCTGCCCACAGGAGGACATCAACATGACGCCGGCAGTCCATAGACACACGTGCCATGTGTGGACGAATCACTACCAGAGATGACCTGAAGTCATATCCAATGACTCCCCACACCATGACGCCAGGAGTAACGCCGGTGTGTTTCTCCACAACATTGGCAGGATTGGTCCACTCCCCTCGGCACCACCATACGCCCTCATGACGGTCATCCTTGGTAATGCAACTGAGATTCATTACTGAACATGGTACGATGCCATTCGTCATCAGTCCATGCCTCCCAGTTACGATACCACTCCAAACGCAGCCATCTCTGCGCTGGTGTTAACTGCAGCCTATGCTTGGGATGGTGAACCCGTAGTCTGGCTGATGCCAGTCTTCGAAACACGTGGGGGATGACACGGGGTATTGTAGAGAGTCCAATACCTGTGTCCAGATGGCAGGCGCAGACGTAATGGGGTTCTGTAATGCCAGGCACACAATATGACGATCCTCCCTTGGTGTAGTCTGTCTTGGGTGACCGGAACATTCATGATGTGTATGAATACCCTCATGTGGCCATTGGTTCCAACATCGGGCAACTGTGACATCTGCATGAAAAACATGTTGAGTAATTGCACAATATGACCACCCGTCCTCATGCAATGTGATCACTATCAAACTCCGTCAAGTGCTAGTAATGCTGTCTAATGTATCTACGAGGCATCCTCTGTGTCTGGTGACTAGACGTGCCAGCTCCTTGCAAATTGAATCATTTACATACCCATCACTGGTCTGCACATGTAGCAAATTACATCCAATCAGACCATTACTTCTGGGTGCTTAACTTTTTTTTGTCACTGAGTATACATGCATTATAGATGAGAGCTTAATTGAAGCTTATGAAGTATTATAATCAATACTATAATATCTTATGACTTCCAATAGAAGATGCTGCAAAGCTTTATTAATTCTTATACAGACCATTATAATGCATTATGGAGGTATTTATAGTGCATTATGGATAACGGCTTTAAGTAAAGTCTTACCCAAAGCATTACCTCATCTGATAAATCGAGTTCCTGCAGTTACATACTGAGGGGGTGACTATGGAATGGAGAACGGAGAATCCATTGTACTGGGCATCAGCATTGTAGGCTGAAGGCAGCGGTGTGATGGTATGGGGTGTTTTCATGTCATGTCTTGAACCCGATATAGATGTCAAGTATCCTTGAGTTCAACACGACCTTGACTGCCAAAGACCACCTTGATGAGTCCATGTCCCGATGAACTGACGCTGTTCTGATGGCAAGAAGTGGAGCGACTAAATAGGAAGGCATTCCTAATGATTTGAACATTTTATTTTTTTCACATATGTAATTCATATAAAACTGGATATACACCAAAGAGCCAAAACATTACGATCACCCACAGATGGTGGGAATAACGGTGATTATTTCTGAAAAACTGCGCTAATCAATATCTGGTATATATTAAATGGCAGATGATCAGCTGGTTTTTATAGGCAATGAGTTAGATGTGGGAGAAATTGGTGAAGATCTGAGTGATTTTGAAAGGGACGAATTGTCAGGGCCAGACAACTGAACATACATAAGAACATAAGAAATTTACAAATGAGAGGAGGCCATTCGGCCCATCAAGCTCGTTTGGGGAGAACTTAACTAATAGCTCAGAGTTGTTAAAATCTTATCTTGCTCTGATTTAAAGGAACCCAGGGTTTTAGCTTGCGCTACATTGGCAGGAAGACTATTACATACTCCAACTACACACTGTGTAAAGAAGTGTTTTCTCAAATTCAGTTTAAAATGTTCTCCCACTAACTGGGTCAGGTCTCGTAAGGGGCTCCCAGTAAGTAGTGGCGAGTAACTACTGAGAGCAGTCTGAGGAGGGAAGCAGCAGAGCTCGATACACTGGGTGTCGTGACACATCACTCCCATGGTCATCACCAACATTTTTTGCCATCAAATTATTTGTCCCTCCTCAGACTGCTCTCAGTAGGTGCTCACCATGGCTGACCATGAGCTCCCCACAAGCCTTGCAGTTACGGAGATGCTCTGACCCAGTCATCTGGCCATAATGATTGGGCCCTTGTCAAAGTCACTCAGATTTTTATCCCTACCCAGACAATTAGGAGTACAATTGCTCAAGGGCCCAACAATGAAATCAGTCTGCTAGCCCTGAGATCTGGGCCAGTAGCTCTCTGATCACAAAAACGGCAGCCTAACCCACTGAATCACCCTACTGCATAGGGCAAATGCTAAGACATTAAAATGGTTCTGAAACTACAGAGTATAACAGTTTAAATGTCATTATGTTACAGTTTTGTTGATCTAACATATTAACAAATTTTATGTTAATGTTGACATGGTGGTGCAGTGGTTAGTACTGTCGCCTCACGGGATTCAAGTGTCCGCCATTGCTCCATGTATGAAATTTGCATGTTCTCTCCGCATTGTCATGGGGTTTCCCCTCTGGATACCCTGGTTTCTCCCCACAGTCCAAAAGCATGCTAGGGTTAACTGGAGTTGCCATATTGTCTGTAGGTGTGTGTGTGTGTTCGCACATATGAGGGTGTTCATGCACTTGTGCATGTGTCTGTGCCCTGCATCTAGTCCTGAATAATTCACTGTCATGCTTGTGGCATACGCTCCACAACCCTGCAACCCTGCATCCCTGCACAGGAAAAACAGGTATCGAAGATGGGTGGATGGAATTAATGTTAATAAATGAATGTTTACATCCTTATACTATGTTTACATATTATAACATGCCACAAATCAATATAATTCTATTTCAGTCTCATTTGTTGTATATAATGTAAAACTAAATTAACGTAATGAGAAGGAACATAAAACAATTAACCACATTACAGTCGCTTATCCAGAGCTGCAAGATTCATGTCAGTTCAACCAATCCGAGCCAAATCAATATATATATATATAAAGATCTCTGGCGCCATCTTGTGGAAAACTGGAGAAAAGGCAGTGAGTTTTTGGCACTTCTACGTTTCAAACAGCTAGTCGGTTTCTTCTCCACATTAAAACTATGTGGAATCGAATCTAAATCATCAGTCGTGATAATTCAGTAACTGTCTTTAAATTATGGGATTACTTTCTCACCACAATCTAACCACCACAGACTTTGTAAGCACAGAATACAATGACGCGGAGATATATGTCCTGCACTGAAGAGCTCGGCAGAACTGTTTCCAGCCTTGTCTTGGATATTCTAACGTGGTTTTTAACATTTTGATAGCTATGTAATATGTTGTGCTTCTTTCTTTTTTTTAAAAAATAAATAGCATATTACATGTCGCCCGAAACGAATATCTGTTACATCGAAATGTGATAAAATAATTATCCAATGAAAGTACACTTTCAGAAAGTTGTAAAATCCAGGTATCCAGTGGACCTGTTACATATACTAGCATATAATAAGTTTTAGAACAGAATTAAATATCTGGTACGACGATTCTGAGTATTTGGCCGTAAAAATTGATTTGGCAGAATGAGGTGGAGTCTGCTGCTATTCTAAAGGTTTTTGGTTTATAATAAAAAGAAAAAGCCGCTATCTTCCTTTTTATGATATGATTAATAGGCCTACGTGTTTTATGCTGACATGAAACTGGCCTATATATTAGCATATATAGTCCCCGGTCATTACCAGTTTGATATATCGGGAGCCTTGACAAAACTTTAAAGAACATGGGCCTATTCAATGTATTGTATTGTTTTCGCGTTAAGAAAACCAACAAACACATAGGCCTGTATAGGGAAGATGCATGAATTACTTAAATTTTAAAAACACAGATCGAGACCCGTTGAATTGTCTTTTTCTGAAAAGCACGTTGTTCATTACAATACTAATTTATACATTTATTTGTCTGCGATGAATCTGGAATATCTCATCAAAGGATTCAACGCGAAACAGGATATAAATCCGCTAGAAACGAATAGTTCTAAAATCGGTCATCACACAATGAATGAAGATTGTTGGAAACAGACAATAATTGTTCTCTTTCAGCGCAGAAAGGAGCGATAACGTAAGGGAAATGAGAGGACCGTTGTTGCTATAGCCATTGCTATAGCAAAGAAGAAGAACTCCCTGTTGTCCGTGAATGGCTTTTCTTTTCCCCAGAATAGATATAGCACGAATTTGTTATTCGTTTTTCTTTGAGACAACAAAGCTGCATTTAAAAGCACGGCACAATTTGGGTTTTGTGAGGGATCTTTTTTTCGCCTTCCCTAGCCCAGCTGTCCATATGGAATACAACGTGTACAACAAGGACCACAATGTCACCAACCGACAAGCACAACAAAACCTAAGGATACGTCTTCTCCCAAACTCCGGGATGCACTACACCAGACGAAGCAATTAAATAGCACGCAGAAACTGACAGTCTCTCTCTCTCTCTCTCTCTCTCTCTGCTTCTACCCTGTGCGCACTCCCGCTGTCTACTTGTTAATATGCACGCCTCTTACATCTACAACAGCCGACCTCTCGGCTTTGTGTAGTTTTTGTGTTGTCTACTGTATATTGAGCAGCGATTGACTAAACAAAAACTGTTCTGTCATCGCGGAAATATAGGGGTGGTGGGGTTAGAGCCACACGCAGGAATCAACATGTGTTATTGACTTGAGCGTCATCCAAACGACGCCATTAGAACATAGTAGAACATTCTGTGCACACCCAAAATGAATGGGCAGATTAGTGCATAAGAATAGGTCAAATATAGCGAAGCGTAAATTTCATGATGTTCCCTCCATGGCATTCATCAAATTATATATAGAGTTATATTCAAAAGCGTTTATGTGCATCCGTTTAATTTGCCTCACAAACGCTGCACCCCACGGATTAATGTAGTCTCTTTAATTATCTGTGGGATATTTAATTTCATTTGATGAATATCTTAATTATACTGTTACCATTAGCCTACTATTAAAACTACATTACAAATTAAAAATCTACATGTATATAATTGTTTATCCATTTTCAGTTTCGATAATTTGATTACATTTTTATTTGCATTAAACACGAGTTGGTTAAAGTGTAAATTAAACATAGCCTCATGAAAAGAGTTCGCAGGTCAGTTCAGCCTAAAATGCATTGCGGATGCATTAAACCTACACACATGCCCCTATAGAGATAGAATTCTGTAAATGATTAACAATTTTCAGTTGAATAGTTTGCTCGGTAAATCGGGTTAAGCAGGTAACATCTGCTGGAACACAAGTACACGGTCCAGATGACGATCCTATTACGCTACCTTCTGCATTTAACCTGACACAGAGAGATTAATGAATAAGTCCAGAAATTGAATTTAAATGATGTTTTTCATTATCATTATTGTGCAACATTGTGCAAGAATGCTAAGTATTCAAATTTCAGACGTGGGATTAAAAATGTCTAAAAACCTTAATAAAATAATTCTATTTAATTCTATGTAATAATCGAATAGTCTATCAGTAGCTATTACTATAGTTAGTAACTTTTGTTTTATTTACCGATCACTAGCTACATACAAATAGGATACAAAATAACATATTTTACTGAATCAGTACATGGAGATTAACATAAAATCAAGTTTTCAAACTGCTAATCCAACCAATGTCATTCTCACGCCTGACATGACTTTCAATTATTAAATTCCGCAGAATACATTTCTAAAAAAAGTCTTAGGCGTAACAGTCAATCCCTAGGTCCTGCAAGCCTAGTTTTTATTAACATGCAAAGCACAAGGGCCGTTAATCACTATTTAAAACAAAGAAGCACAAGTTTGGCGTCGCACAGTTCACACCACATATATTAAAAATGAAGTTTCAACCTCATGCAACATAGTGAGTCACGCCGGAATTATTTAAGTATTGAAACACGGTAATGTTTTATTTAATCTCCAATAAAAACTGTGAGTTCATTAGTCAATGCCCACTTTAACTATAAAATACACACCTTAATATCCAGAAACTGCTTGCCATATTTTTTTCCCAAAATGTGTCTTATTGAGCTTAATGAAAAGCCCAATTTGAAAACCAAATACCATTAATATCTTCACAAAAAGAAAATTAACTAAAAGAACTTTAAAAATCGCAGGATCATTCATAACCATAAATACGTATATTTAATACAAAGGAGCTCATGTGTTTCTTTACAAAATGTTGATTAATTTAAAGTGGTACACGTGCTGAATACACGAGTCACGCAAAAAGCAAACTTGCATACAACACATAAATTTACTATATAAAATGATAATACGAGCAATGACATTCGTTTATGTAAACCAAGTCTTTGTGATGTAAAACTGGGCGTTCATATAGTCTCCAAAATAGGAAATAGAGGTTAAAAGTTCAAAAATGCAGTCTTTGTTTCCACCTTGTAAAGCTGAGATGAAGCATCAATGGTTCACCAAGTCCACTGCTGTGTTTGCGCCAGTTGATGCGCTGTAGGAAATGGTGATATGGCGGCAGAGCTATAGTGAGCTGTATATTGCATATGCTGCAGGGACTGTGCACTGTATGCCGACAAAGTGATCCCAGCGTGAAGCGTAGCCGCGAAATCCTGAGGTTTAAGAGTTTGACAAGGCTTGCCGTCCCTCACTAAAACAGGTACAGCTATACGCCTTGGGGAGGGGAGATGGCCCACTTCCATACCTTTTTCAGTCCGAGCTCTTTTCATTTTGTATCGATGATTCTGGAACCAGATTTTCACTTGTGTTGGAGTCAGACGGATTAAACTAGCAAGATGTTCTCTTTCGGGCGCTGAAAGATATCGCTGCTGCCTGAATCGCCGCTCTAGTTCATATGTCTGCGCCTTGGAAAATAAGACTCTTCTCTTCCTCTTCTTGCCGGATTCACCACTGCTGTTTGAAGTTTCTTTGTCGTTGTCTTGTGATTCGTCAGCGGAAGGTTCCGGAGACTTGTCAGATAAGTCCCGATGAGAACTGGCTGTCAGACCATGCACTGGGTGGGGAAAAAACACTGATAATATTTTAAGATACTAAATTACCGAACAAATTCAATTCTTTCATACACACACCCAGAAATACTACTGTAAAACGGGCATTTCTCCTTCTAATTTTGGATTTGATAGAATATCGAATAGAATATCAAATTCTATCAACGCATTTTAGGCTACAGGCTATTGGTTTAAATAGGAGTAATACGTTATGAATAGAATTCACGTAATAAACCCCACATTCTAAACAATATAACACAAAAACAAGTCTTTGTGAAAAATGTTACATGTGACTACTGCCTTTTCTGCTTGGCTTGTTATCATCATCATTCTGGCGGTTTAAAATGAATTTGAGCAACAAATAATGGGCAATTCACTTTAAATATGTAGAGTTACTATTATACTCTACTGATAAAAACACATTATTTAGCTTTCTAATTGCAGAAAACGAAAACAGTATTCCTACAAATTATTCAGGGACGTTTACCAGTCTTCATACACTATCAGAAATAAGGGTATAGCCCTGGTACAGTTTTGTCCTTCAGAGCCCATTTATGTATCTTAACAGGTACATTAATGTACAGCTATAGGGTACAATTGGCAGACCCTTGAGGGTACAGCCCCAGGGACAAGTAATTGTCCTCTTAAATATACAGTTTGGTACTTTTTCTGACAGTGTAATATACAGTAGTCCATTTATCGTTTTTTGTTTTTTTTTACAGTTTTCATAAATGCAACACGTTCTTATTTCCTTATGTAATAATGCAAGGTACTTATTTGCGAATGTTGCCCAGGATTCATGATAAAATATTAAGTAAGGTTTCGTTAAAGGTACTCACATGAGTAATGAATTGCATCCTTAGTGGCAAGCCATCTTGTGTAACAGTTATCGCTATGACTGTGAAAGTGGCTCTTTATAGACAGATTTTTAACATTCTCCATGGGACTTTTCAGCAAGACTCCAGTTGTCTCTGTTACTTCAGATTCCTCCGCATCTTCCTCAGCATCTTCCGCGATAGAGCCTTCCTCATCATTCGTATCAGGAAGGTCCAGTATGTCCTTCACAGAAAAGCCAGTCTTTGTGTTTGTCAACGACATTTTTGCGGAAATAAATCGAGATGCAGAAGCGGTTTGATAATCCGAAATCTGTAGAGCACAAGAAAGGGGAATTAGATCTGAATTGAATGGGACCGAAAAAGTACAGACACCGATTTAGCGACCGTTGAGGCGAATGACCATTTGACCACTGGCCATTTAGCTAATAGAGCAGTGAAGGAATCAGCCCTGTACGTCCTGCGGGAGTGTTAGCGATGTGAATGGGAGCTCTACTGCTGGCGCTTGCCAAGTGGAAACAAGGCTCTACCGGGCTGATCAGTCCATATAAGGTTTTTCTCCACATATGAACCTGCAGTGGAAAAAAAACACAAAAAGCAAAAAAATCCTGGCCACGCGTGGGCGGGTCTTCAGAGTCAAGTGGATGAAGACAGTGTTTGCTGATGTGAAATTGTAGGTTTTATTCTGATTCGAACCTATTGCTATTGGTACTTCTGAATATGATGGGTGGCATAAAACGTCAATCAAATGTAAATATGGGGAGTGACGTGTTATTACAGCATTTACATACAAATAACTTTAAAGTAAGCACTGAGTTGAGAACAGCAGGAAGATTGTTTTAACAAATACATCCAAGTATAAAGTAAACAAACAGTAAAAGAACATCCATGAAGATGGAGGAAATCCAAAGAGCGAGTGTGTTAGAGTCAATATTTTAATGTAAGTGCTGGCTTAAGAGCATTAATCCACAAAGTCTTGCTTGTTCAGACAAAAGCTAAGCGCATTATCAATAAATCAGTTTGGCACCTATAGTGAATACGAGTACATTCTGATAGGCCCATGCAAATGATCATGTCTGATGTACAATACATGAAATATTAAACCACATGTAGCCTACGTCCAAACTGATTCAACCACATTGCATAATACTAATACTAATACTACTAATAATAGTTATTATTATTGTTATTATTATTGGCGTTATTATTATCAATGTTGTTATTGCTGCCGCTGATTTCATCGTTACTGTCGCTGGTATGCGCTGTTCAACACAGTACCGTGGTCGTGATTGTATATCTAATCTTTAATAAATAATACATCTGCGAATATAAAGAGTTCTGCCATTTGGAGGTAAAATTGCATGCAGTTGACCTTTATTCGATTGAGTTCTTAATAAGTCAATGTCCCTGAATACACAATAAATTTTATTCTATTTTTCTTGATATTTATATTTGTTCATATAACAGATGTTTTCGTTGAAAACGATTTGTCTTTGTATCTAGATTAAAGAACAATAATAGCATAGAATATAGAATAATTTATAAAAAATAGAATAATTTATGTTAATTGCTGGTTTTATAGTACTATACCTAACATGTTCCTATCTGATTTTTATTTTTAAAAACTTTACTTATCTTTCCTGATTTGTGTTTTGGTTTCGTTGAGTTTTTCTCATTGCTTCTCTGCCTAGTATGTGATGTGGGTGACAATGTTTCACGTTTTCAGCAAGTCTTTTGCGCATCCTGGGTGGTCGGACCCAGGCAAACACAAATACAAACCGATTGCTAAGCTGCGGATAATGGCAGAGATGTAGACAAATGTCCGGCTCTTTTTGGAAGCCTTTGTCCGGGCTCAGTTTTTGCATTTATTTCAGGGGCTACATAATAGATGATTGACGCTCTTGCACAATGTGTTCTAACTGTTTGGAATAAATCTGAGGTTGTCCCTAGTTGTCATGGCATTCAAATGCTTTCAAAGCACTATCTCTTTATTCATTTTTGATTCCTTCCACAATATTAGGAAAGTCCTTCATGGCCACTCCTGTCTCTGTTCCTACTTTTCTTATTCGCTGAGCAGAGAGAGAAGGTATTGAAACTATTTTTGCTTTAACACAAACGAAATGAAGAATAGGTCAAAATCGTTAATCGGGAAACCTGTCCATATACATAAGTTTCGATTTTATTCCCGAAGTAGTGCTGTGCACTTGTTTGCAGTTGTAAGTAGATTATGACAATAAAACAATGTGTGTTTTAACAAAAATGGTTGCTAACTGCAAACGTCCCATAAGTTTTTTAGATTCATTTTAAAAAACGTAGGCCTACGCATATTTAATAAAGAAAAATCACTGTAAATCTCTATAAGGCATAGTACCGTCGGTGCATATTAACTAGGTCTAGGCCTATAAGGGAAAGTGTTGCATTAACGCTAAACCTTTAACATCGAAAAAAGTCTGATATTTCTTAATAGTCCTGGTTGTTTTTCATACGATCAAAAGAAACACATCACATTCGCAACCATCTCAAGCTTGCGCTCATGCTTAAACCACTTTAAAGAGGCCTGCCGCCTTTTAGGTTAACGTCGTTTTATGCAGGTTTATGTGATTTGAACAGACCAATAATGAGGGTTATTTAACAAAGCTGAAAGTAATTGATGTCACGTGTTTCGATGCAATCATCCGTGTTTAAATGACGCTGAAAGTATATACAAAAAAATACATGACAAAAGCACGTCGCAATACTGCATGGGAAACATACACAAATTTCGATAAACAACCATTTGATATTTTCATAAAGTATTATCGCATGTTGTGTGAGGCGTGTATTGATGTACATGCGTATTAAAGACCGTATCACACACAAAGGGTAAGATAAAAAAACACATGGTGCGTCAGATTAGTATACTAGCTTTGTATGTAACCATGCAGCTGAAATAAAATAAAGTAACAAACAGCACGCAGAATACCCTAATTATACACGATAAAGCCAAATTTCGAAACATCCAGTAATACGGATAGAAAACGTAATTTTATAGGCCCTACCATTCAGAAATTAAGCTTAAGAGTTATTATCAATTAATGCTTAATGTTTCATAATACTCAAGCAAAAATATGACATTGATTTCTGGTTTTAATAATATTAAAAACTAAATAATATTTGCATATACTTGTCTATCCATCCATCCATCCATCCATCCGTCTTACAACTGTTTTCCTGGAAAGAGGTGAGGGGAGCCTGCAGCTTAACACAATTGTTCAGCTTTGTAATAATTCTATAAGGGTTACAACCAGGGTTCGAATTACACAGTGGCTTCGGGGAAGCCCTTCCAAGTCACATGCACGCGCATACATAACAGTGCGCGGCATCGCGGTCAGTAACATTGTTACTGCGAAAAACATACTACTATAAGCGAGTAAACGCACAACATTGAGAAATGTATGCTATTATTTTTTATTTCAGAAAACTTAATGTACGAAAAAAAAACAAAATATAAAATATAACCTACAACACAAAAATGAACAATATTTTAGAGCTCTCCCTAAACGTCTCAGGATTGGCTTTCAAGAGAGCCCGTCTCCTGTTCAGGGGAGCCGAGCTCCCCTAGCGTCCCCGTAATTCTAACTATGTTTACGTCGTAGATTTCCGATAGTTGTGAAAGCTTTTGTATAACGTAAAGTTCAAAAGGTATTAAGATTAAAACATCAGAGGAGTAAAAGAATCAGGTGTGTGCTTTGTCGTATTTCTTGTTTTAGAGGAACACTGGCAGTAGATCTGTGGTGTTACACGGTCTATATTCTGAGAGTATCTCCCAAAAGAGTATTGCCCTTAAAACCAAAATCTGTGTCGATTAGATCGGCGCGGATGTCTCTGTATGTCGAATTTAGACGCCATCATTTTACAATTATTTCACTAGTTGATTTCTCGTTTGATTATTTTTCAGTCATGGGCGTTGCTAGACCTCTATTACTGGGGCACGTGTCCCAATATTGATAAGGTACCCCAGTAGAATATGGTTTTCGAGATTTAATAAGCTCCTGTATTTGGCAGTGTATTTATGAAGATTGAAAACAACTGGAAAAGAACGAATTTTTTTTCTAATCCTCAAAGTCAAAGCAACGCAGTTGAACCCAAAATACACTCTGAGGCGCGCACCTTACAGTCCTGTTCCATATACCGCGGCGCGCATTACTGTCCTTGCACGGCAGTGTGCAATGTATTATTGTAACATTTACTCGACTAGGCACAAATGCATAGTAATAATTCAGTTACTACTTAATTACAAATCATAAACAAACCTAGAACAAATATAGTTGCAACTTAAGAAAAAAGATGCGTCACGATTCCTTAATGATGAATTAGCATTAGATCAGTATGTAACTAAGACTTAGTTTGTGGTTAATTAATAAATAAGTAACATTTCATTTCTTTTATATAGCTCCTTTCACATTAGACTCACCCAAGGTACTTTACATGAGTGTTTCTTTATACATCACAGCATCATTAAGACAGAATAATACAAAAACTTGGACAAGGAAAGACAAAGAAACTGATGAAAGAAAGCCAGATGACAACAGAGGAGAGGAGCTAAAAAGTCCTAAGTAGGGAGAAAGAAAATCCTCTAGGGGTCCAAGATAAACCAGCTGCCCAGTGGGCTTGCTTGCTAAAAGCAAAGTGTAAACTGTGGTCAAGGTCAAAGCCAAAGTCCATCAATGAGTCCGTTCTCCATGCAGGCTTGTGCAGGGTGCAGATTGAAGTCTGTACCCTTGTACCAATGAGTTTGTAAGTCACATCCACAATGTCACCCTTCAATGGGACAGAACCATGACTCCAGCTAAGATGGTGCCCACCCCGAGCACCAACCTGACATGTGGGAAGGAAGGCAGAGAGCATGGCTGGTCAGAACATGCATAGACACATTATGGACAAGCATAGTAGATAAAAATGGCATGTACAGCAGCACCAGCAGCCATAGTTATGGTGTGTCATGTGTTGAGGGTAAGCTAAACTGAAGTAATAGTCTTCAGTCGAGATTTAAAGAACATAAGAAATTTACAAACGGGAGGAGGCCATTCGGCCCATCAAGCTCATTTGTGGAGAACTTAACTAATAGCAGAGTTGTTAAAATCTTATCTAGCTCTGATTTAAAGGAACCCAGGGTTTTAGCTTATGCTACACTAGCAGGAAGACTATTCCATACTCCAACTACACGCTGTGTGAAGAAGTGCTTCCTCAAGTTCATTTTAAAATGTTCTCCTGCTAATTTCCACTTATGGCCACGAGTTCTAGTATTTAAACTGATTATGAATCACTCTTCATAACTGTTTAACTTATGGGTTCCTAATAGCTGTATATACCATTAATGCTGCAACATATTATTAGCAGCATTATGTGATTTGACAACTACCCAGGTGCAGTGGCGGCGCCAGGATGTAATAACTGGAAAGTTAATATTCTTCAACAAATGTTGTAAATTATGATATTTTAATCTATGAAAAGTGATGGATAGTTCAGGTCTAGAAAGCAAAAATCTAGACCAAGATTTTCTTTCAACTAACCGACTGAGTACTCTGAGATCGTGACTCATTCGACAGATCATTGGCCTAGCCAATTATTGGATCAGCATTTTTATGATTTTTATGCTTCCTCAAATTCATTTTAAAATGTTCTGAGAACAATTTGGTATCCCAAATTTAGGCTGGCAAACCATTCCACAATATAGGGGCCCTGTAGCAGAATGCTTTATGGCCAACTGTCACTTTATTTATATGTGGAACAAGAAGAAAGCCTGCATTCTGTGATCTGAGTGGACAGTGCCGGTTGTAAACCTAAAGTAATTCTGTGAGGTGGACAGGAGCTAAACATTTTAGTGCCTTATATGTAAGTATGATAACTTTGAAGTCAGTCCTGAGCCTAACAGGAAGCCAGTGCAGGGAACTATGAGCAGGAGTTATGTGTTCAAACTACCTGCCCCTGCTGACAATTCGAGCTGCTGCAATTTGAATACGCTGCAAGGTATTTAATGTGCGGCGTGTTCTCCCGGATAACGGAGCATTGCAGTAGCGTAACCTACTGTATACAAAGGCATGTATAATTTTTTTCAGTGTCCAGAATACTAAGGAAATAGCATAATACTATACTATTTGTGCCCTGTCAAGTAAATTGTTACCTGTTTCAGCCTGTTTGATTAGCTAGTGAAAGCAGCGCGCACGCAGCAATCCAAGTATCGGCACGCAAAACAAAAATCAGAATTGAGGAGTGGTAACTCGGCGGGACTAAAGGTCAGTTTTTAAATAATAACGATAATCTTATTTTGATTTCTATTTGACGCAAACATTATTGACTCCTGTAGATGGACATCAGTATATAGCAGTGGTAGTATAGTGGAAAAAGCAAGGGAAGTTCAAACAACATGTTACATAGCACATTTCATACACGCAATCACAATTGTGTGATATGAGCAGAGCTTTATGTCTAGTAGCTGTCCCGATTTCACCAATATAATTCCCATAATTTAGAAAATGCTTGGTTAACATTATTCAAGTTCAAGGAAATTACATTCACTAATGATCAGGACTGAAATCGATATGAAAACTTCTGCGTATAATTCAGAGAAAATATTTATTCTGATCGCTCCAAATGTTAAAAACAAACGTTCGTATGTTAAGAGTTTACGCTCTTAACATAAAGAATATAAAAAGTCGTCCAGGGGCTCTTAAACTGGTGTGTATATATGAACATTTATTAAACAGAATAGTATTATGTGACATCTTTGCATTTCTGAAACATTTGCAATACTCTAGCGAACTCTAGTGACATTGCAGTAAATTATCGAAGGGAATCCCAATAAAGCAAACTGCAGAGATTAGCGCGCAGAAAAAAATCAAATGTGCAGGACCTCCTCTATCCATTTATAAATTCCATATATAAATTGTATATCTAAAATATAATAGAGGTTTACAGAATAGTATATTCCAGTTTTTAAGGTAACCTCATTAAAAACAACTATATGGATCAAACAAGTGACATGAAGTAAAAAACAAAAATACAATTCTAATTACGACTAAGATTTAGAGTAAGATCCCATTTTCCCGTTTATGCTCGTATTTAAATTTCGTTGTTATCATTACACGTATATTACTACATCCATGTTTTGTTCAAATTATTTACATTACAATTACATTACATTATATATTTTAGGAAAATACTCAGCACAAACTGGGTATCACAACACTACATGCGTGTTTTGTAGTAAATTTTGCATTGCTACATTTTACATATTGACTATTGGTGGATTCCGGGGCGGTGGGCATGGGGGAGGGGGCAGAGGACAACTGACCCCTGACCCCCCTGGTTGAAAGAACATCGCTAAAGCGCCCTCTACAGGCTGAAACACTGCCCTCCACATGGAAAACAAAGACTGAGTGCCGTCTAGGGTGCCCCTTCGTGTGAGATAGTGTGATGATGTGCCCTGCAGTTCAAGAAAGTGTGATGTGGTGTCTTAATGAGTGCCCATCTTGTGGAGAGAATGTGATTCAGTGTCCTGTAAGGTGCCCTTGCAATGGCCTAAGCAGTCCTTATGGGTACAGTTCCAATGGAAAAGGGTGCTGTTATGAAGTGTCCTCTATGCGGACCCTACATAATTAAATATCCCAGAAGGTGCCCTTTCCAGAAGAGAAAACGGGATGCAGTGCTGTAAAGGTATACTCCTAAGCAGCAAGAAAACATGTGCGAGAATGTGAGGAGTTATCCTAATGGACGCCCCTCCAGTGGATAAAATGTGATGCACTGCTGTATCAGGGGTCCATCTATGTGTGAGAATGTGAGGAGTTGTCCTAATGGATGCCCCTCCAGTGGATAAAATGTGATGCAGTGCTGTATCAAGTGTCCATCTATGTGTGAGAATATGAGGAGTTGTCCTAATGGACGTCCCTCCAGTGGATAAAATGTGATGCAGTGCTGTATCAGGTGTCTGTCTATGTTTGAGAATGTGAGGAGTTGTCCTAATGGATGCCCCTCCAGTGGATAAAATGTGATGATGTGCTTCATAAAGTGCCCTTACCTGCGTAAACTTGAGGCGCCCTTTGGGGGTTTCTTCCAAGTGAGCAAACTGGATGAAGTGCCTTTGTAATGTAGAGAAGAATATCTACAGTATGATGGGTGCCCTCCCAGTGAAGAAAATGTTATACAGTGAGATGCAGTTTCCAATACATGTGAGAAAAGAAAACGAAATACAGACCCATCTTGACATAATCAACTTGTTTATTTCACCAACTAAAAATTTCATTTTTTTAAATATACAGAGTCCCTCTTAATGATTATTGGATGGAACATAAATATACGAATCCTTAGGACATACATATCCCAGTACTATTACACCATTATTCTCACAGATTTTTCAGTAGTTCATTGTGATATATATGGAATTGCATAAGGTTGTGCACATTCAGTATCAATTCACAAATGGAATGAGGTACAATTCATAAAATCTGAATTTTGCCCAAATGTGTCAAGAAAGGACTGAATCTTTTGCATGGAACTAAGTGAGCTGAAAAAATGTAACATGTAGATTGCATGGATCACAGATTTACATTTACATTTATGGCATTTGGCAGATGCCCTTAGCCAGAGCGATTTACATAAGTGCTAAGAAGTCTCATCAGTGAATACACTCTGATGCTGGTTTAGCAGAACCCAGCTAAGAATACTAGCAGAGTTTTCCTAGGTGAGAGATTTAATTGGGTTGGAGGGCCATTAACATAAAAGGCCATCTTTCAAATTAATACAGCTTGATGGTTCAGAAAAAGACAGATCTGGGTTGAAAATCTGAATGACAAGAACTTGGATTGTGACCAAGGATTGTCTTGTCAAGGCAATAACAAATAAAATATTCTAATTAATTGACCTGTTTTGAAGGTAATGACCTGCGTGCACTTTATTCTTTGCTCGAGTGAATTTGCAGAATGTGCATGGTGCCTTAAGGTCCAACAATGAAAATGATTGCAGATCGTGTCCTTAGGGCAGTGATTAACAGTATATGGAAGCAGCAGTTCCACCAAGAACAACAGAAGCTTTAAGCCCCTCAGTCTGGGTTGTTTTCGTTTATCATCTTTGTAGAACAAAAGCTGTAAATGATTACCAGGGCTGTGTTGGAGGGACAAATTGCTGTGTTTCACAGTGCATACCTCTAGGTGTGTGCACTAAAGCTTTGCCCTTACTGTTGCTGTGTTACTAGCAAATGAAGCCTAAAGACTTGTGTATTAGGAAACCTGGGTTACATGTTGACTTAACGATAAGTGCCTCTTGACATGAAACAGCACCGTTGCATGACTTTTAAAATATCATTTCCAGTGACTCACCTATTTGCATATCCAGCAACAAGACACAGGCATGATTCATGCTTTAAAATTGCAGCATGGAGTGGGTAATGGCATTCTTAGTGTTTGCTCTGCAGAGTGCGCATTATTGCACCTCTTATGTCCTTTCTCACTACACTCAATCGAAACTGGTAACTTTATGTGTTTATGTGCCTCTGGAGTTATCCTACACCATGGCTATATACACAGCCAAGCATTTAGGGCCAGGAGATTCATTTTTCCTCCAGTCAAAAAATGTTAATAAAATTTAAAGTGAATAAAAAATGTAAGTATATTGGCAAAATTATCAGCAAATAGCTAAGCCAGACCTGTATGAATAAGTCAATATCGTTTTAAAATTGACCTGCGTGCAATTTCACTCATTTCTCAAATTATGGGTGTGCGTCTGGGAATAATATATATTTTTTTGCAAACGGCAGCCTGGTCCTGTTTCTCATTAATGAAGGGCTTCTTCCTTGCTTTATGGAACTTCAGTCCTGCTTCTAGGAGCCTGATACAAACTGTCCTAGCAGTGCACCTCACACCTGCACTTAATGTTTCCCATTCCTCTTGAAAGTCATTTGATGTCATCCTCTGATTCATTGCAAACTGTCGCTGACAATCATCTCTGCCATTAGAAAGTCGCTTCCACCCTCATCCTGGCTGGTTTTTGGTCATTCCCAGTGTCTCCTGTTTCACCTTGTGCTTGTGTTTGAGTCTGCAACCTGCCGTGTAGCCATCTGCCAGCAGATATATATATATATATATATATATATAGAGAGAGAGAGAGTGGTCTCACAGAGGCTTAGCTTGCTGGGAGATACACACCACACTCATATTATAAGCAATATACAACAGTCTGGAGGAATAACCATTGACTATTGTTGGTGTGTAAACCTATTGGCCATTTTCCCACCACTTGGAGATGCATGCACATTATTAGTCATTGTGAACCTGGATTAAATAGCTGAAGGAAGACACTAAATTACCAAAACAAAAATGGGCAAAGTGTAAAAGGCGTTTATGAAGAGATGTAGCAGTGGGTTGGGATAATGAGAGAGGTCACTGGCCATTCAAGACCCTGCTATTTAGGGTGCTGAATTGTAATGAGGTGGTGTCAGTGTGGTAGTGGAGAGATGAGTTTCTGTGATCAGTGTGTCAGACAATTAAAGACAATGAGATCCCTGGGGTGGCAATTGCTCGTTCTGACCATTTGTTGAAGGTCTGCTTCTTAAGGCAGGAACATAGAATGTTTCAGAGTGAAAAAATTCAAGTATATTGACAAGGTTCATTGATTCCTCTGAGAAATACATCTACCATTGAACACCTGCAAGGAGACTTACACACTCCACTGGCCTTTTTCTTACCTTTTGGGATGTGGACAACGACAGGCAGAGGTGCAACTGGACACTTGGCATTGCTTACCAGGCTTCAAACTTAATGGCAGGAATATTTTCAGGTATCTTACCATGGTCTGTATGTTTAAAACCTCCCATATGGTGGGCAGTCCCCGATCTGACTTACGGATAACTTACGAACGGACTGCTATAAAGCCTATTATATAAAAAAATTGGGTAAAATACAATGGTTCATAATAACGCACACATGCACTACTTTATAACATTCATGGAAACATTGCGTGGCTTCAGCTGTTTGTCGGTTCAAGGTACAGTACCGTATGTAGTTACTTTTATTATTACTGTATAACAACAAGAAAAGAACAATAACAGGGTGAGTTTTCTGTCACTGTTTCTCTTTATGCTCAACTGGTTGGTTGAAACAACATGTGGACCAGAAATGTCCACCTCTGGTCGGGTCTGTGCAAAAGGTCTCTGTTCCATTGAAATATTTGAGTGCGGTACGTTTCGATGTCAGCTGAATGCTTACCAACACTTTTATTCAATAAATATATTCGAACGTTGTGTTTTTTCAAATGTAGTTATGTTATTGGGTTCGGTTTGCTTTTTGACGCCGTTTCGAAGTTATTTAACGTTATTCGACCAAGCTATTATTCAACAGTGCCCTCTAGTGGCAGAAAGAAATACGCGGAACGTTACAATGATATCCTCCTGAGACCCAAGGAAAATTTCAGGTTATTTGTGATTTTCTATGTCTTTGGAGGAAATAAAACATCTT